>JAUPFT010000011.1:22335789-22813289 GCA_036936625.1 Parnassius smintheus behrii | reverse complement strand
CGAATACCTTATGTCGCCGTTGCCACCACTTCCGCTACAAGAAGGGGCGTTGTCGAGTAATTCGTTAAAAAAAGTCGTTTATTTCGACCACAAGTATCATAGATGTTAGTAATAATAAAAATCTTAAAACTAATTTTAGTAAAACTTAAAACTATTTACCTAATTTTAAAACTATATATAAGACAGGCCCGATTAGTCAGCACGTGCACCATATGACAATGGTTCAGGTACTGACCTCAAACCTGTCAGAAAATGCCCTCAGGATACCTATAGGATAAATGCGTGTAATGAATTACATAACACGCATTTAATCTGTAGCTTGTAGCCAATCCGATCGTTTATCTTATCGTTTGCTGTGCTCTGATTGGCTCATTTAAATCGGATCAACATTTTCCGTAACCATCGCAAGGTGGATTTGTATATCGGATCAACTTCGGCCAACGCTAGCAAACTCGTGAGTGCAGATGTAGATCCGGTCGGAGCCACATTAGTTACCAGAAATGCATATTGGATCAACAAAAGGCGCCGGATCAACATGCGTTTTCGGATCAACAAAGTGCTCGCGTGAAGTCGCGTCTGATCAACATTTACCGTAAAGAGATCTATATAGGCAGAAACTATGTAGGCAGAAATAAAACAATAGAGCCAATACGCGAACGCATTCATTGACTTTGTATCTGTAATAACGTAGTTCTATTACAACGACTGATATCGTTATGCATACTAAGTATCGTTTACTACTATATAAGAAATTTCAGTAATCTATTTATATACTCGTAAGGACTATAATTATTTGATATATTTGTTTTTAGTTATATGTATATTACTATATACTTATATATATAGTAATATACATATAACTAAAAACTATACTATATATATATATATATATATATATATATATATATATATATATATATATATATATATATATATACATATATATATATATATATATATATATATATATATATATATATATATATATATATATATGTATATTATTATATATTATATAGAGAGTATTTATATAGAATATTTATATTATATAGAGAACTATGTAGGCAGAAATAAAACAATAGAGCCAATACGCGAACGCATTCATTGACTTTGTATCTGTAATAACGTAGTTCCATTACAACGACTGATGTCGTTATGCATACTAAGTATCGTTTACTACTATATAAGAAATTTCAGTAATCTATTTATATACTCGTAAGGACTATAATTATTTGATATATTTGTTATGTAGTTATATGTATATTACTGATATCTAAATGTTTCTAAGAACTTTATTTACTATGAATTAATAGGAATATAATAGGAGGATGCGCTAATCGAGCAAAAACGCGATAGATCATAATATGTTATTAATGTGTGTGTTGCTTGTATTAATAATATGTTATTTTGTACACTAATTTTTATAAAATTACTTCCTGTTCGCCTAACAATTCTGTGATAATAGAATAAAAAATGAAAAGAAAAGTTACTTCTGTAACATCTTCGGCGCTGCGGGAAGTGCAGCCCCTTCGCCCTTGCGTAGCAAATCGCAGTCACCCGTGCGAGCCGTAGTGGCTGAGGCTGGTCGCCGAAGGCGACCAATAAGCCGAAGCTGCGGAGGTGAGCATGGGTGACTGCGATTTGCTACGGCGGGCGGGGGCTGTTCTCCCTCCGCGCCTACGGCTTTACAAAAACACTCTATGGGTAGGGCAGACAAGACTACATGGAGTCGGGGCGCGCTGATTCGGTTTTAGAATCTGTCGAAATGATTACAACAACCATCTAACTAGCCGTGTTTTCGCGATTACCCTAGATATCTGTTCATCATATTAGCCTACGACATGTTATAAAGTACATGCATAAAAGTTATATTTAACTATCTTCATTGTGATGCCATAAAAATAGTATGGACAATTAATTTTATTTCTCGTTGAAGTTAATTGGACACATTATGAACATAAATAAGATTTAAGTGTGGTTTACAATTTACTTATTGTTGTTCGGAAACAATACACGATCCATTCACCGTGAACGAATAATAAAAACAGCTTACATGAAAAAGGAGAGCGATCTACTTACGAGTACAACAATAGAATAGTTTGGACAACAATGACAGAACAACTTGAGAAAACTTACACAATATATGAAGATTTTAAGCAGCAAGCAGGTAAGTTAGATTTACCATATACAGCCAAAAAAATTTTTAGGTCTGAAATAACACGCGGTAAAAGGAGATGCAACCATTATGTTGTCTCTTTCTAATGCTTTAGAATGTCATTATGTAAATGTCAAGGGCCTAAAGCCAAAACAATACTGTTCTATACGATTTCTAGTAGTTAACCTATAAAACTTAAAAAATTAATTTCTCGAAAACTATAAGTTTCCGCAGAAAATCCTTCTAGCATTTACTTCAATGACCTGTTACCTACCTATTAAAATTAAAATTATCACGAAAATCGTGCGACCGTAAACTAAAGCACAGCCTTTGAATTTTAATTCTGAGGAAGTTTTATTTTTTATGGATAAATATTAAGTGTAAAAAACCATGGGGATCTCTTGGGGGGGAAGGGGGAACCCCTTCACCAAAAATAAATAGAGGGACTCATTCAGAGGGATTTCTGTATCTATTTTGACACTGCAACGTCTCCGGCGCTGCGGGAAGAGCAGCCTCTACGCCTTTGCGTAACAAATCGTAGGCATCGGACGAGCCGGAGCGGCTGAGGCTGGTCGCCGAAGGCGACCAACAAGCCGAAGCTGCGGAGGCGAGGCTTTTTGGCGAGGCTTTTTGGTATCAGCAGCACTTTTTTTCATCAAAAAATAGTGTTTCATTAAAACACGAAATTCCTTTTTATCCATTTTTTTTTTTCAAAATAACAAAAGTTGCTTCACTCAAAATGCTGTATCTCACAAACTAATAATCAGACAGCTGTCAAATTTATACACGTTTCTTTTGAAGGTTGGTACTACCTAAAAATGATATGGATTTTATTCTAGTGGCGCCATCTCATAGAGACGATACGAACTTTTCAGCCCAACCAATAAAAAATAAAGAATAAAGATGTTAAATAATAAAGAAATTATTATAAATTATACAGCATTGATCAGCTCCAGCTGATCAAATACAGAAGCAGTAATTATTGATTAACATCAATGATATTCAACTATATAAAAGTTGTCTCACATTTTATTTTCACTGGTTTCATGTACATAGGATACAAAGATAATTATTATTCATTCCGTCCGCAACAAGCGTTGAGAGTGGTACCCTGTATTAACGACTTCCTTAATTATCTAATTGTATGTACACAAAAATCGATCATAGTGCGATATTTATTAGTGTCGTGATTACTGTACTAAGATTGTAGTTCATTCTAGTGGATTGAGTGAAAAGCAATAAATCAGCAATTGCCGTCTCGTTCTCACATAGCATCGTCGGACTGTGGCAGTGCGGGGACCTCACTTCCTCACCGATAGGCGTAAGGACAGCGCTATATTTTTTTAACTCTCTCACACCTGTGTAACTACAGATATACCTGCACACTACGATGTCTTTACGACGCACACCACCAAATGTGTTTTCATCGGACGGTGATATTCCTGCATCGGTAAAAAAGATTAGCGGCGAAAGTTTTATAACTACCCGTAAACGTAAACAAATGGAAAACGATAAAACTGATACAAATATGATTAAATTTGAAGAAAAATTTGATAATCAAAAGCAAATATGGAATAAAACCATTAGCGATTGCATCGCAAATAGCATTGCCACCGCGGTAAATACAGCCCTAAAGGGCGAGCTATCAAAGATTACCTCTGCATTATCAGAACTTAATGATAATGTGTTGAAACTTAACATGGATACTATCAACCTTAATAAATCATTGCACGAAGTTAATACCCGACTGTGCGATGCACAGTGGTGTGAAGGGCTGTAATGATGACGATGATGGAGTATATCTGATTCTAGATGACAAAGTAATATTCGGGTTGGGTTTACAATTCGGTCGCCTGAATTTGAAGATCCTGTCACCGTGGGGGGGGGGGGGGTCAAGGGGGTTTATCTGAAGCAAACCCACTCGATTTTTGCTGCCGGAGCAGTGTCGAAGTAGACATGTGTCAATCATTCATTTCTAGCGACCGAATTATTCCGGTAAATTTTGTCACGCGTACTGGTACATTCATATCAATCATTCGAATGGATCATTTCCAGTTCCAGTACTCTGTGAGTCCGTGAGATCCACTGAGAACCGAAAATTTTCTATTTGAGGTTTGTAATAGCGCCATCTACTACACGCTATAGGTAGTCGTCATTTTAACGTCATTTTATCGAACTAAAACTTATTGACTTGCAAGGTGGTATGTACAATCGACGCTAGATGGTATAAACATAAATACCTCAAGTTATCATATATTTTTAAGTTTTTATAAATTTGTTTGTTCTTAAATTATGTTCCTAACGATACACAAATTCGTCTTACTTTAGATGTCTAAAAATAATATTGTATCATTTATTTGCTACTAAACTAAACTTTTACCTGTCTTATACTTATATAAGGTGGTTGAAAATCATCATATTAAATAAATCATTCATCATGAAATCTTTTGAAGTGTTATTTTAGTAAACTCTATAAAATGTTATTTTAACTCATAGATGTAACAAATAAATATAATAAAATGTAAAATAATTTTTAATTTAGGTAATAACATTATAATAAAAAACCCTTAAATAGTAAACACCCCTGATACTCAGCAGTCTGCATTGTTAATTCGAGTCGCCTTTATATTCAGATCATTCGGGATTCGGTCGGTTTGCGGCTCATTCACAATTCAAACAAATCGCGGGTAAAAAAGGTACTGTCAGTTATTTGTACTGGTACATTCAAAAACAAATGAATCAACCATCAATACTTTTAAGAGTACCAGCTCAAACGAACGAATCATGCATGATTGACACATGTCTACGTCGAAGTATTTTTAATTATTTTTTATAAATATTGGTAAATGACTAATTAATTACGTTTTTGACATTTCATCTGTCAGTGTCATATCGATATATAGTACTGAATCGATCTAGTGAATCGATATTTCACCCTAGAGAATCGAGATCGAATCTTTTTCTGTTTTATTAAGATTTGTAAAATTATTTAAAATTAGTTGAATGTCAACGTTCAACTAATTGTAAATAATTTTATAAACACTCGTAAAGAGTGATAGTTTTAATTCAATTCTTCAATATTATCTGTACTTTATTGTATCTTTTGATATTGTAAATATAAACTTTTAACGCAAATCAAAAAAAGATCGATTTTTGCGTTTCGATTTTTTGTGAATCGATTAACCCAATTTCGATTTGAATCGATTTAAAAATGTGTAAAATTAATCGCTGGGCCGGCCATTTTGTTGACAGTTTCGTCATGCCGTTGCTTCAGAGTTTCACAATTTTGGTGAATAGTGGAATTTTTTGTGGCGGCGGAATACTATATCGCAAAGATCCCTTCTTACATATCGTGGTAGCCATAAATTATGTTTATAAATTAAAGTACCTACTTATAAAAGTTAATATTTTGGTGTTATATCGAGTGCAATAGCGAGCGAAGCGAGCCTGGGACGTGGGGCACCCCGACTCGGACAGGTTAGGTTAGAAGGGAATGACGGGGTCGAGTGAGCAAGCGAAGCGAGCGAATAGACCCCGTCATCCTCTTCGTGGTTATTTCTTTGTAAACCACTCAGAAGTAGGAGCCCCGCTTCGCGGGGCTCCGTCGACCAGACTTCCCTCGACTGCACCACGTTAAGTGGCGTGGGGCTTCCGTCCCCCAACTCTCTCTCCCCATAAATCAGGTTAAAATTGTCATAAAAATTGCGAAACATAACCTCAAAATGAGATCTTAAAAAAATTATAAACAAAACTAGGCACGCCCAGCAGTAAGGGGAAGTAGGGGGTGACTCTACAATTCGTCCCCCTCCCTCCACCCACACCACCCCCCAAACAACACAGCTGTCTAAGCATAATAGATACAGCCATTACACTTTTTTATGCAAACTGTTATTATTAAACTTTATATTTGCTTTGAGTACAAATAATTACTACATTTTTTACACATAAATATATGTACCATTTATATTGCCTATCTACTATGGCTGGTTGGCTGGTATAAATCCAGGATCCGTGTCTGGCTTAACAAAAAAGCCATTTAGTATTAAGCAACTTGCTGAATACATGAGGTACCTATTTGTACACAAATACAGTTATATGAATTGCTCTTCAAAACCCTCTTTAAGTCCCTCGACCCAAAGATTCTAATTTTCTTTGAACATTATAATAACTTCTTTTGTCCATTTATTCTATTTATTATTTAATTTAGGTTTTACTAATAACATGAACTTAATACTTTGTCGTTAATATTTCTAGTGAGCCCAAAAAAGATTGTCTCCTTTGAAAAATAAAAAAATAAAAAAATTCGGGGGGCTAATGTCAGTGAGCCATTTTAAACATGTTTTTGTGAATATTTCACAAGCTAGGCACGTGCCTGGTGGTGTCAGGTTATAAAGGGGTGCGCGCGGAAGTTTGTAAACAAGAATAAATTAGTCAAATAAATTTAAAAAACATACTTTCTATAGAGATGTAGGGCTTCCGAAGCGCACTCTATCTAGTGTTTGCTCGAAAGTGATTAAATTAATTAATTTTTATTAGTGCACTCTTTAATTTACTGCTCCTAAAAATCAATAAGCAATAAATATGAGGTAACTGATAAATGCTTATTTTGAATTATTAGTTTCTAATTTATTCTGGTTTTAATCTCGTTAAAACTGTAAATGATTAACTAATTCTAAGGAGTCGACATTTAATATGGATACCGAATACGAATCAATTTTTTGGTTGAAATGCCTTGTCCACACTGACCTCTATACAAGTACGCTGTATACATAGTGGTCAGTGCTAGTCCCATGGGGGTTAGAGAGAAGGAAAACGATCGCTGTAGAAAATAGTGTCTCAGAAATATGGACAAAATAAGTGAGGCGCTGTAATTGCTAAGTTGTCTCAATAAAAACGGGCTGTTGTGCGCTAGTTTGAAATGATTATAATATCATTCAAAGAAAAAAAAAGAAAATAACTAAATTATTATTATTATTAATAATTATTATTTATTAATAAATAAATTATAAATTATGTTTTTATCATTTTAATTATCATAAATTATTACAAATATAAATTATTAATTAATTGATTTATTATTATTATTATTATTTATAATAATATTTCACAATTTTTTAATGTTTCTTTTTGTCAATAATTATAAAATTACTTCCAGATACCACTTACCGACGGCAGCGGGGCTATAAATTCTACAAATTTTAGGGACAGTCGGGCTATGCTTTAGCACGTTTTCTCAAACCTCCATGTCTAGTCCAATAAATCAACAGCCACAGAGGAGTTTTGGAGTTGGCCGTAGACGGATTGTCCCTCCTGTTTTGTCGCTTGAATAATGGTTTGAAGTTGATTTTGATTCGTAAAAGTGTTTTTTTACGAATCAAAATTCATCAATCAAGTTATTTGAATTAAGTGTCCGTGCGTGTGAACTATTAGAGAAAACGACGAAACAAGTGCTTTGATGTTTTTTTTTTTTTATAAACCTTAAGTTATTTTGATCGCTTGGGCACCTCGTGAACTTCGTCGTGGATGTCGTCATCAAGTGTCCGCTGGGTTAAGCTTAAGCGGTCGTCAAAATCGTCCAAGGACTTCGCAATGTGACGCATCAGCATATTATGAAGAAAAAGAATATAAAAGTGAAGATTCCGAAAGAAATGATAGGCTCAGAAGGGCTAGAACCCAGAGCCGTAAAGCCAGTTAATAAAAAAAGTGCACAGCCACAGACTAACTGAATAATTTTGACTGCTGTCAACCTTTCAAAACAAGGAATATTTTAGATTTGGTGGAAACAAGATATAATTTCAATCTCTACAAAATACAAATAAATAAAGAATAATTAAATAAAAAAGGTGTCTTCTTTAAATGTTCAATCTTTATTAAATGGAAAACTACTATAAGGGCAAAAATGTGGAGGAAGAATTGGAGAGAGACAAAATTCCTATTAAAGACCTTCCCGCAAATTTTCTTTGGATGCAGGTATGTTTGTTTTCCCTACTATCAATTTCTTAATTGGAGAGGGCTCGGAGTTTTTTTGCGCTGCTGTTTTCTCTTTGACAAACTTCATAATGAGGATATCCGTAGTACCAAAGTAACATAACCCAGCAGGTTAGTACAATGGACCGGCTATATATCTCGAAGAACCGACAACCAAGGGCACTCTGTTCTCGAGTGGCAACTTAGTACCGATAATCGAAGTGTAGGGAAATATTTGTGTGAGAGGGGCTTTTTTTGGTTGGAAATGAGACACTGGATAATGTGAAGACTCAGTAAAAACATGCAGATGGCTGGTATCATTACTTTAGAGAGGACTATGTTCAGTGATGGACTTGTGAGGGGATGAGAAGTCGTAATGATAAATATAATAATTAAAAAATATATAAAAAAATGTACATGGGAAATTGTAAACTATAAAAAGATATTAGGTAATTGTATTCTCTGTAATTTTATTTAATGTATATACTTACAACACACTTTTATTGTGTATTTTTAATATAAAATTATTTTGTAAAAAGCAGCAATATGTTTTTTACAGGTTAAAGGAGGAAGCAAAATGAACAATTTACTCTCTCATGCATCAGGTATTATTGAGGATAAATCATCCAGTTCTGTTGTATGGACAGGAGCAGGAGTTGCTATTCCAAAAGCAATATCATGTGCAGAAATTCTTAAAAGACAGTTTTCAATAGAACATCAAGTAACAAAACTTACATACAAAATGTACTTATCTCACCCTACAGTTGTTGCACATTTATATTCTGACGATTTATTTTGTTTTCCTTTTATATATTTTTCAGGGTTGAAGAATATTGGGAGCCAAAGATTGATGGACTTGAAAAGATCATTGTAAAAAGACAAATTCCAGTAATACATATTTTGCAGTCAATTGATGAAATACAAGATGTTACTCAACTGGGGTTTGTAGCTCAAAACTTTCCAGCCAATTATTATCATTTAAAGAAATATACAAAATGTAATGAAAATCCTGTCCAATTCATAATGGTGCCTTTAGGTATAATTTTTGGACAATAAATGAACGCACCTTTCAAAAGTATAATTAAAATTAACCTCTCAAATGGCAAGCGTCCAAATTTGACCACTTCAATATTCCGTCAAAATTAAAGAGGTCGAATATGACCATGCCCACCCACAGCACTTTAACCCATAAATATTTATGTTTGGAAACTACTTTTCTATGAAGAAGATTGGCATTATAGAATCAATATAAAATTTTCTATCCTATAGTGGAATAAAATGTCACTTAGTCTATGGATATTTATTTATAATGTACGTTCATTATGTACGCCATTTTTGTGTGAATGTTATTATGTTGATTTTTGGATTTTTCTAGCGTTTTATTAGTATTTTAGTATAGCGTTTTATTATAAAATTGTAATGAAAGTTTTTGTGTGTAAATATAATTTACCTTTTTGCGTAAATAATTTCGAGTAATATATGTTGAAATAATTGTGATTTTCACGCTGCCGACATCATCTCAGTATGTATTTTTTTTGTTATCTATATATAATAAAACCTTTTTGTAATGAAATAAAATCTGAATTTTGTTTAGACCACAGGATAGAGAATTTTGTATAGATTTTATAATGCCATCCCGACAATGACCAATCCCGCGCAAATCCCTATTAGGCATTAGGCAATCAAGAATTTGCCGGACGCATGCAATTTCATGGGATTTTCATGGTTATTGAAGGGTTAAATTAAATTTGAGAACTTACATGGCAACATGTAATGCGCCGCCAGCTAAGATTCGGCTGCGGAGGGTAGGGAGAGCGGCACCTCACAATACCAACACTCCTCACCCCTGCAGTCCCATCACCACCGTATCAGTTAATGCTGCAGCCCTGTCAGAGTCGTGGAGGATAGGGCGAGTGGTGCATTGCATCGCCATACTAATAGTCTTTGCGATGGCAGCGGTAGGAAGAGAGGGCACCCCTCCCGCCGCCGCAGCCCACCGACACATATCCGAAGTGGGCTCGGCAAGCCCACTCAGAGTAGCCTCCTCGGGCCGTCCATAATTTTTTTTATGTGCAAGCAGCTATGCGGTTCTAGGTAACGAGACCAGTATCACTGCAACCTAAAAGATCTATTGTGATGCTATGCTTTGCATTGCATGCATGCATTGCTTAAGCCCTATGTCTTAAATAAATAGAAGGAGTTGCTTAGCCGTGAGCAATTTCACTTCTTCTAGGCGGAGTACATAGTTTCCCAGATGAGTGTTGCATTTGCGCATTAAGGGTCCACAATCAGTTAGGATGTGAAGAGGCATTTCTTCTGTTATGGAACAGAACCGACACATCCATGAGTTGCTTAGTCCCAGAACGGACATGTGCTTTTTAAGACAACAATGTCCACTTAGGGCTCGGCAAGCCCACTCGGAGTAGCCTCCTTGGGCCGGCCATAATTTTTTTTAATGCTCGAGCAGCTATGCGGTTCTAGGTAACGAGACCAGTATCACTGCAACCTAAAAGATCTATTGTGATGCTATGGCTATAGTTCATTGCTGAAGCCTGTTCATTGCTTAAGCATTTCAATAAATAGGAGTTGCTTAGCCATGAGCAATTCGACTTCTTCTAGGCGGAGTACATAGTTTTCCAGATGAGTGTTGCGTTTGCGCATTAAGGGTCGGCAATCAGTTAGGATGTGCAGAGGCATTTCTTCTGTTATGGTACGGAACCGACACATCCTTGAGTTGCTTAGTCCCAGGATGGACATGTGCTTTTTAAGACAACAATGTCCAGTTACGGCTCTTGCCGGAATGCGCAATTTATTTTTACTTAATCCCAGGGCTTCTGAAGCGAATTTACGATCAAAAGGCCGGATTAAGGTTTTGGAATATTTTAAGTCTGGTGTGTGTTAGACTAGATCTTAAGTGATTTATTGTCGTAAAAAGTTTAAAGGGTCAATCGGCCGAGGCTTCCTGCTATCCCACAAAATGGCTCATGTCCAAATCATGTCCTCTTTGAGCCCTCCTGTGCAAGTTTGTCAGCACATTCATTTCCTACGATACCCGCGTGACCCCGAACGCATCTTAAGATGACCCTGACGTTACATCCCAGGGCGTCTAAATGCTTCACGCAGTCTCCAACTAGCTTTGAGTTCACTAAGTTTACCTCAGCAGTAGCAGTGCTGCTTGACTATCAGAGTTTATATATATATTATATGGTTGACATAGTGTTTTTGCAGATTGATTTCCGCTCACTGAAGTTTGGCGAAAATTTCTGCCTGGAAGATAGAGGTGAATCTAGCCAAATTCATACTAAGTTTGAATTTGGGGCGTTCCCCATAAATTCCAAAGCTTACGTCGAGGCCCATTTTAGACCCATCGGTATACTATTCGGCTACCGACCTCACAGATAACCTGGCCATTTAGCCAGTTTTTTCTGGAGGGTAATTCCACTATATACTTTTTATCAAAAGTGATGATATCTGAGATCATGCATAAGACCGATGTTTCCTTAATTGATTTGAGCATGGACCTCAATCTGGTGTGTGGGAAAGCAAGCTCAGATCGTCCTGGGCGTTAATCCTATACAAACTAGCCTTCGCCTCCTTGTCTAGATAAAGATCAAGGGGCGTTAGGCATAGAAGTGCATTAAAAGCCGCTCCAGGCGATCGCATAGCCCCAGTTGCCATTAAGCAGGCAGTCCTTTGTAGACTATTTAGTCTGACTGCAGTCGTCTTTTGGTTAGCCTTGTTGCACCAGACAGTGGAGGTGTAGGTGAGGATCAGCCTCACTATGCTGCTTGTACAGCCATAAGACCACACTGGGACGCAAGACAAGTTGTTCCAGACCAAACGACTGCATGTACCTAAAGCAATTTTTGCCTTATGGCATACATTGCTAAGGTGAGAGTTTCACGTTAGTTTTTGGTCGATTGTTAGGCCCAAGTACTTCTATTATATATATATATATATATATATATATATATATATATATATATATATATATATATATATATATATACATGTAATTCATTGGAAACTGGTACTTCTTTACCATTGAGTTTAGGTGTGACTAAACTCGGGCCAGCCATGTGGGTTTCTCTTAGTTCACCGCGGGTGACCAAGCCACGGCTATTAAGCCCCCCCGCCACGACAAGGCCGGAACCCGTTCGGGGGATACCATGCAGCCTCGTCTGATGTCTATTTTATTCACAAAATTCTCTATATACTAATGTGTTATTTTAGGATTTTCTCAATGCCAGTAATTACTCTTTATAATCATAATTGAAAATTACATCGACCAATTGTTTTTGTAACTATTTGCCAGGTATGGTAAACATAGTTCTTATACCATACAGCCTAGTCTTATGTGAATTTCGTTCAAAATGGAATATCTTCCTGACTTCCTGCAGTAGTATGACTGAAGAATAAATTGTTCACGATTTCAACCTCTATTTTTCACATATTTTTCATATGTAGATAGAAGAATAAAAAGGTCCACAGTAATTTTTTTGGGAGTACGCCATTGCCCTTTATATATTTAATTAAATTTAAATTATTATTATGATTTTACGAAAACTTATTATAAATTTATGAAAAACAAAAGAGTATGCTAAAAGCCAATTAAAAGTTCACACATAAATAAAGTAATGGATACACATTTGTCTCATTTCAGATATCAATCTCTTAAAGGTAAAAAGTTTTGGCAAATTTGTGAGATCAGCAACAATAGCAACAATAAAAACCAACAGCAATCATATAAATCAAAGAAGCCTTTTAAACAAAAAAAGAGCCAAATAAAGTGATGAATACCTTTTGTAAATTTAAATAAATTATTTGTAAACTGTAACAGTTGTATTGTTATTCCTATAGGAAGGCTTACTCTATAAAATATAATTGTTATATTATAACTATACCCATACCAGGGAGTGTTTAAGTATTACATAACGCAATTTGGGGGGAGGGAGGGGGTCTTGTAAAACGTTACGATGTGTTACAGAGGTGGGAAGGGGGTTCGAACAACGCGTTATGTAACATTCTTTTTTTATGTAAATAAAAAACTAGGGAATTAAAGTGTCTCAAGTTCGCAACTCTTTTCGCTTATGTTTCATGGGGAATCTCGATTGTATTGTACGTCATTTTTATTTTGTTCTCCCAAGTTAGCAAACCTTTTTATGTTTTACGGGGAATCCGTCATCTGTAATGTACGTCATTTTTATTTTATTGTCATTAGTATTCGTTTGTTTATGTGGAAGCACATTGCAGAATATAGAAAGCCCGAATATAGCTTGCAGGATCCAGCAGAACCGAATATGGCGTGGTTTTAGCACTCACGTCCGTGAATCGCAATAATTCTTGCAAGTGATTAAATGTGCGGACGAATCCGCCTATTGCCGCTCGAGGAGTGCATTGAAATCTGTCTTTCCATATTTTCATATTTTCCTGCCGCCACCCTACCCCGTTATTCAAACCCCAAGCAAGCTCGTGGTACCTAGTCAGCTAGACAAGAAAGTATCATGTAAGTTTTCACCTCTTGTTGTGAGGTTTTCCGTTGATCTGTCGCTTCTTCTAGGTTTTAAACAGATGCCTTACGATTTCTTTTGCCCATCAGTACAATCCCACCTCAAGAACAGAATATGTCCAACCTGTGGAATATATTTCACAACGCACATGAGTGTACAAATGAACAGCCGTTAAGTGCATGACAAGACTGCCAGAGACCGTCTTGAAAGTAGAGTGCAGCCACAGCGACTTGCTGCCAGCACGGCAAATGAGCTGTATTGTGCGGCGCTGCGAAATATCCTATACCTTTATAAAAAGTTTATGCAAATGGTTTAACAATTCCGGAACCCTCTTCGGCTGCTCCCGGATGCCAGTAGATAATGAAAGAGTCTGAGTGGATGGCAAAAGAGCAGTACCTGCAATTAAATTGTTTTTTTTTTACGATTTTATTTAAATTTTTTGTTAAGTATACGAATTTATTATGACTAAATTGTTTTACTTCAGTTAGGTTTCCGTTACTAATAGCATTACCAAAAGTTAAAATAAATATGTTATTTTATTTAAAAAGTTTATTAGTAAAAATAAGGTTAAACAGGAGAATACATGAGAACAACGGCGGTGGATGAAGCCAAAAATGTATGTAAGGACAGGGCCAATCAGGAAAACGGCATAATTAAATGTAAGATTAGCAGTAAAAGTTTATTAGAACAAATTTGAGCTTATTTTAACATATTTAAAACTTAAGCAAATGTTTATTACATTATGTGTGGTTGTTTATTAAATAATAATGTGGATAAATGAAACGAACACTATACGCATGTATTGTGACTAAGAAATCTCTTGTTTTATTTATTATTACCGCAAACGCAATTAAAACAATAAGGAACGAAGGTATTTTAGCGACTTTCCGAAACTTTGCGCAACATAATTATGACTGGGGTAAAAATGGTCACTCGGGTGTTACGTAACGTTTACGCTCCTTTGTGCCTCGGGCTGGAGTTTGCGTTTACGTCAGAGAGGACATCTGTTCTCGACGCCTCGGCAGCCTTGAAGGTTCGGACCTGTCCATCATTTGGTTACGCGTAGACAGCGACGGTCATCCGCGCGTCTACGGGTGCCTCTATAGGTCCCATGGTGGTAATGCCGAAACAGACCGACTCTTCGACCACGTCCAAATGGCTACAGATTCGTTGCTACAGCAGATCCCCTCCGCAGAGATCGTCGCCGCAAGCGTCGCTCTTTATAGTACCGATAGCAGCGCCTTCGTAATGTTTTACGTTTTTGAAATATTGTAAATGTAAAATAAAACTATAAAACGTTAATTATAATATTTTATAATTGTACCGGACACGTTCTTTTTTCACTTTACTAAATAAATTATTTTATAATATGCATTTTATCTACTTGATTGCTCTCAATTTCAATGTACTTATTTGGTCAAATTGACAAAAAATTGTCATCATGTTTATGTGATATAATAAATAAACATGATAACTTTTTGTCTCCGGTACCGTCAGCATAAAAGTCGACGACGGCAAACTAGAAGTGTACGTAGCTATCTAATATCATAGTCTTTACCGCTATTAATTCTTTGTTGATCTTGAAGACTTGAATAATATACTAGCTGTTCCCCGCGACTTCGTACGCATCGAAATTATTACGATTGGATTTCATGGGTTTTAATTTATTTGCGGGGAACCCTAATAATTTTTCCAAAATAAACAGCCTAAGTTACTCCTTATAATATCAGCTATTTGCCAGTGAAAGTCCCGTTAAAATCGGTTCAGCCATTTTGGAAATAAGCTGGTACAGACAAACAAAAAATTTAAATTGTGTTTTTGTTATAAGTATCGTATATACTTTCATGTGCATTTAGTAAAAAGCTGTCATTTTGACATTATAGACACTTTAATTGTATAGATATAAAATTATTTATATAGTATAGATTTGGTCACTTTTGAAATGTTATAGGTATCTTATGCAAATAAATCGTACGCTTTTATTACTAAACTAGTGTCGTAGTCAGAAACTCAGAAAACGACCGCCTCAGCTGTCCAAACAGTGCAAAGGCAGTAGAATTAAGGCTTTGACTTTAGAAGCTATTAAATTATGTGTGAATTATTGGTGCTGCGCCTGAGCTCTCTCGGGCCGTGTCGGATTGTGGTTTGATGATTGTGAGGGAATAGAGTGCATCTGTGCTTGCGCATACATTCAGGTACTAGGTACTGTGCAGCTAGGCTAGTTGCCATTAAGACTGACTACTGACAAAACTTCGGTTAGGAGGACACTCAACAATCTTAGCACTCAACTCAAGACACCACCGACGTGACGGAATGATGATAATTACGAAAAATGCGTTTGTCTCTCAGAGAACAAAAACAAAATATGTATTTTTATTTATTAACAAAAAGGGCTGTTAATGTAAGGTATTAACTGTTTGTGTAATTTGATTTAAATATTAAAAATAACAAACATATATAGGTCGCGCCACGAATCATGAAATTATATAGCGACCACTGCGCATGTACAATCAAGCAGAAAAATGAAAATTTTATTATAGCATTTTAATATGAAAAAGTCGAAGGTGGACATAATAACTACACATCAAAGTCTCCACAAACACGGAACGATATTTTTATATCATCGTTAGATTTTAATTGCTTCTAAATAATATTCTGTATTTTATGTACACTTAGTTAAAGAAATAAAATATCTTTTATTTGTATTTTTGTATTTGTAATTGCTGTTTAAACTATATTATGCGTTATCCTTCGATTATAAGGATATATTAAGCAATAGTTTGCAAAAAAAAAATAATCTTGTAGAAAATAACGAAATATTTACAACTTTATACAATATACTACGAACTACGATATTTTAAACAGTCCAAAAATAATTTACAAAGTAATAGATATTTGCACACTATTTGAAAATATTGCACAATATTTTTAAAAGTACAAAAATAATCGCATAAATTAAAAAAAATTATAACAGGTAGTTGCTAACACGTTCGATATCGATAGTACGCAAGACGACACAAGAAGGTGCGCGGGCGACGGGACGCAGGGAGACTACGCGGGAGTAGTGCGTCGCCCGTTGCTATGGTTTCGATTCCCCATACTTCACACCGCACTGCGCTAACACCTATTTATCGCTTCTGAGCAGTATCATGACTCGTGGCGTGAGCTATACTAAAAAAATATGTTTGTACAAACCTTAGTGTGACGAGTGCCCACTGAGAGAGCAAGTAGATGTGTGCAAATAAAAATGCAGAAAGCAGTACAATTTTTACTACTGCAGCATGTAACACCTGTTGCATTTTCTTTTAGTTTTACATGGTAGAGCCATATATATAGCCTATATTATAGTTATAACACAAATGGGTTGGCTCAACCGTGGTAGGACTACACTCTCACGGAGTGCCAGTGTAAAACAGCAGTTCAATGTAGAGAACCGGATACCCTTTTTAGGGTTCCGTAGTCAACTAGGAACCCTTATAGTTTCGCCATGTCTGTCTGTCCGTCTGTCCGTCCTCGCTTAATCTCTGTGACCGTTATCAATCACGCCGACAAAGTGGGAAAATAAAAATTAGAAAAAAATGTTTTATTAGGGTAGCCCCCCTATATGTAAAGTGGGAAGTGATTTTTTTTTAATTTAACCCTAACGTGTAATATATTGTTGGAAAGTTATTTAAAATTGAATAGGGGTTTTTTTTAAATCATTTTTGATAATGTCAATAATTTCGGAAATAATCGCTCCAAAAGTAAAAAACAATGTGTCCCCCCCCTCTAACTTTTGAACCATAAGTTTAGGAAATATGAAAAAAATCCGAAAAGTAGAACTTTATAAGGACTTTCTAGGAAAATCATTTTGAACTTGGATGGAAACAACAGTACCCACTACCGGGAGCAGTTACAGGAGCGCGGAGCGCTGCTGGAGCGCGAACATAATGGATACCCACCTTTAAACTCATAAGTGGGAACACTTATTGTGACGGACGGGAAACTACGGAACCCTACACTGAGCGTGGCCCGACACGCTCTTGGCCGGTTTTTACTGGAAATGAGGCATTCCATCGTAGTCCCCATGGGTGACAATGCATTTGCATTTTCATTCTTAATCAAGGATAAATGTAGATGTCTGTGGGCCACAGCATCTACTTACATTCACATGGACTATGTGCTAGTTTGTCTCCCTGTTGTATAAAAAAAAATCTGGTTACATCAGATAATTATTTTAATCATGAAGTCTATGATAAAATATTTCTAAAACAAAAGTATAGGTATTTTAAATTTTCATCTACTAAGGTAGACTTTCAATCAGAACAGGACTACCATCCCCTTGAGCCATCAGAATAATTAATTCATAATACATTTTTTGTTTTTGTCAAATATAGTAGGCATACTATATGACATACCATATCATACTATACCTGTCATTATTACCATTATTACAATTAAAAATATTTCTACCAAATGTTATATGATGGCAATAAGTTAACAACATGTAGAATTTATACAAAAAGATTACTTTAAAAGCATACAGCTTTATCCATGTGGAATACACATACATACGTAACTAAATAAATACCATCCTACTAATGATACATTTAAATAATGTCAAGAAATACTTTGAAAATACATATGCTATTTTACAATGAGTGACTTTGTGTGTTTTTATCAGATCTAAGCTTCCGATTCACCAACTGTCGTTGAAATTGGTGTTTCATCATCAAGCTTGGGCAGTATTAAAATTTCTTTCGATATAATCGAGTACTTTGTAACAAAGTACGTAAATCTCTTGCACAAATGTGTTTCTTTTTCAAAGGCATCAAATATTGCACGATGGTGAAAGTATGCATGAGAAAAAATCCTATACACTCTCCTGCAAACTGAACCCAATTTTCCCACAGATGATTCTTTTATGCTTACTCTGAAACAAAGAAAACAAATACAATTTTAATATCTTTCCATATGTAATGAGGTACTTCCGTTGCTTTGTGGGATACATCTGCAGGAGAATTTGTCATTTAGTAAAATTTTTCTTTGCCACCTAACTAGTATTTATTTATATTTCATATTTTCTTACAATAATCATAACAATAAAATGTTATTCTATTTTATTTTTAGAATATAAAAACATTTATTTTACAAACAGTATAAAATAATAAAATAAAAGCAAAATAATAAGTGCACCTCCAGATATACTGACATTATCTTAGTGAACAGACTACAGCCTATCAAACTGTGCTCAGCAGTAGGATGTATATAGGCTGTAACTTTAACTTTTCTAACAGCCTATCAAAAGTTAACTAAGTAGCTACTTCACACACACATCAATAACCTTTAAAGTATGAGCCACTGCTGGAAATATTCCAAGAATGCACTAGCTGGTATGGATTTCTTGGAGATTTATCCTTACATAACACACTAAACAGAAACGTTAGCGCGCCAAGAGTCAATACCCAGCAGTTGTAGTGCTGTCCCTTGTAACACTGAAGAAATTAATCATTCAATTTGAAAGGTGGGCGCACTGTATGCAAGTTAAATTGATATTAAGAGAAATAGTTGGTATGTTCTCATATATTAGTTATATAAACCTTCACATTTTTTAATAACTGTGAATATATATAAATCTTAATTATTACCTGCTTGGAAAGTATTTATTACTGTTCAGTAGGCAAGCAGCACCATCAAGAGTGTGTCTGGTATAATCAATAGCAGGGCATTCCTTTGGAGTCTTGTGAGCAGCACAAAGAAATATCCATTGTTCTGTTGCAGTCATCTGTGTACATGTTTCTGGCTTACACTCGCTTTGCAATCTTACTGCAAGTCCATTTAGTTCCATACAAAACTGTCTGAAAGTTAAAACATTTATATCATCAGGATTGTAACATCAAAATATCTCCACATAGTAAAAAATAAGACAACATCTGACAGTTTAAATCTCAAAAAATCCTAAACCGTTTTCTTCAATTCTCACCAATGGTTAGTACGCCTCTGAATTGTAAACTTATGTTAAGTGTACTACAATTTAAATAATTCAATACCTCAAATGTTCGTATTTCCAAACACCTTCGTCTTGAGCCTCAGGCATTTTAAGGATAGCTTCTAAATTTGCAGGATCACGTCGAATAGTTTGTTGAATGAATTGTTGTACAGCCAATGTACTGTCCATTTCTTCAAACGGTTCATCGGGCCAGCGACAAAAATCCTATAATATTATTTCTGTATTACATATGAAAATGTAATGGTAGGAAATAAGTAATATAAATGAAAACACAATAAAAACACCTTAGCTCTAGAGCCGGGACGGTTACGTCTTAATATTTGCACTCCATCAGCCATAGCTATAAATCAAATGTGTGTCGCGGGTACGTATTCAATCCAATTTAATTATAAGAATTATTTAGCTTGTCATATATATTCAAAGAGATTGTAATAACTAATTACTAAAGGTATTTGGATGTTAAACAACTAAAAACCATAAATGAAATTGAATCATTTAAATTACAGGATAAATATGTAGCACAACACAAAGCACAAGCTTGGCACAATCCAAGCTAAATCTGACATGTGTCAATCAATAGTGCTGCCATAGAAAAATCCAGTATTAAAAGGAAAAATTACTAAATTACCGTATTTAAAATTACTTATTTTATTTTGAATATGCCTATTCCTCATTTGTTTCTTCTCCGTAAAGATTTCTTATCCCCTCAAGTGAAGTGTTTTTTTTTTAATAATGTGCGAGCAGCTATGCAGGTTTAGAGAAAGAGACCAGTATCACTGCGACCTAAAAGTTCTATTGTGATTGTGATAGCTGCTATGGCTATAGTTCACTGCTAAGCCCTATGACTTCAATGAATAGAAGGAGTTGCTTAGCCGTGAGCAATTTCACTTCTTCTGGGAGTAGATAGTTTCCCAGATGAGTGTTACGTTTGCGCATTAAGGGTCCGCAATCAGGATGTGCAGAGGCGTTTTTTCCGTTATGGAACAGAACCGACACATCCTTGAGTTGCTTAGACCCAGGATGGACATGTGCTTTTTAAGACAACAGTGTCCAGTTAGGGCTCTTGCCAGAATGCGCAATTTATTTTTACTTAATCCCAGGGCTTTTGAAGCGAATTTACGACCGAAAGTCCGGATCAAGTTTTAAGAATGTTTTAAGCCTGATGTGTCAGACCAGATCTTAAGTGATTTATTGTGATAGTTTCAAGGGTGATCGGGCTAGGCTTCTTGAGATTCCACAAAATGGCTCAGGTCCAAATTGTATGCACTTTGAGCCCTGCCATGCAAGTTTGTCGGCAAATTCGTTGCCTACAATACCCGCGTGACCCGGAACCCATCGTAAGACGACCCTGTTGATACATCCCAGGGCGTTTAAACGGTTCACGCAGTCTCCAACTAGCTTCCTGTTCACTAAGTTTGACCTCAGCGCTAGCAGTGCTGCTTGAGTATCAGAGTTTATATAAGTTACATGGTTGACGTAGTGTTTTGCAGATTGATTTCCGCACACTGAAGTATAGCGAAAATTTCTGCCTGGAAGATAGAGGTGAACCTACCCAAATTCATACTTATAATATATAAAGTTTGAATTTGGGGCGTTCCCTGTAAATTCCAAAGCCTACGTCGAGGCCCATTTTAGACCCATCGGTATACCATATGAGGCTACCGACCTCACAGATAACCTGGCCATTCAGCCAGTTTTCTCTGGAGGGTAATTCCACCATACACTTTTTTATCAAAAGTGTGTAGTGGACGCATGATATCTGAAATCATGCATAAGACCGATGTTTCCTTAATTGAGTCGAGCATGGATCTCAATCTGTAAGAGAGCAAGCTCAGACTTTGAGAATTGTCCATCGTTCTGGAATATATCCCTAGGCAAAACTTGCTCTGAAGATTTTCACCAGATATTGAAGAAAGATGTCGATATCCCTCTGCATTTAGATGGAAATTACTCCAACCTCCTCGCTTGTTTTAAATGGTTTAAAAGAGTCGACAGCCCACTGCACCAAGTTTGGCCTTATTATCTTTGCAGCCCTACACCAGTCCTCATTAGAAGGCCTTCGTCGGTCTCTGAAAGAATTTAAGGCTGAAGTCTTGTGTGACCCTGGGAAATTGGTTGACACTTCTAACTCCAGTGTTTCTGTTTCAATATTAGTGGAGTTACCATCAGGCTTTTTAAGAAGCCTGTTTTGATTAGGTTTAGCTTTCGATAGCATTTTGTGTAGTCTTGCATTGCGAGGCAAAGACTCAACTTCCTCACATAGCTTCCTCCACGATGTTCTCTTGGCTTCCCTAATTTCTTTATTATATTCAGTTAGGGCTGCACTATAAATATCCCACTCTTTGGTTTTCTTAGCCCTATTGAATAGTTTTCTGGTCTTTTCCCTACGTTCTTTTAGCTTAGTATTCCACCAAGGAACTTTTCTTGTTGAGGTCTTGGTTTTGACGGGACAACTGTCCTTGAAGGCTTCACGAATACCTGCGGTTACTATCTCCGTCGCTAATTCCAGACCTTCAATCATTTTGATGCTTTTAGGAAACGTTTCCAAATTCATCCTTAGGCTATCTCTGTAGATATCCCAGGAGGTCGCTTTTGGATCCCTAAAAGCAACGGTTTCATAGGTTGGTGATGCTGCAATTACAAACTTAATGTGTTTGTGATCAGACTTCGAGTTTTCACTACTAACATGCCAGTCATTTATCTGCCTGGATATGTTATTAGTAGCAAAGGTTATGTCTAACACTTCTTGCCTAGCACGCATAACAAAGGTTGGTGTGCACCCTGAGTTTAGGCCACGGAGCAAATATAAAGAGGAGACGGCCTAAGCGACTGTGCACTGTGATTCTAACTAGGTCCTGACGTCATCACAGTGGGCGTGACTTTAGTTAGTATACTGTCAGCGTTCGTCCTGTGCGCATCGGTGTCGAAAATTGCAAATCAGTGTATTTTCGTATTATTGAGAAGAAAAGGATGAAGTGTTTTATCGTGTAAAAACTACTCAGATAGACGCTCTGATGCTATGGATGGTATCACATTTCATGTGTAAGTAATTATATATCTAATTTCTTAAAATAATTCTAGAAAGATCTCTTTGCATCGGCTTTCAAATATAATTAAATATATTCGATTCGGCAGCACTTTGTGTCGTGTGAACTAAAAATATAAAGGTAAGTCGAGCTCATTATTGGTAAAACAATCATACGAAGGTGCTGAAATTGTTTTTTTTTTGAAGTTGGTTTCAGTCCTAAAGAATTTTTAATCGCCAAAATATTACCTTTATAGAGTTTATAATCATTTTGTAAACAGGCCGCCATCTACCGTCAAGTAAAAGAACAATCAAAAATAAAATAAAAAGACAGGGCCGTAATTAGAATCCAATTATTTTACCCAGTTACCCACGGCTTAAAATGAAGAAAATATTACTTAGGCTGATTTTTACGAAAGGTCTACAATGCATATAAATACTTAAATATTTAGCATTTTGTAAAAGTCAACCTTCAAGAAATATTCATTTTATCCTTAGTAAAATAAAGTCTTCTTGAAATTAAATATTTTATGTACAGTATTTAGTCTCCTTGAAACTTTTCTTAAGAAAGACAACTATTATAACAGTTGTAGTTCAGTTAGTTAAAAAGCTCACCTAGGTTATTTTATTTACTTTATATTCTAGATTTCCATCCGAAGATAATCTTAAACAGCAATGTATAGCAAAAGTTAATAGAAAAGATTGGACTCTGAGAAAATATACAAAGATTTGTTCGTGCCATTTCAATGATGACGACTTCACAGTTACAAAAAAAGGCTTTAAAAATTAAAGCAGGGAACTTTACCCAGTATTAATCTGGATATATCGGTTCGTTTGGATGCACTTTGTATTTTACTAGTTTTCTTATTTTGGTAGAAGGAGTTAATTTCATATTGTTGTTTTATACTTTATATTATAGATTAAAAGAAAATTACCAGAGCCCTCAATATCACCACCTAGGCCTACCACAAGTGATTTAAATGAATTTTTAATATTCCACGATTCCCCTAGAAAGAAGAAGCTAAAGCGAGAGATAGAACAACTTCGATGGAAATCGAAAAAAGATGGGCTAAAGATCAGAAGACTTCAAATGAAAGTCGAACGTTTGAAAAAGAAGGTAGTCAAATTTCGGGAACGTCGAAAGGAGTTTTCAAAAACTAAACTACAACTAAATTAATACGTCTCACCGATTTGGAGGTGGCTTTAATAATAAATCAATCTTAAAGAGTCTGTTCGTACGCAGACGTTCGACTCATCAACTAAGTACTAGGAATCTTATATAAAATGCTGATGTGTTAGTTTTATTGCTTAGCCTAAATAATACAATATAATATATATTAATATACTAGTCTAAAACAGAGGGACGGGGTGCATCCATAACTCCTCCTTCCCTAAGAGCAAAGTTATCGGAAATATCATTTTTAATGTTTTTACGATAATTTTGGAAGTGAGGTATACATTTTTTTCTTAATAAGTATATTAAAAACAATAGTAAACTTAAGACTAGAAAATTTAAAATTACATATGTTAGAACACTTAAGTTAGAGTCTCTTTCTCCTTTGAAGACACTTGAATCTGTGTAATAGATTTCACTATGTTTTAAAGCATTGACATATACTTCACTTCGTCCAAGTTGACACCATTCATGTTAATTACGCGTGTACTTGTTACATTGGTAGTTGAACGTAATTGAGGTAAGTTGATGACTGGAACTGGTAGTGCTGCCTCGTATTCTGTGTAAACACGGTTGTGATGAATGTAAGTACCATGTATCTCCAGGTCACAGGGCTCATCACTGGTTAGTATATAGGTTCCAAAAATGGGTTGCTTGCTGATCTCGTTAACGCAGTGTTTGGTAAGTGTCGTTCTTAGTCCTCTAGTAGTTCTTTTGTAAAAATAATCCAATTTTCTGCTTTAATTTGCTGTACTTTAACGTCTTCAATTATAATAGCGTGTTGCGTGCAACAAGTAAGGTTATTCTCAAATTTCATCAACTGTTCTATGCAGGTAAGTCCAGGGTAGAGGGCTCTATTTTCTTCGGTACACAGGAAATCATTACCAGCAGCAAGCGGGCGACAGGGTTTCGTAACTGGTAAGTATTTCGTCCCTTTCACCAGGAGGTAAGGATATTTTGGGAATATGGTAATTGTTTCGTTTACGGATTCGCGGAAAATAGGTATGGAATAAACCTTAAAGTAATTGTAGGTATTATTATCAATTAACGGAATCTCCATTATAAATGCTATCTGGTTTTTCTTAAGGTAAGATTTTACTCTTATGGTTTGTTCTAATTTTACCAAATTATTTTCGGTTGGTGGGTACACTAAATTTTCGGTATTGGATATTAGTTTTAAATGATCTAAGAGTTCTGTAGAATTTATAATAGGTTGATGAAGTATAGATACTCTACTAAAAGCTAGGGCAGTCTCTATTTAATTTAATTTATCAAATATGGTTCGAAAATTGCTTATAAATAAATTAAATAATCCAAAAATATATGTAGAGAAAACCCAGTTATTTTCTCTAGTTGTTAGATGATTTAGCATTGTCTCTACACTTTTTAGGCGTGCATCTAGCATAACGGAATTATTATTTAAGGTTTCAGTGGCATTAATAAAGCTGTCCAACATTTTAGAGACCAAGGTGAGTTTCCTAGTCACGATAATTTGGTTGTGACTTAACTCCGAGGTAAGTTTATCATACTTTAGAGCATCTTCATGATCGAGGTTTCCCGTAATAATTTTTAGAACCGACCCTAATGGATTTAGGATTCCTCTTGTAACGATCCCCCCTCTCTATTGTATAAAATGTTATTATATTAAGTATAATTAATTCCCCTTTATAATAAAATTTATATATATTTGACCAGGATTAATAAAATATGTTTTGATCTTTCTAAACGATCTTTCAAAAGGTTTATTAATAGGCCGTTTTTAATATTTTGGCTTGATCGTCTTAGTTAGGACCCTTATTTACATTGTGTTTGTTTAGTAACTTAGTTCTTTTAGGTGTCTTTTGGAAGAATGAATATTCACTAGGGCAATTGAAAGCTGTTGGTAGTGCCTTATAAGCTAAGTGAACCCCGTTCGCGAAGACAGGGCTCGAAAAAGGTTAAGAACATAAAACGTCTTTATCCCACTTGTATCAGGTTGACATTATTAATTTATTTTTATATATCCCTTCCCGCTTGGAAAAGGCTCACAATATATTTATACAAAAATACCCGATACAAGGGCTTCGCTCTCCTACATTTATTTAAAAAAATGTAGGGGAGGTACACGGCCCCACACACGCCGTGCACGGTGAGCGCCAACCATTTTGATGCACTCCCCCCGAAGGGAACGCTAATTCGGGAACTGGACCGTAGTCCACAGCAAAATAACTATCGAACCAGTAAAGGAGGCTTGGCCCCTTGTTAGTGCGTAAGCACAAACATCGACCGAAGTCGCGCATGTCAATGCGTGTAAACGCCATACAGAATACGAACGAACCCAGCCACAGTGAATGTACATCACACGGTTTAGGCAAATAGGCACACTGGCCTTAAACCCTCCGTGAGCGCCACCACCTGCCAGACCGCCGCTCCTGCAGACGTGATGAAAGTGTATGGCATCACCACCAATTGCATGATCAGCACGGCTACTAGCCGCAGAGCGTGTCATGAGTCTACTGCTCACCTCAAGGGAATGGGGTCCCACGTTGTGCGGCTTTCGGCCGCAGCCTTGAGAATCTCCTCAGATTCTCCCGCCAGCTACCACCCGCATGAGGTCGACACATATGCTCCACCAACCAATACAACGGCAGATATAGCCAAAAGGCAGTTATAAGATAAGAGTAATAATTCGCCATCAGAAAGGGTTTGTGTCACTGACGTTGAGTAAATGCATTTTCGATCATGTTTGTCTCACCCACCAACAAGTTGCCTTCAATCATTCAAAGGTGGGAAAGTTACAGAGATATAATATTATGTTGTTATATAAAACATCGTGGAGGGCAGACAGTCTGCAGCCCCGCAATGAAGGGACCCGACTTGGGCAAAGCTACTTAGGTGTGAGTCAAACCAAGACGCAGAGAGCGCCATTGAGAATAGCGTCCCACCAAACAACCATCGCAGAGACGCAATGCTGCAGAACGCAACAAGCATCAATACGACTATCGTCGGGCTTACACCATTCCAAGGTCCCCCATACATCCCAGCAGACATTACCACCCGTATACCTCCATCGACCAGAACCACAAGAGAGCGTCGAATCAGGCGCAGCACACCCGCAGATCCATCACAAGACGCAATACCGCAAGTAGCAGTAAGCATCAATGCAACTATCATACGAGCGGCGCACCCTCACAACACACCCACATGACTCCTATCGATTTTGGCAATAAAGGTTTTATTGTTGTTATATAAAAAATATCACCAACGTATCATAGTAGCACGCTACTAAGACGCCAATGAACAAAACTCCACGTATCATAGCGCTAATGCACTAAGACATGAAGCTGAGTATGACTGTTACACTTAAAAGTGCTACCAAACACACTCATCATCCCCATCCGAAAGATAGACGACGCATCGCTATGCGCTACGACGCCGCCCACAAACGGTATGGGTGTGCGATGTCCACGGGAAAGCCGTATTGCTACAACAAACCCGCTTACCACCGACACTAAGATGTTAATTGTATACCTCCATCGACCAGAACAACAGGAATGCGTCGAATCAGGCGCAGCACACCCGCAGATCCATCACAAGACGCAATACCGCAAGTAGCAGTAAGCATCAATGCAACTATCATACGGGCGGCGCACCCTCACAACACACCCACATGACTCCTATCGACTTTGGCAACAAAGTTAGTATTGTTGTTATATAAAAAATATCACCAACGTACCACCGGCACTAAGATGATATGTCTAGGACACATCGGTTAGCGAGTCCAAGTTTACCCCGGACCAATTGCTCGTGAAACAGCACACACGACACCATAATATTCCTTTTCAAGTCCCTAATAAGGACTAGTCATTTTGCTACAGTACTAGGAGCAGTCAGTCACCCGACCATCCCATACAATGCTTATGCATCAAGGAGACCTCCTATAATATTGCTTTTGTATCATAGACCTTACTTTTATAAGTCATGTATATATAGGATTCGAACCCATGACCCTACTATAGCAATGCATATTAATCATAGAGACCTTCTATAGTATTGCTTTTGAATCATAGACTTTACTTTCATAAGTCATTCATATATAGGATTCGAACCCACAACCCTACTATTGTAATGAATATTAATCATAGAGACCTTCTATAGTATTGCTTTTGAATCATAGACCTTACTTTCATAAGTCATTCATATATAGGGTTCGAACCTACGACCCTACTATTGTAATGCAAATTCATCATGGAGACCTTCTATAGTATTGCTTTTGTATCATTGAGTTTAATATCATAAGTCCCTAATATAGGACTAGTCATTGTGCTACAGTACTTCAGGCAGTCGGGCTCCCGACCACCCCATATATATGTACAACTGCAGGTATGTATCTCCGGCACCTCATCCATACAAGACATCTATACATGAACACCTTCAATAACTTAGGAAAATTTTCTTGTATACGTGAACTCCTTCCACAACTTAGAAAAATTTTCTTTTATACACGAACACCTCCCATGACTTAAACAATTTTTAACAAATTTTCTAATTAACTTATAAACGTTATTTAACTTAATTTTATAATATTTTTTGACTTGTATTTCTATTATTTATCTTATTTTAAATATTTTTACAAGTTTTTATAATAAATTTACTTATTACGAGAAACAATAATTTTGCCTTTAATTTGCTATGTTATTGGGATAATGTCTGAAATATATTAACTTTATGTTTATTAATTTAACTTAATTGTTTAATATATATCTTTTAAAACTATTTTTGACGCCCCTTTATATTGAATTAATTTATTAATAATAATATTGTGCCGTCACACTCTCTTAAAACGTTGCGGCATAAGTTGTTGAAATTTTTGAACGGTTAAATCGCGTATGTGATCTGCATGGGTTTTAACGCTTATAAATTCGCGAGGGTATGGTTCTTTTACTTCAATTAGTTTATTGAGTTTACGATATTGAGCAATAATTAGATTTAGGTCGTCATAAATATTTTCTAAATTTAAAATCTTTATTATAGTCCAGTGATCTGTTTGTGCATATGCTTGTCCTTGTTTTACCGGAAGTATCCCTGGGTTCTCCTCAAGTGACTGCAGATGATGGGCCAGGAACGGCATCACAATCATCAGTATGCACCACCTGTGGAGGGCATTTGATATTTTTAATCGAGGCTTTAGTCTTTCTTTCACCTACTTTTATTGGCACTATATTTCTTTCGGTTTTGCCTACTACTTTAGCCTAAACATATCGCGGTCTGTCTTTGCTTTTTATTTTGTTGGTATCCTTAGCAAATACAGTCTTACGACACGGAAATGCTATCTCATCTTCACCGCCTCGCTTTTCCCTATTTTTTTCTTTAATCGCTACCATATTTTCTACTAAATGTTTGTATAAGAATTTTGTTCGCTTTGCATGGTCTCTTACTAAGTGTTGGAAATACTGCTTATCAATTTCTGTATTAAATGGGCTACCCGTGTCGGTGTGTCCGAAAACTACCTCGAAAGGTGTAAGCTCTGATACCGAATGAATGGTATTATTATATGCTAGTATGGAATACGTCATAACTGATGCCGCATCAGTAGGTTTTCTTTCGTATTTTGCCAATCTTTAAATTTCTATAATCGTCGAGTGAAAGCGTTCTATAAGGCCCATCGAGTTTTGGCTATTTGGGGTTCCGATGTGTTGTTCAATTTTATATAAGCTTAAGAATTCCTTAATTAATTCATTGTTAAATTCAGAGCCTGGGTCTGAACTTATCTTTTTTGGTATTCCGTAAAAAGAAAAGTACTTCATCAAAGCTCGGACTATTTCGGGGGTAGACCTATTTGAAATTTCTATCGCTTGGCCTAATTTGCTAAACGCATCTATAAGGGTGAGATAATGCTTTCCTTCGATGATAAACAGGTCTATAAATATTTCTTGAAACGGAGTATCTTGTGTTTGGGTTAATTGAAGTATAGGTTTGATTGGCTTCCTGTCATATTTCATTTTTTTACACGCAGTACAACTATTTATTATTGCCGAAACGGTTTCTTGTAAATTATCCCAGTAGTAATTTCTGCGGATTCCGACTAGCGTCTCTTTGATGCCCCGGTGGCATGTCTTTCCTTCGTGATATTTAACTACAATCGCTCTTTGTTCTTTTTCATCTTCAACAAAAACTACTCGTTCCGTACATTCGAAAAATTGAACCATGTCCTTTTTGAACAGGTGTATAATGATATTACTAAACTGTTTTCGATGTTCTTTCCGTTCAAAATATATAAAATAAATAATTTTAGGCCTAATACATTTCTTTAAAAATTCTTTTATTAACTCGGAATTATCTAATGGTAAAAATACTTCTAGTACCTTTTGTTTCTTTCTAGAAATATCTTTAACCTGGCATTCATTTTTGAACCACGAAAATACTAATATTTGGATTGGTTTCGCATTGATAGCCTCATGTCCTTTAATGAATAAAGCCAAACTAAAGGTCGATGGTCAGTGTAAATTACAAATTTCCGTCCGTAAAGGTATGGCCGGAAATGTTTTACAGCCCAAATAATAGCTAAAAGTTCGCGTTCGATGGTGCTTTTGGTGTTGGTTAGCGTATGCAACATGTCTATCGCTACCAATAGGGCCCTGTGATAAAACTGCTCCTAAAGCTCTATTTGAGGCGTCAGTTGTGAGGATGAACGTCTTTTCGAAATCCGGGTACTGTAGTAATGGTTCACTCGTAAGTATTTCCTTACATTTTTCAAACGCACTTATATATTTTTCATCGATGATTATTTTATTTCGCTTTTTGAGACATGCAGTTAGGGGTTGTGTGATCTTAGCAAAGTCCTTTATGAAGCGTCGATAATACCCTACCAGCCCTAAGAAACTTTTAATTTCAGTTGTTGTCTTAGGTATAGGAAAATTTAGCACAGCTTTAATTTTGTCAGTGTTCGGTCGTAGCCCTTCTTTCGTAATGGTATGTCCTAAATATAAAACCTCCTTCCTTAAAAATTCAGACTTGTCTAATTGAATCTTTAGATTAGTCGTCCTAAGTCTGTCGAATATTGTCCGTAACTTTTGTATATGTTCTTCCAGACTGGTTGAAAATACAATTATATCGTCTAAATATACCATGCAGTGTATCCCCTGTAACCCCTTAGCACACTGTCCATGGTCCGCTGGAAAGTTGCAGGAGCTGTCTTCAAACCAAATGGCATCCTGAGGAATTCATAGTGGCCGTTTTGAGTGCTAAAGGCTGTCTTTTGCCTGTCTTGTTCTTCTATTACAATTTGATGGTAACCACTTGCCAAGTCAATTGTACTGAAATAGGAACTCTTCCCTAACTTGTCAAACAAATCTGTTATGTTTGGTAGTGGGTATTTGTCGTCGATGGTTATGTCATTCAAACGTCGATAGTCTATAACCATGCGAAATTTAGTTTCACCAGATGCATCTAACTTTTTGGGTACCAGGTGTACAGGAGCATTCCATGGCGAATGTGACTCCTGAATAAAATTATCCTTTAATAGCTTGTCTACTTGCCTATTTATCTCTTCTACTTGCATTGGTGCCTGTCGGTAAGGTCTGACGTAAATTGGGTCTTCATTTTTTGTACGTATTTTATGTTTAATTTTATTAGCGAAGGTCAGTGGTAGTTTGTCGCAGTAAAATATGTCTTTAAATTCTTGGCATAGTCTAAAGATTTTGTTGCGTTCCTCATCGTTAGTGTGATCAAGTCTTAGCTTAAGTAGATTTTCTTCGAGTATCTTATCGATCTCTATGTCGTCATAGGTAGTAAAGTTTATGTCACATTGAGTAGTTTCGTACTTAGTAACGATAAAAGGTCGTGTTACTGTCAATATCATCTCATTGTCAAGAACATTCTGTATGACTGTTGTGGCATAACCGTTAACGCTGTTTACCAATGCACTGGGCATTCGTACACCGCTGACAAACTCCTTATAATCAATGATTGCCTCTCCAGAACACTGGTCTGTTGGCAACTTTACGCGCTGTTCTGATCGTGGTGGTAGTGTTATAACGTAATTTAAATTATTATTGACTAAATTAATATAATAATAAATAAAATAATTAATTAAATTAATATTAAATTATTACAAGGTCTTTAAGGTCTATTATTGTATCTAATTGTTTCAATAGGTCATTAACTACGAGGCCGTCGTAACGAGAGTCGACATCATATAGGTAAAATTTATGGCAATCCGAAGTCTTAAAGGTGGGTGGTAGAGGGATTTGTATCACTTCATCGTGTCTACTAGAGGCGTGGGTGCTGACTACTTCGAATTGTTCATGTGTTATATATTGATAAAAGTATTGGTATGCCTTACGGGGGCTGATAAAGGATCTAGTATTACCTGTATCTACCATTAATTTTGCATCTATTTCAGGAATATAAATATAGGGTAATTTAAGATTCAGATCACAATTTAATTCTATAACTTCTTGTCTCCTATTGAGGCTTTCATGTAAAAATTTTCAATAGTTTGAGTTTGAGATTTGTCTCTAAGTTCGTTATAAGTCGTTTCGTCAATAGTTTCCTCAGCGGATGGTGTCAGTTCATTGTCATACTGTTCTACATACTCGTCTGTGTCATTGTACTCGTCATAATACTGTCCGTCATTTTCTCTTAAAGTTAACTCGTTTAATCTAAAGCCGGGCTGTGGCCTTGGAGGGGCTGTCCTCATGGAAACGTCAGTCTCCTGAAAATTGGGTTTCTGAATTTGTGGCTTATTGCCGAATTGCGTAGTTGGCATATGTCCAAATTGCTGTTGAGGTCTTTGGCCAAACTGTTGTGGTTGAAAGCCCAATTGTGCACGGTAACCGAACTGTTGTGGCTGAGAGCCGAATTGTGGACGATAACCGAACTGTTGTGGCTGAGATCCGAATTGTGGGCGATAGCCGAACTGTTGTGGTTGTTGGCCAAGTTGTGGCCGATAACCGAATTGAGGTGGACGGTAACTTATCTGCTACATTAGTTGGGGCCGAAAGCCAGATTGGGGCATCCTAAATTGGCTTTGATTTTGAATGCCGAAATTAAATTTTGGTGTACTATTGCTTAGTAATACTGGTTTGTATCCGTAAGGTTGCATTACTGTGTGAGGCGTACCACCGAATTTAAATCCTTGCGTTGGGACTGTTGTTTGATGCTGCCTTAAACCTAAACCGCTACTACCGTGGACACGATTTCGCATATTGTAGTGGACTGGAAGTTGACTTCCTCTAGTACAATGCTCAGCGCGTCCTCTAAAGTCGCTGGCTTCTTTAACCTCACTATTCGAACCATATTCTCGGGAAGATTGTATAGGAACACGTTTAGGGCCGTATTATTGTAAATTGCCAATTTAGCGCTTTTAAGATTACTATCATCGGATATGTTTACTTTTGAAATTAATAATGATCGAATACTTTGAATGCGGTTACAAAAATCTTGAAAGCTTTCTACGGATTTGATTTTTAAGGATTCTAATTCAATACTAATACACCCTTCGCTACGCGGGTCTCCGAAGTGCTGTGTTAACAAATCTTTCAACTGGGACTATGTCACGACATCCTCACGTTCCGATAAGAGCGACGCCGCGTTATCTGTAAGCCTACTAGTTATGGAGTGATATACATATAAATTTTGTTCTTCGTCACCCCTATACCTACGAATGACATATTCAGATTTCCTCAAAAATAAATTTAGCTGTCTTTTATCGCCATTAAAAAGTGGAATAAGCCGTAGCATTTCTGTAGGTATGGGATTAATTACAACGGTTTGTCGTTCTGCTGCCTGTGGTTGTTCCATCGTTATAGAGTAATGCACGAGTCAGAGGAGTCAGTTAATATAGTGCACTATTTTATGCAATAACAAAACATATAGGGTAGAACACGCTAAAGCATATAACAATATAATTTATAAATAAAAGTTAATCTAACCATAAATTTTGTAAAATGTGTAAATGTAATAAAAAGAAAATAAATAAAATAAAACTGTATTATATCTCTAGCATTAATAAAACATACTGGTTGCGCGGAAAACCAATCGTATTTTATTTTGACGGTAGGGATTTGCCAAATCGTTTATCCTTTTCCAAACGATATCATTCATACCCTCCTATCGACACATCGGGGTGGAGGGGTGGGAGGGGAAAGAAGACGATTCTAGAATATCACGTAATCATCGCAACCGAAGGAATAAAAGGTACGCGCGACCGACGCGCACCCTGTTCTCGCCGCGCTCGTTGTTGGAACCACACCGCTAGTAGAACCGCTTTAGCCTGGAAGCAGTCGAGCTCCAGGAAACCCGCCTTACCTCGTGTGAGAAATAGTCGCGCACTGTACTCTCGTCCGACGCGTCATTGGACAAGAAAGGCAGAGAGTCTACCTAGAAGAGCATAGAAGAACCACCTCGGTGAGTGAACGTTCCTAATATTTCCAGCTTGATATAATTGTGTTTAATTGTGTTAATCCGCTCCAATTTTGTTTTCTCCTAATCAAGCAGGATTCCTTTCATAGATTTGGCAAATAATAGTTCGTTTTTAGGGAAGAGCGAGTGCATTGTACCGCGTGCTATAGTCGCCATTTTACATAAGCGTAGAAGCATTTCGCAGATACAGTCCACTTTAGTTAATATCTCGCGTAATAGGCTTAAGGTTCGACCGGGGAATTAGACTTCGGTTACCTTAGGCTCGTCGCTCCACCATTTTATGGTCACTTCGGCGGGATTTGGACTGATGTTTTTTAGTAGTCGTTCAACCATTTTCTGGTCGAATTATTAGATTAATTATTTAGATAATGCACTCTAATTTATGGAATAGACTTAAATAGTATTCGTTTAAAAATAGAATTATTAATTTTAATAGTGTTTGTATTTGGTTTAAATTTAAAGCTTATCAGTCACTTAAATAATTGAAACAGTGTAATCGCAACCATTTCGTACGCTTACCCGACAATTTTGATAAAAATATATTGAGTTTAGCGAGCGACGCGTCACCTCGACTCGTTGTAACAGGTGTTCGATTTAATTACGTAATACGGCGTACGAGCGTCCATCCTCCATTATTTGTGCATTGTGAGATTAATTGTGATTAATATAACTTTATTATAATAATTTAAAATGGCAGTTAGTGGAAATGAAATCAAAATTAAGACGCTTTATGCCAAGAGGGACATACTTTTTCACGTATACAAAGTGTTAGTGATCACATAAAGAACATTAATGTAGAAGCAGCGCGGGAAACTTTTTTGAATGAAATTGAAACGGTGGATTCTTTGCAGACGGACTACGAAATAATATTAGACCAAATTCATTTGGAATTACAAATCGACCCGAAATATATAGTGAACTACCAACCGCTTCTGGCATTTGAAGATATGTTGTGTCACGTGAAAAGAACGGCGAAGCTCTTACAATCTCCATCTCAAAACGAAGCAAAGCCGGAAATACAGGTACGTCCACGTGACTCAATTAGGTTGCCGCCAATAGATATTCCGTTATTCAATGGTGATATTAAGACATGGCCCTTCTTCTTCAGTAGTTTTCAAAACAATATACACAACAACCCATCGTTATCGGACGCTGAAAAATTATATTATTTAATTAGTGAACTTAGTGGCAGGGCACAGTCAATTTGCTCGGGTTTTACACCTACAGCAAACAATTACTTGTTAATATTCGAAACGCTTAAAACTAAATATGAAGATAGGAGAATGTTAGCTTCCGAATATTTGAACCAGATATTCGATCTTAAACCTATATCATCCGCGAGCATCAACGGCTTAGAGCAGTTTTTAGATAAATTTGTGGCATCGCATCGGTGGCTGCACTTAAGAATTTAAAATTTAATGACCTTATGGACGTGGTGTTTCTCCATATTGCACTAAAGAAGTTAGACCCCGACACCGTGCGTGCGTTTGAAATGGAGCATCGTAGCTCGGAGATGCCTTCCTTTCATTCATTAGCATCGTTTGTGCGAGATCAAATAAAGGTGATGCAGCGCTCCCCGAACGTTAAACAGGAGATTAAAAGGTGCGTCGACCGTAGACAGACTCAACCATCTAAAATAGCAGGGTCGTTAACGTACGTAACCGCAACGTCGGCACCATTTCAGCATGCCTGTATCGTATGTAAAGATAAACACGGTAATTTATACAATTGTGCGACTTTTCGTAAATATTCACCAAACGAACGTTATAAATTAGTAAAGACAAACAACCTATGTCTGAACTGCTTAAGCGATAAGCATTTAGTTGCAAAATGCAATTCTAGTTCCGTATGTAGCAAGTAGCGCTACCCTTAAAGGAGATGTTTTATCTCTCGGCGATTCGCGTTACATGGCGGAAAAACGTTTCTACAGCTTGGAGCGTAGGATGCTCGCTTCACCCCAGTTAAAGGAAGCTTATGACGGCGTCGTTAACGAATATATAAGAGAAGGTTACATATCACTTGTGGCTTCGAAATTAGATAACTACGAAGACACACCGTCGTATTTCATACCACACCACGGGGTCATTAGGGAGGACAAACTTACATCTAAGTTACGTGTAGTGCTCGACGCTAGTGCTAAAACTAGCACTCACCTGTCGCTTAACGATATCCTCTATAGTGGGCAAAATTTACAGGGCAGTTTATTTAATATAATAGCCAATTTTCGTTTGTTTAGTATAGCACTATCCGCCGATATTCGCCAAATGTTCCTTTGCATAGGGGTCCGTGAATGCGACCGTAGATTCCAACGCATTTTATATCGTTTCAACCCAAAGAAACCTCTAATGGTGTTTGAAGTTAACCGCGTTTGTTTTGGTTTAAAGTCGAGCCCATTTCATGCGTTACGCACGGTGAGGCAGCTCGCCCACGATGAAGGTCTCTCTTACCCTAAAGCTAAGAGAGCAATTGAGAGCGGTTTATATATGGATGATTTTGTGTACTCGGTCGATAGCGTGGAGGAGGCCACCCTAGCCACCGCCGAGGTTATAAGGCTCATGAAATCGGGTCAATTCGATCTTGTCAAGTGGACTAGTAATTCGCGTTCGGTTTTAGATACAATCCCAAGCTATCACACCGTCTTTCGGCGATAAAGGAATTCGACGATTCAGATACACACAAGGTGCTCGGTCTGTGTTGGTCACCAGAGTCCGACGTGTTTAGCCTTAAGGTAAATCCGCCCGTAGAGAAGTGCACAAAGCGCACAATACTGTCATGCGTTGCTAGATTATGGGACGTCATGGGTTTCGTAGCTCCGGTGGTATTATACGCTAAGCTTTTGAATAAACAACTTTGGTTATTTTAATGCGATTGGGATGACTCGCCGCCTGACAGCATTGTTCGGTTGTGGCAGCGTTTTAGAGAGGAACTTCCTTTACTAAGAGAAATTAAAATACCGCGTCATATAAACGTCGATAGAAATAGCGTCATAACGTCATAACATAACGGTGGGTCTTACCTGCGTCCTGTTGTCCGTTTGTGCCCCTTGCCTCTTCCATAATTTAAATTAGCTTTCTAAATTAGAAATTGTAGTTGAATTTAGGTAATCTTAGCGTTAGTTAGTTATTTTGTTAGTTTGATCTTAGCTCTAGTTGTTTTAGTTAATTTTGAAGGAAATCCTTCAAGGGCGGGGGAGATGGTTGCGCGGAAAACCATTTGTATTTTATTTTGACGGTAGGGATTTGCCAAATCGTTTATCCTTTTCCAAACGATATTATTCATACCCTCCTATCGAAACATCGGGGTGGAGGGGTGGGAGGGGAAAGAAGACGATTCTAGAATATCACGTAATCATCGCAACCGAAGGAATAAAAGGCACGTGCGACCGACGCGCACCCTCTTCCCGCCGCGCTCGTTGTTGGAACCACACCGCTTTAGCCTGGAAGCAGTCGAGCTCCAGGAAACCCGCCTTACCTCGTGTGAGAAATAATCGCGCACTGCACTCTCTTCCGACGCGTCATCGGACAAGAAAGGCAGAGAGTCTACCTAGAAGAGCATAGAAGAACCACCTCGATGAGTGAACATTCCTAATATTTCCAGCTTGATATAATTGTGTTTAATTGTGTTAATCCGCTCCAATTTTGTTTTCTCCTAATCAAGCAGGATTCCTTTCATAGATTTGGCAAATAATAGTTCGTTTTAGGGAAGAGCGAGTGCATTGTACCGCGTGCTATAGTCGCCATTTTACATAAGCGTAGAAGCATTTCGCAGATACAGTCCACTTTAGTTAATATCTCGCGTAATAGGCTTAAGGTTCGACCGGGGAATCAGACTTCAGTTACCTTAGGCTCGTCGCTCCACCACATACATTAATTAATTATCTTTTATAGTAAACTTTTAATTAGATTTTAGTTTATTACTTTTATAAAAGTCTTATTTTTTTAAAGCGTTCATTAATCTCTGTGCGAAAGGCACTCTGCGTCCCTTAAGCTTATCAGCGTTATGTTATGTCTACAATAACGGAGTGTCTATTACTAAATGGAATTAATTAAAAACCAGATACGTTATAATGAGAGAAGTCCGATCTCAATAATAACAAATTAAATGAAGGATAACAGTGGTATCAAGGATGGTGAAGAGTTTTACTCACCAACCAGCTGCTATTCCCATGCCTTCCGCTTCCACCTCCCTTGATGAAAAATTTATTTGGTTCTTGAATTTGTCCAACAGCTAATCGCACCGCTATCACGAATCCAGGCGAATTTGGACACCTGAATATATCGAGAGACGGCACAGCTTTCACGAGCAAATCCTACCGGCTGCGCCAGTCAAATTTCGGGAACGTCGAAAGGAGTTTTTAAAAACTAAACTACAACTAAATTAATACGTCTCACCGATTTGGAGGTGGCTTTAATAATGAATCAATCTTAAAGAGTCTGTTCGTACGCAGACGTTCGACTCATCAACTAAGTACTAGGAATCTTATATAAAATGCTGATGTGTTAGTTTTATTGCTTAGCCTAAATAATACAATATAATATATATTAATATACTAGTCTAAAACAGAGGGACAGAGTGCATCCATAACTAGGTGCTTATATAGTGACACTACTTTCGCTTCACATACAACTTTAAGATGTTTTTTTTTTCTAAATGTAATACGCTTTAAGTACGTTTCGCTTTCGTTTTAGGTTCAAAATTTAACTGCCTTACAGAATTGGAAACCAAACATCTTTTACAGGGAGAGCATTCCGAAATTTTATCTTCAATAAATGTAAAGTTGAAAGACTTGGTTGGGCGTCAGTTATCAAAAATTACAAAAGTTCCTGTGAAAAAGAAATATTGTGTTAAATCACAATCTTTGAATACTCCCAATTTCAGTAAACATAAAATTGTATCGAATACATTAAACTATATTGTGTTTGTAACACGAATGGTCAACCCATGGCTCGACCGGGGAAGGTCCACACAGAATACGCTCTTGCAGAAATCGCAGCATATTAGTTTCGTACGGTGAAGAGTGCGTAGTGTAGAGAACTGCGCTTATTTCTGGAAACAAGGCATTCCGACTTAATCCTCAGGAGTGACATCGCATCTACATTTTGATTCTTAATCGAGGATACATGTAGATGTCTATGAGCCACAGCATCCACTTACCACTCTTATTGGACAAGATTATTTCAAACAATCGGTCAATCATATGTTTGACCAATCACCGACTGATAATCATATTATACTTTTAATTAAATCTATAGCTGAAAAATATATAGATATTCGTTTTAAGCATTTTGCTACCATAGAAAACGATAGGGCATCAAACCGACAACAACTAACCAAAACATTTATTTTTGCGGGTAATCGAATTTAAAATAGAATTTAGTACTGTATGTCGAGTGCGAGCGCAACAAAATAATTTAAATAACTTTACGATGGCGTTAATCGAGTTTATGTTTATATATTACTTGTTCTTCCATAGAAATATTAAGTAGTATACCGACACATACATACGACATAGTAGTCCAGCCGTTAGTCAGGGTGAAAAAATAACACATTTACAGTACATAATTAGCGTGGGATAAGGTCAAGGAGAAAGAAAGAACACACAAAATTTCGCTTTTATAATATTAGTGAAATTATTAGGATTATTGTTATAGTAGGAGTAGGATTTTTTTTTCATAATAATATCGGTATTTCAATTTAGAAAAAAGATGTAATTACAAGACGATTCACAAAATTAATCTTGAAATAAATACTCCCTGGTACGAAATTTCTGAGTACGTCCCCTTATATCCCACACCAAGCGTAAGGTAGCTAAACTACATTGCAAAATCGATATGGAACGATGCGAGTAGTTTTACTATTTACCGGTAGATGGAAAATAGTTAAGTGGGCGGCGCTTAATACCCCCTCACCCCGCAAATTGCCACGCGTTGTTACATAGTGAAATCTAATTATAACACCTCCTCTTTATATTTGCTCCGTGGTTTAGGCTTACCAGCGGTTAGAGATGAGAAAATCATAAAGTAGCTTACTTCTTTTGTTGATGTTAGTGCTTCCCCAGGCTGTGTGGTGAGCATTAGCATCACAACACTCCACAAGTTCGGCGTTGTGTTTCTGGGCGAACTCCGCCACTCGCTCTAACTAGATGGTATGATCTGAGTTCTCTCCGGGAAGATAGACTGAACAAATGATTAATCCTTGGGGTTAGCCATTTATGGACGTGGGGGGGGGGGTCTTTTCCGCCTGTTGAGGATGAAGACGTCCTTTACCGGCGCTCTTGACCCCCGCCTTACCTTTCGCTGTACCGCTCCTACCTCCCCTCCTTACACTCCTGGACAACACCAGCGGGGGCCGTCAGACTGAGGCGAAATCAGCGCCTTGGGTCTTCGTCACTCATTGATGGCGTTCCAGTCTCACTCCAAGAGGTGGAGGGCTGGGGGGATTGGAGTTGGGGCGGTTCAGGCTCCACTGCCGCGTCAGAGCATCCCCTGACATTAAAAGTTATCATTTTAAAGCCAGGGACGACTCTGCCGCCTGCCTTCCAAAGAGCCTCCGCCGATGGGTCATCCAGAGAAAAGGTTACTGGGAACCCATTCTCTTCGTCCGTACGGTGGAGGATGCTCCAGAGCTCCGTTTGGAGCCCTTCGTTTTGTGCCCTCAACAGTACAGCCGCCTATTCTGGAGAGTAAACTTCGCGGCGTGGCAAATAAGTAATACCCAGCTGAGGCTTAGGCAATTCGCCCTCAGGTATTATCGAGAGCTCTGCCTCCGGCCAGGGTTTCAGTTTTCTGATCTCACCCACAATCCAGTCCTGGCTTGCCTTATTCAGGCACGTTACCGGAATCCAACCTGGCTTGTGAGTGAAACCCGAAAATTTTGGTCCCGTTCCCGGCTGCGCCCCACAGGCTGTCTTAGCGATGGTGCGTGTTAGTGCCCGGTAGACCAGCCGCATCTGCTACACACGCATAGGATTCGAATTGCGAATGCCCACACGCGCGGAGCCAGCACGGCACTGAAGCTGAGCTTCTTTTCCCCCGTTGCCAGCTTCACAGACTTCCTTGGCTGGTCTTTAGGGGACTCCTCCTCAGATCGACTGCATTTTTGGCCTTCGGAACTGGGGGAGGTTTGGGCAGAGGAATTTCGACCCCTGGGTCTCCCTCTGGGTCTTCTGACAAAGAGAGAGGGCCTCTTCGGCTCCTATCTCAGCTGCTATCAGCCGTTGGTACCTCTTCCTTGCTGCCTCACTAAGCTTATAAGGCCTACTTTTTCTTTTCCCCTCCTTGGTTCGTTTCCGATTGTGGTTCGGCTGCAGACGTGCCCTCCACTTCACGGCTCGTCCCAGGTTGGGGTGTAGTGTTGCAGGATATTGGTGAGACTAAAAAAGCCTCTTCCAAACCTACAGATAGTTCCATTAGGGGAGATTTTTCGTTAATCTTTTCAAAATGTCGATTTTCGTCAATTTTGGTCCCACGATTAGCTAGGGAAATATTCGGTCACCCCTGGCTAAAATACTACCCGAATTGCCCTGGTCTCGGGCAGGTACCGTTTGCGCCAGACTCCCTCCAGCCACGCATCCATCGGCACGGTACGCTTGACACCTTGGATTGAGTTAGGATGGGAAAAAGAGGGTAGGATGAAAAATAAGAAGAAGAGGACCATCTGAGTGTTTCAGTTCTGTCTGTTTCCTATTGAACCAGACCAAATAGCAGGCGGCAACCACGTGAATGAAGAACTCCTCAGACTTGCACCGGGGATAAACACGACCTGCGCTCTCCCCCAGAGCCATTAGTAGGAGAGCAGAATAAGTGTTAATCTAGTCCTACTGATAACATCAAAAAGTTAGGAGTAGACTAACCCCCGCCCTCAAGTCAAGTGTTACAGCAACCCTTAAGGTGTGTCCAAACACGACGCGCAAGGTGCGTGGCAGCTACGCGCGCCATTCGCGGGACACAAATTGCCGCGTGACTAGTTTAGACCTACTGCGCGGCATTGCTACGCATGCAAATCGCTCCAGTAAAAACTGCCTTCACTATGATTTTATTAGAGAAAAGGTAAGGTAAGGTAGCCCAAAATAAAAACAAATTTTTAATGCTAAGGAACGGGTCTATATTATTTACTTTTCAAAGAGATAGGCCTACCATTTTTTACTAATAAGTTTACAAAGAGAGGCATTTTGGAACTACCTATGTATTTTAAAAAGATACAATTAGGTTTAACTTTTGTGCTGTTAATAAAATATAATATGTTTTTCTGTTTCTTTCCCTTCTTCAAGAACTCAATAGACTATTCAACTTTAAAGCTGCTTTTGGCTGTACGATTTTTTTCTATTTCATCCCATAGATCTCCTACGTTATTATTGTGAAACTAACTTTTTACCCGCGACTTCACTCGCGTGGGCTTGAATTTAGAAACATCGATCTTACTATTTCGTACTAAAATTAGCAAAACTGGATCACTTGTAAAGACACGTCGGTATCAGTGTCTATATTGTCAATATTATAGGCTACAGAAACACATAAGTTAGTTTATCAGAATCGCATTAATATCATACGTCAAGCAACACCTTTTTATATCGAGCACGTCTTCTGATGTTTTTATGAAGGGAAAATTTTCCTGGAATCGAAAATGCGTTACTTATATAATATGCATAATTAAAGTTAACATAGTTTTGATAAAATAAGATTTAATTTCATGGTCTTTATTAATATCGATACCATTGAATATTGTTTAGCACCACATGCCATTATTTTTTTACGTTCGAATAGTCTTCGAAATTTCATAAATGTAGTTCTATTTACGGTGAACGTGTAAGAAGAATTAAATTCGTGAACAGGAGTAGAAATCTACATAAGATGGGCAGCAGCGTCATTCTGATTATAGCTCAAAATAATAAAAATATGCAGTAAAAATGATTTCACAGACTTCCTTGGCTGGTCTTTAGGGGACTCCTCCTCAGATCGACTGCATTTTTGGCCTTCGGAACTGGGGGAGGTTTGGGCAGAGGAATTTCGACCCAGGGCTTCTGACAAAGAGAGAGGGCTTCTTCGGCTCCTATCTCAGCTGCTATTAGCCGTTGGTACCTCTTCCTTGCTGCCTCACTAAGCTTATAAGGCTGGTCCGGCAGGAGCTGGCTGCCTTCCAACACCAGTTCTCCGTGCTGGAGAGCATCGTCCTGCGCCCCCCCCCCCTTAGGGGCAAACAAGACGGCGGCGAGGCCGGCAACGGTCTCGTACGCGGCGGCCACGGCTGCTGCATCCAGGCCGGGGCCGTCCAGCCAGCTCTCGGGCGGGGCTGCAGTTGCCCCTCCCCCCATGAAAAGCCGGCTCCGGCAAAACCGGTACCCGCTGAACCGGCTCCGGCTAAGCCGGCGACGGGAAAGAGAGGCAAGACGAAGGCGAAAAAGGGCAAGGCGGCAGCACAGGTGGTGGCTGCACCAGCCCCAGTGCCTGCGGCGAATGTGCCAGCGCCAGCGGCAAGCCAGCTGCCGCCGCCGTCACCGCCCCCCCCCAGCTCCCTACACCTCCCGCGGCTGAAGCCGGTTGGCAGGTGGTCGGGGACCAAAAGAAGGGGAAGAAGGCAGCCAAAAAGGCCAAAGAGCAGGAGCGGCAGCGCCAGTTCAGGGCGCGCAAGATCGCGGCTAGGCTCCGCGCCCCGAAGACCGCAGCTGTAGTGATTACACTACAGCCGGACGCGGAAAAGAAGGGCGTTACCTGCCGCGATCTGCTCGCGAAGGCGAAAGAGGCGGTGGATCTCGGGGAGCTCGGGATTACCGGGGGCCTCCGGCTCAAAGTCACCCAGACGGGGGCCCGTATCATGGAGGTCCCCGGGGAATCCAGTGGTGCGACCGTGGACGCTCTGGCTGCGAAGCTCAGAGCGTCTCTGGACGCGGACGAGGCCCGAGTGTCCAGGCCCGTCAGATGCGCAGACCTGCGCATCATGGGTCTGGGCGACTCGGTATCGGAGGAGGAGTTGGTGGCCGCCGTCGCCAGGTCCGGGGGGTGCACTACTGACCAGGTCAGGTCAGGCGCCATACGCCCGGACCAACAGGGTATGCATGCCGCCACGGTGTGCTGCCCTGTTACGGCGGCCGAAACCATAGTGGAGGGCCGAAGGCTTCTGGTGGGTTGGGTCTCAGCGCAGGTTAAGCTGCTGGAGCCCAGACCTCTGAGGTGCTATCGCTGTCTCGTGGGGCACCACGTATCAGTGAGATGCGCCTCGAAGGTTGACCGCAGTGGCCTTTGCTTCCGCTGCTGTCAGCCCGGACACATATCGGCGACCTGCTGCGCCACGCCGCACTGTGATGCATGTGCGGCGACCGGCAAGCCAGCCGATCACCGGGCCGGAAGCAAGGCCTGCGTGCCACCCGCCAAGGCCAAGGCCACGGGTAGGGGAGGGCCCTCCGCCGCCACCGCCTCTGTGGCCTCCGCCGCAGCCGCAACTGCCGCCGCCACCGCTGTCACTGTCGCCGCCGCCGCCGCCGCGACACCGACGCCCGCAGAGGGGCCCCCCGTGGAGGAAGCTGAAATGGAATGCCTATAACGGCCCCATTAAGCTTCCTCCAGGGGAATATCAACCACTGCGCCTGCGCTCAGGATCTGTTGCTCCAGAGCATGGTGCAGTGGTCAATTAACATCGCTGTGGTCGCTGAGCCGTATTTTTTCTGGCCTAGGGAGGACTGGGTGGTGGAACTTAACGGCTCAGTGGCCATCATCTCTTCGGCCGCCGCCGGTACCCCGACCCTTGAAGGTGTCAGGAGGGGTCAGGGGTGCGTAGCAGCACGGTTCGGGTAGTTCATCGTTGTGGGGGTGTACTTCTCCCCGAACCGATCTCTCGCCGAGCTCCACAACTCTCTTGCAGAGCTGAGAGCAGTCGTCCTCGGAAGTTATCCCCTCCCCGTACTTGTCCTCGGGAACTTCAATGCTAAGAACTTGGCTTGGGGTTCTCGTCGTACAGATGTGCGGGGTAGGATGGTGGAAGACTGGGCTCTGAAGACAGGCCTGGTCATCCTAAATCGGGGTTCTGTCCCCACGTGTGTGTGGATGCGGGGCGAGTCGGTGGTGGACATCTCGTTCGCTAGCCCCGCTCTGTCGCCGCGTGCCATTGACTGGCGTGTCATGGAGGGGGTGGAGACCTACTCCGATCACCGGTACATCCGATTTGACGTCTCCACCCAGCCCTCGAGCGTGCCAGTCCAACAGGCCCTGAGTGGTCCGCGTTGGTCGCTGAAGCAGCTGGACCGAGAGCTCCTCCTGGAAGCCTCGATCGTGCAGGCCTGGGTGTCATCACCGGACAGGCCTGCCGACGTCAATGATGAGGCAGGGTGGTTCCAGGAGGCCATGTCAGCCAGATATGTGACGTGGCAATGCCCCGCGTCCGGCCAGGAAGCGCCCGGCGTCAGGTGTATTGGTGGTCGCGTGAGCTGACGTCTCTGCGCGAGGCGTGTGTCGGCGCGCGGCACCTGTACGCCAGGCATCGCAGGCTTCGCATTCGTCCACCGACTGCGGCAGCCATTGAGGCGGAGCTGTACGAGGGATACAGAGCGGCGAAGACCGCCCTCCGGGAGGCTGTCCTGTGGGCCCGGGATCGGGCCCGTTAGGAGATGCTGGAGACTCTCGACAGAGACCCGTGGGGGCGCCCTTACAAGATGGTGCGGGATAAACTCCGCACCTGGGCCCCCCGCTGACGCAGAGTCTCCGGCCCCAGCTCGTGGAGGACGTGGTGAGCGCTCTGTTCCCTGCGCGAGGGGAACATCGGCCCCGCCTATGGCTCCGCCACCTGCGGTGCCGGAAGCGGACCACCAGGACGACGACGACGACATCCCGGAAGGGACCGGGGTAGACCTGAGAGTGGCGGTACGTAGGCTCAAGGCCATGAATACCACCCCAGGACTCGATGGCTTGCCTGGCAAAGCCTGGGTCCTGGCCTCGGAGGCTCTCGGGCCCCGACTGGAGGGGCTCCTAAGTGCATGCTTGGAGAGAGGCCAATTCCCGCTTTGTTGGAAGACGGGGAAGCTGGTCCTCATTCGGAAGCCGGGGCGCCCTGCGGACTCTCCGTCCACATACCAGCCCGTGGTGCTGCTCGACGAGGTGGGCAAGCTCTTTGAAAGAGTCATTGGAAACCGCCTCGCCGAGCACCTTGCGGGGACGGGGCCGGATCTTGCGGAACACCAGTTTGGTTTCCGCAAGAGGCGCTCTACGGTGGACGCCATCATGCGCGTGAGAGCCCTCACGCCGGGGGATGCAGTGACCAGAGGGGGAGTTGTCTTGGCGGTGTCTCTCGACATCGCCAACGCCTTCAACTCCATGCCCTGGAGCTGCATTAGGGAGGCATTCCGGTATCACCGGGTGCCGACCTATCTCCGTCGTATAGTCGGGGACTATCTGACGGACAGGGCCGTCATCTACCCCGGTCGCAACGGTGAGTGGAACCGGCGAGAGATGTGGTGCGGTGTCCCACAGGGTTCGGTTCTGGGGCCACCTCTGTGGAACATCGGTTACGACTGGGTGCTGCGCGCCGACCTCCCTACCGGCGTCAGCGTAGTTTGCTACACTGACGACACGCTGGTATTGGCACAAGGGGGGTCGTACGAGGCGGCGGTGGAAACTATGACACGCGGAGTTGCAATAGTCATTGAGAGGATTCGGCAACTGGGTCTCGAGGTGGCTCTGCACAAGTCCGAGGCCATGCACTTCCATGGTCCTCGGAACAGGCCACCACCGGGATCCTCAGTGATGGTAGGAGGGGTATCCATCGGCGTCGAGTCGACGCTGAAGTACCTAGGACTCGTCCTCGACGGCCGATGGAACTTCGTTGAGCACTTCCGACGTTTGGCTCCCAAACTGGAACGGACCGGGGCTGCCTTCAGTCGGCTCCTGCCGAACCTGGGGGGGCCAAACGCCTCCTGCCGGAGGCTCTACACGGGGATCGTGCGGTCCATGGCCCTTTACGGGGCCCCGGTGTGGGCGCGTGGTTTGGCGCGGCTTCCCGTCCACCACCTGAACGCGCCCAAAGGGTGGTTGCCGTGAAAATGGTTCGCGGCTACTGCACGATCTCCCGCGAGGCGGCGAGCCTCCTTGCCGGATTGCCGCCATGGGATCTGAAGGCGATAGTCCTCGCGCGCCTGCACGAATGGCGAGCGGAGGCACTATGCCGGGGGGAAACCCCGCTGCCGCGGCAAGTTGTCGCGCAGCGGACAGACTTCCGACACGATCTTATGGCGACATGGAGAGAGCGACTGTCGCAACCCCGTGCTGGGCACGCCACTATAGCGGCGATAAGACCCCTCTTTGAGGAGTGGCTTGAGAGACGCCACGGCATCCTCACCTTCCGCCTGACGCAGGTCCTCACCGAACACGGTGTGTTCGGGAGGTTCCTGCACCGAATCGGGCGGGAGCAAACGCCCGGGTGCTCCCACTGCGAGGATGGACCGGAGGACACGGTGGAACACACCGTGGAGGTGTGCCGTGCTTGGGCGGAGCACCGCCGTTTCCTCGTAGCGGCGATAGGCGGCGGCGACCTCTCGCGTCCGGCCCTGGTCGAAACCATGGTCCGGAGCGAGACGGAATGGGATGCCGTCACCACCTGCGAAGCAGTGATGCTAGCGAAGGAGGTGGCGGAGCGGGAGAAGGAGAGAGCAGCAGCTTTTCTCCCCGGCCGCCGCGGGAGACGCCCCGGGCGTCGGGGGCTACGTCGTGGCCCCCGGCCACCGTAGGCGCGGGCCTGTGGACGGCGAGCAATGGGTAGCTCGCCGTCCGTCCGTCTAACGACGACAGGTCGTGTCGACGGCGCTTTTTGTTCCACGCGCGCCTCAAAGAGCTGTCAGCAGCGTGAAGGGGCCCGCAAGGGCCGACGCCTGCCGGGGCTGCGGGCTGTTCGAAAGAGATACCGCGGCTCCGGAACGTAAGGGCACTGAAGGAACACGGATGGTTTTTAGTCAGTAAAAGTCTGACACTCCCTTACGCTCCACCCAGAGCGAAAGGCGTCATTAGATGATTTTCCATCCGCAAAAAAAAAGGCATCAAGAGTGACGATGATTGTCGCCACCTTCAGCAAGATTTCGACCAAGTACTTGAATGGAGACACAAAAATAAACTGCAGTATAATATTTTAAAATGCTCTATTCTATCATTTAGTCGTGCAAGGGCACCACTCCATTACAAATATAAGGAGAATGGCGAGCTAATGAAGAGGGAGGAATCAGTCTGGGATCTTGGAGTCCAGATGGATGTCAAATTGACATACCGGGAGCACATCATGAATATATGTAAGGAAGCTTATAAACGACTAGGGTTTATCATTCGCAGAGCAGTAAAATTTACCAACATTAAAGCAATCTCAGTGCTAGTAAGGAGTCAGCTGCAGTGTAACTCGGCAATATGGGCTCCACATGAAAATCAATACAATCTTATGCTGGAGCGCATTCAGAATAAATTCACGCGATTTATATATCATAAGCTTTATGGAGTTTATCCATCCTACCTCTTTATGTATCCAACCCTGTTTGTTTTAGGTATGGTTGGATACAACAAGTTGGAAACTAGAAGAGGTCTAGCGATGGTAATCTACATTTTAAGGGTGTTCCGTGGTTATATCAGCAACCCGGGTGTGCTGCAGTGGATAGGCTTATGCGTGCCTGATAAGTATGTACAGCGGCGACGGCGGCCGAGCTTGCTCGCGATGCCACGTGGCAGGACTAGACGTGGGCGTTATTTCACGTACCTAGATACAGTAACTGGCTACGCGGCATGTAACCGAATCACTAGTTTCGAGTCATGTTACAAGTAGTGATTTTTGTAAATGCGTGATTATGATTACTGTTAACCATGCTTATTGCGGGAGTCGACTGTCGGTCGCCCGAGCGCAAAGCGCCATGTGGCATACAACAATAAACAAACCATCGTAAGTAACAGTTTTATTGTACGTTTAATTTTCATACGTAAGACTATAGACATAAACAATAAAATAGAGTAATCTCTGTTTGTAAATATTTTCAACGGTTTGTGATTCCGGGAAGCGAGTGACATTGAATTTAACTAAAATAATTTTTAGAACATTTTTGACGGAGTCATGAACGCGTTTATTCATAAAATTAAAATAAAACTAAAAAATGAGTATAAAAAATTTAAATGTTTATAATATTATAAAATTTAAATACTGTGTGTAAATAGCCAAACAATCAAACAAATTAATTGTACAGTGTAAATAAAAACTGCAAAAACAAATGACAGTGAAAACGTTGAAAAGTGTAAATAAACTGTAAATATCAATAATCATTGTATATACAATCAAATTGACTTGTAAATATGCCTGCATTAATAATTTTATGAAAATATTAGTGTCATAGTAAACGCAAATCAATCATAAATACATTTAATGCAGTCTGTCCTAAACCTGAATAAAGTATGAAGGGAAGTTAATTTATTGATTTAACAGTATACAGTTACTGTATAGCTACAAACACGGATTGTGATTTTCGTTTCGTGTGTAACTGTATAGTTGGTGGTAATATTTATGCAAACAATCACAGTAGCCGAATAAAAATAGCCAGTTACAAAAATCACTAGTTTTGAAACAGGTGACGCCGATCAAGTCACTGGTTTCGTTACGTTTCTTGAAAATGACGTAACGACCCACGTCTAGGCAGGACTAAACTTGTTTGCAATACCCCCCTCACGCGAACGATACACATACTAAATTTGGTAGCTGAGAAGTTGGACTTATTTTCGTGTTCACGGAGTGAGTTCGCAAAAGTGACATTATTTACAATATGTTATTCTTAAATTGTATTATACAATTGATTGTAATGTATTGTCATCGAAAATAATTATTATGTATTGTTATTTAAATTAATTAATGTGTTGTAATTAGTAATCTTTTACCATTTGAATTGTTACTTTTTGAATTGAGATGCTACATTTATCGATTAAGGTTTTCCCTGTAATGGTAGATGTTAGTAGGAAATATAAATAAATAAATAAATGTTGCGTATAATTCATGCGTGGAAAAAGAAATGTTAAGTGGTCATCTTTGGTCTCTTTTTACACTACTAAGAAAAAAGAAAGAAGAAAAGAAAAAAATAAATAAAGAAAAAAATGGCTTACAATACCCCCGAAATATATCATTACGTTTGGCAATGTTACGGTCAAAATTCAAACTTGTTTTATCAAAACCATTTTATTGAGTCTGCTGTCGGTGTTCAGCAGGGTGATCCATTAGGTCCAGCTGTTTTCAGTTTGGGAATTCAACCTATTATTTCAAATTTAAAATCCAAGCTGAATGTCTCGTATCTGGATGATGGTACACTGGGAGGTAAAGCAGATGACGTCCTCAATGATCTTACTCATATTTTTCAAAATTTTTAAAATATTGGTCTTGAACCAAATACAAACAAATGTGAAATATTTATTTCTAATAATTTATCTAATGCTATAGAGATACCTTTTTTCGAAATTTCAATCAGATTTCTCCAGGAATAAAAACTGTCAATTCGGAATCGCTTTACATGCTTGGTGCTCCGTTGTTTTTCGATAATATTAAACCTGTTTTAAAAACAAAATTTGATCAATTTTTAAATCACGTTGATAAATTATATATTTTAAACCCCCATATTGCCCTTCCCATTTTAAAATATTGTCTCCTTGTACCTAAATTTACATACTTGTTACGCTCAAGTCCAGTCTGGAAATATTCGGATATTTTAAAAGATATTGATAGTAATCTTAAAATTGCTTTAGAAAACATTCTAAATTTAAGATAAAATACAATAGCCTGGAATCCAGCCACTTTACCTATTAAATTTGGTGGAATTGGTGTAAGAAATATTTCTAGCGTCGCATTGCCTGCTTTCCTTGCTTCCGTGCATAGTGTCAATGACCTATGTAACACAATTTTAAATAATAAAGTAGATCTGTGCTTTGCTGCGGAGGCAAAGCAAACATGGCTAACGCTCTGTCCCGGCGAAAATGTCCCACTGGAAGTTAACCAACAAAAACAGTAGGATATTCCTGGATATTATGGATATTAGTTGGTACGGAGTGTCCAGAAAAATTTATTTCAAAATTTCCATATTCAACAAGATCAGGCTCGCCTTCTAGCTGTTTCGACTAAGGAATCTAACCACTGGTCACATGCTCTACCATCAAGTAATCTCGGCACATTGCTTGACGGGGAAAGCTTGCGCATCGCCGTAGGAATCCGGCTAGGAGTGGCTATTTGTCAACCTCACCAGTGCCCCTGTGGTAGCAGCGCCACGGACTTTCATGCAAGAAAAGTGCAGGTAGGTTTTCCCGTCACGGTTCTTTGAACGAAATCATCTGAAGGGCTCCTGTCTCTATAAATATCCCCTCGGTTTTAGAGTCTTGCGGGATATTTAGAGACGATGGCAAGAGACCCGACGGTATGACTTTGGTCCCTTGGGAGAGAGGTAAAGCCCTAGTGTGGGATGCTACTTGCGTTGACACTTTGGCGGCCTCTCATCTCAAGGGTACCTCTTTTAGAGCCCGGGCGGCATCAGAGGCAGCCGAATTTAGTAAATGGCGCAAATATGAGTCTTTGAGAAATGACTACATATTTGTGCCATTTGCTGTAGAGACTATCGGTCCGTGGGGGCGTGCAATGAAGTTTCTAAAGGAACTTTATCCACCACTGGTCGTCGCTGCTGGTGATAAGAGGGCTGGTTCTTTCCTAGCTCAAAGGCCAAGTATAGCTATTCAGCGAGGAAACGCAGCCAGCGTTCTTGGCACTATACCACGGGGAGCAGGTCTTTTTGACGATTTAAATTTTTAGTTTTAGATTTTCTATATTATAGTTTCTTCTGTTATATTGTATATAATTAGTTTTAATCGTAAATATTATAATTTTAATTATTATTTTAGTTAAGTTCTTTATTATAATTTTTGTAATATAAATTGAACGTTGTAACTTCAATATAAATAAAAATTTACATAGATTAAATCAACTTAATCTTATTACTACTAAATAAAAGAGATAATAAGATCGTATTTATTTTGTCCAAGATCGTACTGGCTGATTTATTTGACAAATGTAATTTTAATTAAGTCGTATTATGTCTTATGCTTTGACTAGAGAAAAAAGAAAGGACATGACATACCTATGAAAAAAACGTGACGAACTAAATTGAGTCTGGCACAAAGATTGCGGCTTGACGTAGTGTTGCGCACTATGAATGCACAAATGAGTGAAATAGATACAAGATACAACAAACAATTTAAAAGTTATTTCAATAACTACAGTTAAATTGGTTTTATTTCCTTTGTAACGTGAAAATTAATAATTTTGTTTGAATTTTTACTTTGTGTTATTTTGCTCACACCTAAGTAATGTAAAGCTGATGAAAAAGCGTTACCAATTTGGCATACAGATTTTTTCTTAGTTCTTTTTATTATATATTTTAACTTTATAGCACGATCGATCTGAATTACAAAATTCACCCAAAATGAAACAAAATTTAGCAAAATTGATTCTAAATCAAACGTTTTCAAGTTCCATTGCTGAACACTGTTACCTAGCACGGAGAAAGGGACAAACAATCACACCGCTCTAACTCATTTCTATGCAAAACGTATACATAAATCTATCTTTTTCGTGTGCGAATGCGAAAGAAGGCGTCAATTTATCTATATGTTTCTCTGTCCACGTCTACAACCTTGTAAAGGAGAGATGGTGACGTTCATAAAACTATCTTCATTACCCTGTAAGAAATGTCATATGCATAAAGAGTTCGGTTACATGAGATTTTGTTCTGTTTTTAAGACTCCCTCTATGTAATGAGGCTAATACGTAGACAGAGAATTCTCTGCATTCTCAGCATTCTCTGTCTATGGGCTAATGCTTGCCGTCCTGTCCGTCAAGACCATGTGTCAATTTGGCAAGTAGCACTCGATCACGAAATATAAAAAACAAGAGGAAGTAGCAAAATGCATAATTTGTAACAGAACCACTGTTGCCAAACTCACACATTTGCAAGAAATAAATGTGTACCGACAATTGTGCACGATTTCAATAATTTTCGCGTGATTAGCTATTAAAAAACGAGGGCCGATGCAGATGCAAAGTTAAAACCTCATGCTAGCATCTCATCTCATCATTCTGCATATCAATGATATGTTGCATACCCGTAACATTCATTGCTATGCAGATGACAGCACTGGTGATGCTCTTTACACCGGCCGAGCCAATATTTCTCGGGAAAACGTCTCCAAGTGCCGGGACAAACTTGTGTCTGAAGTCGAGTCTTTGCTGAACAAAGTCTCGGATTGGGGACGACTAAATCTAGTCCAGTTTAACCCCCAGAGGACACAAGTTTGCGCGTTAACCGCTAAAAAGAACCCCTTTGTCGTATCCCCTCAGTTTCAAGGCACTCCCCTTGTTGCCTCAGCCAGTATCGGAATCCTCGGCGTCGACATATCGAGTGACGTGCAGTTTCGTGGTCACTTGGAAGGGAAGGCCAGATTGGCCTCTAAAAAGCTTGGCGTGCTCAGCAGAGCGGGACAGTATTTCATGCCGGCACACCGCCTGCAACTTTACAAGGCGCAGGTTCGGCCGCACATGGAATACTGTTCCCATCTCTGGGCTGGGGCTCCCCAGTACCAGCTCCTTCCACTTGATTGCATCCAGCGCAGAGCGGCTCGAATCGTCGACGACCGAGTGCTTTCCGATCGGCTCGATTCACTGGCGCTGCGAAGAGATGTTGCATCTCTTTGCGTATTTTATCGCATCTATCACGGGGAGTGCTCTGAGGAATTGTTCGGATTAATCCCAGCCGCCAAATTTCGTGAACGCACTACACGGCAAACGTCCCGATACCATCCACACCATCTGGATGCTTGGCGGTCCACCACTGTACGTTTCACAAGGAGTTTTCTTCCACGTACAACCTCTCTGTGGAATAGTTTACCACCGGCGATTTTTCCGGACCGATACGACCTGGGGACCTTCAAGAAAAGAGCTTACTCCTTTCTAAAGGGTCGGCAACGCACCCGCAATTCTCCTGGTGTTGCGGTTGATCATGGGCGGCGGTAGTCACTTAACATCAGGTGAGCCGCATGCTCGTTTGCCCCCTCTTCCATAAAAAAAAAGCATCATAAACGGAGCGGAGTAAAAGTCTAAACTTATAACTCTCTTTATTTTGCTTTATTTCAACAAAAGATTCAATCAAATGGTATCACAGTACACAGGTGTAAATTAGCGAATTGATTAGATAGTAAAAGAAAAAAAAATCAAATTTAGATTTTTATTGTTTATAAACCTTGTCTGCGTTGAGCTACAAATATAGCCAAAAATTATGTGAATTAGCCTACGGGTTACGGAGGAGATAGAATTCAAAGAATCGTTTTCTTGCGCCATGGGAGTTCCACTCCAATAAAAGAGAAAGGCATTATATTACTCACCATTCGTTTGAATACGAACCATGCATTCTTAAAAATAGAGATCATATCACCTTTTCATAAAGGAACTTTCTAGAATTAATTAGCAATTTTAGCTTCTTAACGTTACTGTCGCAGTAATACCGCGATTATTTTAAAACGCACCATAAATTCTTATTTATAGATATCATTATGTCTTAATCCAAGAAGCTTCCAGGATTGATAAAAAAATTACTATATGACGCTAGATGTCGCAATATTAAAATTCACGCTATTATAGACAAAAATTAAATATTATCATTAATACCTATTCCGCTACGTGAATGATGTTAGTGATGTAGTTACTCTGCCTAAGCGTGATTAATTTACGATATGACTTATCGATATTCAGTCAATATTAAAGTTTAGGAAAATATGTGAAAATGCCTTCGAAATAGCCTTTATGTACTATGTATATCCCCATAATTGATATAGCTGGCACATAATTAGTTGTCTTTAAGGAAAATTTGTTACCAGTAACTTATTAAATTAAAAGTAATGAGAATAATAAAAAATAATAATTTAGCAATTGTTTATTGTTATTTAAATAACACATATGTGTTTAAAAATTGTCGTTTTAACACTTTAATATTAAATTTCAAACGATAATGAATTCGGATACAAACAAATGATCATAATATTAAGATCACTTTTATTTCTATTTAAGTACACTCTTCTACATTGTCATTAATATGTTAGATGAAGTAAACATTGTTAAAAATAATGTTTAGTAATGTTTACCTACATAATATGTTAGTGTACAAACAGGACTGTGATAAAATTTTATCGAAAGCTTTATCATCGGTGTAGTCACAATACTATCGCAGTAATTTTTATTCAAAATGTATTAAACATGTATTAACAGATGAACCTTAAAACAATGTCATAAGATTAAATATTACTTTTAATAAGGACAATTTCACATTTTGTCCATATTTCGTAGCGTAGAAACACTAAAAAGGAAAAATTACACGTACCCATGGTACGAAACACCTCCTTTCGAAATATCTTTCTTTTTAACTTAGTTTTTATACTCCAATAATCCACAAAACGACATATTTTCGCATATCTCACTTAAGTAGCATAACCATGGAGGTTAGAGAGAAGGAGAACAGGAGAGAAGTAGAAAATAGCGTCCCAGAAACATGGACGAAGTAAGTGAGGTGCTGCGACCGCTAAGTTATTTTTTATAGGATAGGATGACAAACGAGCACACAGTCCACCTGATGGTAAGTGGTTGCTCAGGCCACTAGACATCTACATCTATCCTCGATTGCAAATCAAAATGACGATGCGTTGTCACCCGTAAGGACTAAGATGGAAAGCCTCGTTTCCAGTAAAAAGGGTCTCTGGTTCTCTACACTCACCATACGAAACACAGCAGCATTGAGCTACTATTTTACGCTGGTATTCTGTGAGAGCATGGTTCTTCCTCGGTCGAGCCGACCTATTCGAGCTACAACTATACTACTAATACAACTGCAGCATGGCTCTACCACGTATTAAGTTGTATCAATAAATGTCATTTACAGTCTATTTTTCCGATCAGATGCTAAACCACTTGCATATCCACGCACAATGCAATATTTTACCATTATTTAATTTTTCTTTTTGTCAAAAATTAAAAAATTACGGAGCACGATCATTTTCTCACCAATGTCGCGAATAAAATTTGTACATTATTCAACTAACTTCATCTACTTGTATTCATAAACAGCTAACTTCGCAGATAATACTTACCGATGGCAGTTCAGGGACAGGCGGGCTATGCTTACGTAGCGATCGTTCTCCTTCTCTCTAACCTCCATCTGTTCGTAAATGTGACGGGTCTGCCCTGCTCACTTTGGCCTCCTCTTGTTTTTATATTCCATGATCTTGTTAGTATTTTATAATCTTTTATCTACGTATTTACCCCTTCCCTTACCTCAGCTTACGAATTTGGATTATATTTAAAAAAATACTGACAGACGTATTTCAGTCGCTCATGATAAGGCACAATACAGCTTAATTAGCCGGCTGCCTGTCCCCAAAGGCGGTTTTTAGAGGGTATCACTTAGGGTCCCCGGTAGGACAGTGAGCCCCTCATAACCACGATAGACCGGCTATCGTGGTATGCGTAATGCATTTTCCGCCTCCCTACGTATAGGGTAGCCCTTTAATTGCTTCGGGCGCAAAAAAAACGTATTTCAGATAGCTTATTTATATATTATTTATATATACCCAACGTGTATATATATATATATATATATATATATATATATATATATATATATATATATATATATATATATTGGGTGGTGATTAAGTTATCACATTAAATAACACGGCTGTAAATACATGTTGATATATTTAAATCGTAATAATAATAAATTAAGCGCTCATGTTATACGTCAATTTTTTAATTTTTTGAATGAAATGTCCAGGCCGAAAGCCAGATTGAAACTGAGATAGCAGGTTATTTATATAAATAAAGGCTGACAATTGTAGGTGAACTATAGATTCAAAAAGTTTTGATAAAAAGGGCAAGATAAAGGGAAATACGTCTATAGTTGTTGGGTTGAGTAGCAATTGATGAGTTTGCAATTTTGGGAAGAGGATGATATGAGCTTTACACCAAGAAGCAGGATAGACCCCTGATAACAGGGAGAACTTGATTATGTGAGTTATGACTGGGAGGAAGTTTAACTATTTTGTAATAAGTATCATTTTAGACTAAAATAAAATAAAGAAGTAAAGAAAACCAATGTCGTCATTTACTTTTCAGGCTTATGACTGTCTGTAATCTATTTAAACGTTATTTTAACCTTAATGTATATTATAAATCAATTAAAGGCTTATTTAAAAGTTTATTATTTAATATATATTATTTTTATGAGTGTATCTACAAAATCAACTATTTACATACACTGTTTTATTCACAAAAGTATCACTTTTGTGTATATATTTTATTTACATTTAAAAACATTAGTTAGGATACTTTTGTAACAGACAACCGTGTCGATCGATCACTTATAAATATACAGTATACAGTAACTAAACAACGTCTAATACTAAATTAGGTCGCGTACGATGAATAGCGTGCTACTAGAATCAAATTGGCATCACACGACTACTCCTAATAGTACTGCTGCTAGAACGTTGCCGCTAGATATTAATAGCGCCAAAGCGCCATAGCGCCATGGCGGCTAACAACATAGCACGTGTTATACGCTATGGAGAGATAGCGCGCTATAATATGGCGCTATGCGCTATATTAACTACCATTAGTCTGGGCAATCCAGTTACATACTATATTGTTACGAGCTTAGGGTTCGTGACAATAAAAACTGCCGATTGAATTACCAAAATTTGCACGTTTATTACCGAACACCAAATAAAACTTAAAAGATTCTAAGATACATAATAATTAATCACACTGATTCACTTTATTTCGCTTCGAAGTTTCGCTTGTCTCGCCAAATTCAATACTGCCCCGATCGTGGCTTGCAGCGGCTTTAAATACACCTTTTACACCGAAACATCCAGAATATTCCAGTAAATACGGGCGCCAACCGACCAGATGCAGGAAGTTCGTGTGGGGCTTGAGAAGAATGCTTCAGGCTTGAGAAGAATTAAGCTTCAGAAAGCTTAATTTTTCTGTTCGATACTAGATGGCGCTGTCGGTCGAAAGTTCAAGATTGACATTTTCTAGGAAGCCCTCCTCGCTCTGGTCCCCGACACTAGATAGCGCTAGTGCCAGGTACCTGACGTCAACTTAGGCGCGCAACAATATTCTTTGGTGTAGTTCAGAGATATTTCATAGTATTAACATTTAATATTCATTAGACACAATATAAAAAGTATAATATAGAAAAACTAAAACTAAAAATTTTAATTGTCATAAAGTTCTGCTCCCCGTGGTATCGTGTCAAGAACGCAGGCCGCGTTTCCTCGCTGAATGGCTATACTTAGTCTTTGAGCGAGAAAAGAACCAGTCCTCTTATCATCAGCAGCGACGACCAGTTCTGGATACAATTCCTTTAAGAACTTTACTGCACGTGGACCCCCCGGACTCTCGTCGACGTCGACGGACGTCTTTACGGAAATGGTACAAATATCAGCTGCCTCTGATGCTGCCCCGGCTCTAAAAGAGGTACCCCTGAGATGAGAGGCTGCCAAAGTGTCAACGCAAGTAGCATTAGCATCCCACACTAGGGTTTTACCTCTCTCCCAAGGCACCAAAGTCATACTGTCGGGTCTCTTGCCATCGTCTCTAAATATCCCGCAAAGCTCTAAAACCGAGAGCATATTTATGGAGGACAAGAGCCCTTCGGATGACTTCGTTCAAAGAATCGTGACGGGAAAACCTACCTGCACTTTTCTTACATGAAAGTCCGTGGAGCCTAAACTCATCGGTGCTGCTACCACAGGTGCATTGGTGAGGTTGACGAATTTCCGCTCCTATACGGATTACTATGGCGATGCGCAAGCTTTCCCTATCAAGAAATATGCCGAGGTTACTTAATGGAACAGCGTGTAACCAGTGACTAGATTCCTTAGTCGAAACAGCTAGAAGGCGAGCCTGATCTTGGTCACTGCGGAGATTGTGAAATAAATCTTTCTGGACACTTCATACCAACGGAATATCCCACTGTTTTTGTTGTTTAACTTCCATTGGGACATTTTCACCGTGACAGAGCGTTAGCCATGTTTGCCTTGCCTCCGCAGCAAACACAGGTCTACTTTATTATTTAAAATTATGCTACATAAGTCATTAATACTATGCATGGAAGCAAGGAAAGCAGGCAATGCGATGCTGAAAAGATTTCTTACACCAATACCACCAAATGTTGTAGTTAAAATTGATGGTATTGGTGTAAGAATGCAATGAAATGTTCTTTGGTGCAATCTAACAGTGTCACCAACTTGACGGGTTTCCCGTCATATTTCACGGGTCAGCGATGTTGAAAAAATTGTTTTTAACGGTTAACGGATTTTTTAACGGGGCTACTAAAATTTATCATTATGTACGTATAGTATGCATATACTTTGGTGTGTTGGTTATTCTCTTAGATTGAATTCTCAAAAATAATCCATGTGTGTCAAGAATCGATATCAAATCAATTCATTTGAAATGAAAACTCGAAAATTCCTACTTGACGGGTTTTGACGTGATTATAGTGTTCTCTACAACGGGAGTTAGATTTTAATGTTGGCAACACCGCAATCTAGTATCCTCTTCGTAGACAGAGAAACCTATAGACTAATTATCGGCGTGGCCTCGAGTGAGAAAGGACGATAACGAATTTTTAGGTTATACAATAATCTTTATGACTTTTAAACACATTTAGATAAAAATTTTAATTGTTCTAAGAACTGAACTGAACAAGATTCACCAATCTTAAGCTCACAAAACACTTTTTCTCACTTAAACCAACTTAAATCGTTACGCTGTAAAAGTTGTTTAGTAAACTGTAGAGTTTGCTAAACAAAAAAACCGGCACGGAGAAAGGGACAAACAATCACACCACTCTATCTCATTTCTATGCAAGACGTACGCATAAATCTATCTTTTTCGTGTGCGAATGTGAAAGAAGGCGTCAATTTGTCTATAGGTTTCTCTGTCTACGTCTTTGGTGTAATCCATAGATTACTGCAGATTACTGACTAGTGTAATCATTTGACATTTCTGTTCAAAGACAAAGGTTTTTCTTATCTTTATAGCGATATTTTATAAATATTCTGAGTTTACTCTCATATTTTATGCAAAAACAATAAATATCATTATTAATCAATCAACATTAACAGTAAAATTACACGCTTAATTTATTGTAGTTAATATTCTACAAAAATGGGCAAAGGATTTAATAATTATATGTGCAAGAAATTCTTTCATCCAGCATCCAGGGACAACTTAAAACGAGTAAGATTACTATTTCTTACACTGTATCTGATTAATATCGTGTTTTAATTTATCTTTGAAAAATTGAAATTGAAAAACTACTACTAATATGGAAATGTTCGGGAAGAGTATATTAACTTCTAGGTACTTAAATGCCATTATATTTTTTAAGTTGTATTACATTACATATAGCAATTGCGAACCATTTTATTTTCCGAGAAATATAACATAAAATCGACTCAATAGAACCATATAAAAGTACTATTAGTCAAATCATTCATCTAAATTTAGCATCCTAAACATAAATTGATGGATAGATAATTTTTTATTGCGCATTTTCATGCACAAAGCAACAGACTTGCTTGTGCAATATGATTGGTAATTTTGCCATTGTCCTCTGCTTAACCTAGAGCATAAATCTAGATTTTATATTTTTAACTTTACTGTTCAAGTCCACTCGGCCCACAGCTAGGCAAAAATAAATTATTATAGGCAAAATAAAATTGTTTTGTAGAGTAATAAACATTTTTGTGGTGGAATGATTACTATTACGCTGTGAGGTCACACTATTAGTAGTAAAATGTTTGATTTTATTTAATCGATAAATAATCAAACCTATTTAATTGAGTGGATGTTGATGAATTGTTATAGATTATGTATATTTATGTAACTGGTTTCACAGAAATGACACTAATGTACTTAGATAATGTTTTACTTGACAAGTTATTCTTAATAGAGATAAATATGAGCATTCCAGCAAAGGCAAGTTGGCAACCACTTGAGATTATTATGAAAATGTGAACCATTTTTTATTATAGTAAAGGGAGCAAACGAGCATGCGGCTCACCAGATAGATAGTGACTACCGCTGCTCGTGAACAACTGCAACACCAGGGGAATTGTATTTTATTGCTTAACTTTGAAGTCACTTAAGCTTATTCAGTTGTTGATCAGTGGGCAGATATAGCAGACATTGCAAGAGCAATTTGTAATCTTGTCAAGTATCCTGAAGAGGGCAACAGCTTGTGACTCACCTGCAATTTTAACCCCTAGACAAAGTTCTGCATATAGCAAATATTCCCAAGTTTTTAGGGAGCTGAAATAAGTTGCACTTCACACTCGTTATTGTGCTACCAATGAGAATTACCTGTGTTTTTAATGGATTGACCTTCATACCAGACTAAACTCATGCCATTGTCATTGGTGCATTTTAAGGCATTTTTTCATAAAGAGAGGGTTGCTTATAGATTTGAAGATTGAATGCATTAAGGTAGTAGGAAGAGACTAGATTAAAGGAAATGGAGTAAGTAAAAACTGCGAAGAGCAAAGGAGATAATACATCACCCTGCAGGATGAAGGAAAGATTGAGAGCGTGGAAAAAATACTCCATCATTGCGAATAATAATCTTTACCTATGAAATTGCTGTTCTTCAGTACTGGCCATTTCAAATCAAAATAATCTTTGTTTGGCTAAGGAATTCTTTTTTCACAATTAATCATTAGTTTATTGTTTAGCATTGTGTTTTTAGAACTTTTTTGTCATCATGGATATGTTAAAAATTCAAGTAAATCAACAGCATTTAAGGAGTGAATACTATTGTTATGAGCTTGAGGTTCGTGACAATAAAAGTTGCCGATAAAATTACCTAAATTAACACTTTAATTTTCTTTACACAAATTAAAACTTAAAACACTAATAATTAATCATACTGATTCACTTTATTCCGCTCCGAAGCTTCGCTTGTCTCGCCAAATTCAATACTTCCCCGATCGCATCTTGCAGCGTCTATAAATATAAATTAGCACCGAAATATCATACGATATAATAATATATACGATATATACGAATATTAACAAATGCACTACCTGTTATTGGTTTGCTGGCTTCAGTTCTGGAAATTTCGATCTGATAAATGAACCCTATGGTCGTACAAAAGCTTTGGTAGACTATGACGAGATAAAGACTGTTGTGGAAGCCGATGATACTCTAATCTATGGCAGCTTTCAATGTTAGCACCATAACAATATAGGTCCATTTGGGCCAAATTGACCAATTGCAAGCGCTCAGTGAGTTGGTTGGATCTTGGTTCAGCACCTAAACAAAACCTTACTCCCAGCAAAGTGGTGGTTACTTTGTGATTCATTACAGCTTCTTAGCAAACAGGATGAGCATAACTGCAGATGTGTACTGTGAAGAACTGAACTCAATCATCATCAAGATCAAAGCTGGTTGGAAACATGCGAGCTTCTCCATAAGCTCGCATGTTTCCAACCAGCTTTGATCAAATGCTCATCCCCGCTGCTCCTGCACGACAATGCGCGACATCATACTGCACAACAGACAGAGTCATAAACGGGGGTTGGAAGCTCTCCGTCATGCACAGCACTCACCAGACTTTGCGCCTACAGGCTTCTACTTTTTCCAGAATTTGGATAACTTTTTGGCGGGAAAAAAATTCGATACACAAGAGGCAGTACAAAATGCATTTGAAAAATTTGTTGCCTACTATTCAGCTGATTTATTCAAGAAGGGCATCAATAAACTGCAACTGTATTTATTGGCAAAGATGCATTAACAGAATTGCTTTGATTAATACGGGTTAAAAATGTAGAAAAAAGAAATAACATTAAGTTATTTCATAAATATATTTTCGTCATCGGCACTGGCATCTAAATATATTTTCGTTTAATTTATTTTTTAACTATAAGATACGTCCACAAAATCACTTCAGTTCAGAAGGCAGTTTTTTTTAATATTTCCCATAAATGTTTTTTTCAATCAGCATTTGGTGTGGAGAGCCACAATTGCTGTTTTTAAATATGGCTCATTTTGTCCCTTTCAAGTAATTCAAGTAGTGGTCTATGTTGACAGCTTATTAATTACCAATAACAGTGTATGTCGTTATAAAAGTAAGTTAAAGTTTTTCTCTTATTTCTCAGACATGCAGGTTTCCTCACGATGTTTTCCTTCACCGCCAAGCACGTGGTAAATTAGCTCTTAAAATTGCAACTAACAATTTCATTGGTGCCGGCGAGGATCGAACCCGGGTTACTAGCGTTCTGTAAATATAATTACAGCGAGCGTTAACCATCTGAGGTACCACGGCTTTCGTAGGCATGTCGTTATATATTATGTTAATTGGAGAGATTGGCAGCAGCATCTTCCTGACAGCAACTCAGCAACAACTGCGGCAAATATCCTCCCCATCAAACAATCTATAGGCCGGGCCTATTTTCTGTAGATGACTTTTGATAGGCTGTAATACTGATGATTGTTTAATGAAAATTTATTTTTTCGCATTCTAAATTAGCATCCTCGTTATATGATTTTCTTTCTTCTTATTTATTTTGTCATACTGATATGAAAAACTTGCTTTACTCTGTTTTTCTTCATTTGAGTTCATGAGTGATAATATCAAATTAAGTGTGACATTATTTGCTAGACTATTTTTAAAAAAAAATTGAGTTCCTATTATGTTATACCTTTTTATTTATTTGTGCTACAGGTATGGATGGCTGAACAAAAAACTGAGGCATATAAGAAAAAGCAAGAAGAACTGCGTGTTCAATATGAAAAGGAACAAGAACTACACGAAAATAAGTAAGCTGCATCTAAATTATAATACTATTATTGGAAGAGTAACTTTTAACTTTTAGTAATTCATTGGATAGTACTAGTAGTTAGTACTCTGAGGTGGCAATGCAATTGTTGCCTTCTTTGTTTCGAGTTGGTTGCAAGTGTCTATAGGCTGCAGTGTTCACTGAACATCAGGTGAACTTTAAGTTTGTTGGTCACTTCAACTTTATAGAGTAAGAAAATAAAAATAACTTAATTTTTTTCTGAGATACTTTGTAAGAGCGACAGAATTAAAAACTGATGATTGATGACGACTGCAACAGATAGCGCAGCTGTTTACATTGGAAAAAAAAATAGGTTCTCACAAACACTCGAAATGTCGAGAATTAAAAGGAACTTAAAAGCAAACGGGATAAAATCCGTAAAAGTAGTTTTCTTCTTCGTTGTCATCATCAGCCCATAAACGTCCACTGCTGGATGTGTGCCCCTTCTGTTTTACTTAGTTTAGTTTAGTTTACGACGGGCTGTTTTCCGCAACTCCACGTCTAAGCGCGTATTTTGCGTGTGGGCAGGAATAATGTGATTACTCGAGCCATGATATCTCCCCGAAGAAGCTCAGCAGTCCCTTGATGTTGCAAGCAACTTCGGGGAGCGATCCCGGCGTGCCGAGATGTTTAACCCTGTATGAAGCGACTTCTGAACATGTCAGCAACACGTGAGCCGCCGTTTCTTCCTCTCCCATGCATGCCCTGCACAGGGGGCTGTCAGTGACACCTATGGTGAACAAATGTTTGTTAAAAGAGCCATGTCCTGTGATAGCACTTGTTACTATCCTGATCTGTGGCTTGTTCAGTCTCATTAGAACCTTGGTTAGACGACTGTTTATTTCAGGTAGGGCTTACCTAGCTTGTCTACAGTCTACTAATTTTTTCCAAAGCTGAGCGTGTAAATTATTGAAGTATCTACGTACCAGTGAACGAACACAGCCAAAGGGGATTGGTATTATTGGTTCCGGCCCTATAGTTGCTAGGGCCGATCCCCTTCTGGCCAGTTCATCTGCTGCATCGTTGCCTCTAGATCCACTGTGTTCGTTGTACTTATAATTAACCTTGATCTTCAAGCTTGGATTAATAACCGCAGTAACAGATGTCTCGCACCTTTGACCCTGTAGTCCATTGCCGTTCTGGTTATTTTACAGCTGGTGCAAAGGAGATGAGTATATCCCCATCTGTCTGAAGCAGTCAGATTTCTCTGTTTTATGTTTTTAGTTTTATTCAAGTATGCTTCATTTTAAAATAGTGCTTTAAAGAGCTCTTGATAAATTTCTTACCCTTAAAACTAACTCAAAAACGAATTCGCAAGCCTTGTAGTGGCGGTGTAAGTATATCCACTACTCCATATCATCCCATTTGTTTTGTAAGGGACAACAGAGAGAAAAAGTAAGCAGTAGCGTCTTCCTAATAATAGAATTCCTAGGAAATAAAAAGAACTTTCAGAGTTTTAAGGGTCCTAATTATAACCATGTTAACTTCTAAATTCATCCTATGAAATACCTTCCCAAAAAAAGTCAGTGTTCCACTTTTTTGTTGTTTCCACTGTGTATTTTACTATTAATAATAATAAAATTTAATAACAGGGCATTGCTAAGTAAGGACAGCAAGGATAAACTGAGCTTGAATTTTATGTATGAACCTCCGCCTGGCGTGAAAAAAGAAAGAGAACGTGAAGACAATGAACCTGAGTATAAATTTGAATGGCAGCGTAAATACAATGCGCCAAGAGAGAGTTATTGCAAAGGAGATAATGAGATAAGAGATCAGCCATTTGGGATATTGGTTAGAAATGTCAGATGCATCAAATGCCACAAGTGGGGTCACATAAACACAGGTAACCATTTTAACACAATAAAAAAATTGGTCATTTTTAATTAAATACTAGTGACCCGCTAATAATTTGGCTGGGGTGGCTTGTAATTTATATTTTATTTAATTAATTAGTTAATGCATTATTTATTTGATAATAAAACCGCACAATATAAAGGTACAGAATGAATAATAGTACTACGTATAGAAGTTGCACTTCTTTGATTACTTGCCAATGTCTTAATAGACTACATAATTATTATTAATTAGAAAAACAACATACGCAGCTAAATTAAACTTTATCGCTACCCGCGAGTGTCCGTATGGCTGTGCATCTTTTCCCGGTTGCTAGGTCACGGATACTATTGTATCCGTAGAACTATCGTATAGGTAGAACTTTTTTCATATTTATTTAATTTACAACTGTTTTACTTTAATATAATGTCATATTTTTTCACCATCTCTAAAATAACAGATATCTTTGAGAGTAGAAAATACTCTGATTTATTAAAATGTTTCGTTTAGATATGAAGGTCTTTTAGTTATTTTTTTATAGGATAGGGTGACAAACGAGCAAACAGTCCACTTGATGGTAAGTGGTTGCTGTGACCCATAGACATCTACATCTATCCTCGATTACGAATCAAAATGCAGATACGTTGTCACCCATGAGGACTAAAATGGAATGCCTCGTTTGCAGTAAAAAGGGTTTCTGGTTCTCTACACTCACCATACGAAACACAGCAGCATTAAGCTACTATTTTACGCTGGTATTTTGTGAGAGCGTGGTCCTTCCCCGGTCGAGCCGACCCATTCGTGCTACAACTATACTTCTAATATAACTGCAGCATGGCTCTACCACGTATGAACAAGTTTTCAAAAAATTTTAAAGAATATTTTATAACATAAGGAAAGTGGGGCAGATTGATGCGAAAAATTTCTAAGTCACTTTTGAGTACTGAAAGAACGTTAGTGTATATTTTTTATATTTTCTGCATTGATAAATCTTTAAATATCACAAAAGTATTCAGAAGAAACAGTCTAATTAATGTATAAAAAATAAAGCTTTATTTTTTTAAAAATAAAGCCACGTACGGGGCACTTAGATACCCTACTTGGGGCACATTGATACTAACTAACAGTTATATGGAATTAGTACTAATTTGAGAGACTAGTAAGCTAATAATACTTTTATTGTTCAGAGATCACAGCCTCTATCATGGAGTCTAACACGTCATTTTAACCATATATCTTCTTCATAGAAACTTTCCATAATTGAACACAAAAAAACTTAATTTTCTTTTAATATAAATCGATCTAAATAAAAATAACAAAATAACACGTATATAAACGAGGAAAGACATAGACAGAATGAAGGGCAACACCTGTTGCAGTTACTATCCCGCCAAATGTTGGTTCTACTACTCTCTCTAGCTCTCCCCTTTTGGCAGACACCAGTTGTCTTACTTGCCTCTGTGTCTTTTCAGCTAAAACTTTAGGTGTAGATAAAACACTAGTGACTCCAGTTTCGTCAAGGTTAATGATACGGTCAGGAGCAAATGTATAACGTAGCATTACACGCTCACAATTGCCAAAGAAATAATTCACTGCTGTGCTATTAAAGGAGAAACTTCGTGCTGCGATTGTGTTTTCTGGTTTTCTGAGGCTAAGCTCCTGGTCCCTCATTCTAAATCCTCTTGACCGGTACTTTCCAGTACATTCATATTTGACACTTGATTATTCGGAAAATTCATAGGCCGAAACAAAAAATTTGCTGTTAGGACAACCCATAGTGTATTTAGCTAAAGTTCAACAAATATTTTGTAAGCATTTTCTCTTCTTGTTTTGAAAATACTTGCTACAGTTTATTTAGAACGATGCTTAAATATCTTCAAAAGATTTTCGAAAATTTTCGTTACGATGTTACAATGTTGCAGCTTTGATTTTATACTTATCAGCTACTACACGTATAGATAATTGCTTCGATTTAACGTCGGATATGGCAGCCTTCATATTTTCTTTGTTTATTTTGCATTGTTCAGTCTTTGGTTTATAGGTCCACACCATTTTCTAAAAAAAAGGAATAGCTAAATTAATAATTAGTTACAAAATTTACATTGGGGCAGAATGATACACATCAAAGTGCTCAAGAGTTTACCGTATCATTGTGCCCAACAGAGGTTTTTGTAAAACGTTAACATCATTTTTATTTATGTTGATTTATTGAGCAAAAAGCATTAAACTAATATTTATAGATGGTATAGCTCACCTTTTATATGTATAAATATTTCAAAGAAGTTGTAAGTGAGTGAAACTCATTTTTATTCCAAGTGTTTTTCTTTAGTAGGGTGAACACAAAACACAAACGATCTCGCCTAACACCATCGGCTAACTGGATGGCGGTGCGGCCGCAAGTGCCGCGCTAAGCCAAGCGTAGACAAGTTTATGGAGTTGTCACAACTCGATTACATCTAATCTATAAGGATATATGTTAGGTGAATCAATCTGCCCCTTGCATCTAACTGCCCCGCCTCCCCCTACATACTAGCTGGCCAGGCAGACTTTATTCTAGCCCCTCCGACGACCCTTTGTCATATAAAAAATCTTTAAATTCATAATAAAAAAATATTGAGGGTCACTTAGCTTAAGATAAACGCTATCCCAGTGTGCAAAATTTCATTAAAATCAGTTCAGTACAGAGACCTGGAGCGACGGACAGACATACGAACAGTCACTTTCTTGTTTGTGTCGTCGTTCCGGGTGATATTTTGAATATAGCTCAAATTCGGATAATAATTTGTACGGATGATAATTGATAAAAAAAAACGTGGTATATTTTTTTAATATAAAATTTTATTATATAAAGGTTAATAAATAAATACATATGAATTATATACAAATATTTTGTAACCTATAACTAAATAATAAAATAAACAGCTAACAAAAAGATTTATACAAGTAATTACAAAAAATCTATTTTCGTAAACGGTGTTAAAAAACTTTTAAATTCACTCGTACGTCGCTCTCTGAAACGGGCTAGCCCTGACTGCGTATGTAACCTCAGGTTCCGAGCCATTGTATGTATTTACAACATGCAGGTAGCAAAAGTGACAAAGGCCTGGTAGGGTTCCGTATTTGCCCGTCACACTTCCAAGAAGACTTAAAAGGAGTGGTTTTCAAGAAAAACAAAAATGGTCATAGTTCTCTATCCAGCTATTAGTTTTCGCCAGCGCAGCCCTAAGATATAAATGACCGTAACGAATTTTCCCCTCAATCATCACTGCCCTAAAATATACGCCCACGTAAATCAAGAGTACCACGAATGAAACTGTAGGCTTACAATACTCGTAACTACTAACTAAATGAAATATAAGCGAAAGTGGTATGTCAGGAGCGGTTTCTGCCAAAAAGGAACTTAAAGCTATAATAGTAAAACATAAGTCATTATTTCTTCAAAAAAAAATTTAGTTTACAATAACATTACAAAGTTATAATGCAGCTAGTTTTTGTGTGTGTAAATTTTTACTAATCCAAGTGCATTTTATAAGTTGGTCGACGATTACTTGTTAACTTGTTGAACTATCTTAGCTGTGATAGTTTTCCTTGTAATTACTTAATATATACTATGTGACATACTTTTTACATATTTAAAAACATCAGTGTAGTTGGTAGTAATGAAACACATAACTCAAATAGGAAATACCATTTTTGGTGTAACACATAACTCAAATAAGAAATATCATTTTAAAGCTGAATATTTCCCTAACGGACCCCTGGACCGAAAAAACTGTTCCACACCCCCAATATTTTTGAAAGTCATATCCAATGACACCCCACGTGATGGAAATGGCATTAACGCTTCAAGCGCCATAAAAATCCCATGCAGTCGCATGCACCCGGCAAATCCCGAGCGGTCGCATGCGACCGCACCCACCCACAGCACTTAAAACCATTAAAACTTATATTTACAGACTTTTCTATGAAGAAGTTTATACAAAATTCTCTATCTTGTGGTCTAAACAAGTCAGGTTTTACTTCATTACAAAAAGATTTTATTGTACATATTTTGATAACAAAAAAAGACATAGCAAGCGAATATCGGCAGCGTGAAAATCACAATTATTTCAATATATATTACTCGAAATCACTAACGTAAAAAGATAAATTATATTCACACAAAAACTTTCATTACAATTTTATAATAAAACACTATACTAAAACACTAATAAAACACTAGAAAAATCCAAAAATCAACACAATAACATTCACGCGAAAATGGCGTACGAAATGAACGTAGATTATAAATAAATATTCATAGGATAACAGTTTTTTTTTATTGCACTAGAGGATAGAGTATTTCATATTGATTATAATGCTAAACTTCTTCATAGAAAATTAGTCTCTATAAGTTTTTATGGGTTAAAGTGTTGTGGGTGGGTGCGACCTCATGAGACCGCTGGGGATTTGACAGAATATAGCCGCGGTCTCATGAGACCGCTAGGGGGTTGAGAGGAAAAAAAAAACTCTGTTGGACAACAACACACAAAACTACACAAAATAAAAATATTTTTCAAGATTTTATAATTTTGTTGACGTGATTATTAGCTATACGATGTGAATTATAGCTTTGTAGCAACTAGGGCACTTAATAAAACCGCGAACAGACGGGCGGTCATGAAGAAACTGTAAGAGATCCTTGTTTTATTACTGCGGAACCCTAAAAATGAAATTTTTTTAAAATTTGTAATTATTTTTATAATAATGAACAATAATGCTTCTTTGAAATAATACTCGTTTTTACGGAATTTATCGCGTATATTTAACTTTTTAATACCCGACGTTTCGAAAGCTTTACAGCACCCATGGTCACGGGAAGGACTGAGATGTTTAACGTCCAGATGTCATAGTTAACCGCGGTTACCATAGATTAAGATTTAACTTTTGTTCAACAAAAGTTAAGTAATTTGTTCAACAAAAGTTAAATCTTAATCTATGGTAACCGCGGTTAACTATGACATCTGGACGTTAAACATCTCAGTCCTTCCCGTGACCATGGGTGCTGTAAAGCTCTCGAAACGTCGGGTATTAAAAAGTTAAATATACGCGATAAATTCCGTAAAAACGAGTATTATTTCAATGTGTAGTGTTCGCGTAAATATAAGAAATCATTAAATAATGCTTCTTCATTGGGAATATCCAATGACTCCGCCCCACACGATGGAATAGGTGGGTAAAAAAAAACTACCTGTTTTGGAGCTACACAAAATAAAACTATTTTTCAAGATTTAATAATTTTGTAGTCGTGATTAATATCTATAACTATTAACTATCTCCAATTATAGTTTTGTAGCACCTATAGCGCTTAGTAAAGCCGCGGACGTACGGGTGGGTGGACATGGAGAAACAATTGAAGTTCCTTATTGTATCTTGTATTACTGGGGAACCTTAAAAACTAAGAAATATTGTTATTATATTTATAATAATAAACAATAATGCTTCTTCATTGGGAATAATTTCGTTATTGGTTAATAATAATCTTTACCTATGAACTTATGATGTTCTTCTGATAATAAAATGTACAAAAATTCTAACTTTCTGACATTCTTGAAGATTTCTTAAAAAAAATTTTAAAGCTTTATTTAGTAAATATGTCCCTCAATGAGCCTATTTTTAGTATTGAAGTTTGTGATGAAGGAATAGTTGGATAAACTACTTTTTCAGATAAGGAATGCTCAATGTATTCACTGTCAATGAGTGAAGCTCGAGCCTTGCAAGCATCTTCATCAACCCAAGAGGAAGAAGAAGAGAAGCCTGATGTACCAACACTAATGCAACAGATGCGCGATACAGGCTTGGTGATGAAACCTGGTGCGTTACCATTAGCTGCAACTAAAATTGAAGAAAACGATGCTTCTGCCTTAACCGAAATGGATCTGATAAGTCAGTTAACAAAGAAGCAAAAAAAGAAATTGTTAAAGTAAGTGATTTTTCTAAGAACATTTTAAGTACAATTTTAATAAAAGTATTCATTAGGCAGGTTTACTTAATGCTAGGTCCAATATCTAATTGAGTTGAAATACTCCATTATTTAATTAGGTACTGGATTTACGAAAGTTGCCTGATATTTTGAATTTTCCCACATGCTCAGTGGTGAAGTAAACCTGTATGTGACATTTGACTATACGGAATGAGGCATCGCTATGGACATTTCCTTACCTTAAAACTCCCACTCCCTGTTTACACCAAGGTATAAAACATGTATTCTAAATGTTGTGTCCACTGTTTTCCTTTATTGTCTACATCTAAAACAAATTGTGAGAATGATTCAAAAATGTTTTCCTTTTTGAAACAGGTTTTTAACACTTTTGTAACATTTCTTTTCTACTCGTATAATAGTTAAATTTGGCACCTTTGTGCACAGATACAGTAAAAACGTGTATAATACTAGATCAAACTAGTTTCGTTAGATCACGATTTGCAGTGAAATACTTGCAACTTGTCTTTGACAATATATAAGAACATGTCATAGACTAAATGTGAACACAAAACGTATCTATACTTGCATGTATTTTTTTATTTTGCTTTATAAAAAACGTTACACAGGATTTTCTTCTGTATAGTGGAGGTAATTTACAAACATAAATTGCACAAGGACAAACATCCAGACCTGGGACAATTATTTTGTAGGCCATATGCTTGTTACGGCAAATACTTGTTCCGTGTGGGATTCGAACCTGCTACCTCCAGCGCAGCAACTCATTACTAAGCCACTGTGCCTCGGAACAGTCAAATTCACGTTATACTTATTTATATATATATTTCGTTATGGCATTATCATAATGAATAAAGTACGCCAGCACGCAATTTTCCTCGACATTTATTCTTTAGTTCTTCGCATAGTTTTTGATTAATTATGTTTAACAATCTCCAGTTATTGTCTCTCCTTTTCTTAAATAGTCGATCATTATTATACCGTCTTCATCCCAGAAGACAGTGGTCATTGGTTTTCCAGCGGATGCAGACACCTTGAATAACTTGGCTGGCATGGAAGACGGTCTTTTCCACACCTTGCTTTGGTTTATCGTCGCAGGGTCAAAATGGTGAACCCACGTTTCATCTACGGTTACGAAACGAGCGCAAAAAGAATCTTACTTGCATTCTTTTTACATTCAGGCTTCTGTTAACATTCAATGAAACCAGCGCGCGGCCATTTTTAAATTTTAAAGTTTAATTAAAATAAACTGAATTTTCTCAAACGTAGGTTTTAGAATCTCGGCTAAATAACGAATGTCGATCTACCTTAAAAATTTCTTCGATTTTCTTAACGTTTTCTTGCGTAGCCGCCGTAGTTGGCTGCCCGGAGCGAGGGTCGTCATTGCTGGCGGTTATGCCACGTTTAGATGCAGGGCTCCAGTTCTAGTTTCTCCATTTGGCATACGATTCAATTTTCCACCAAATGTGAATTTGAAAAAATAGGGTATAGTTTTTCATTTAGTTATTTCTGGCTTTCGCTGTCAACGAACTAAGATTCGAAAAAATATAACGCGTTTCTATAACTCATTGATGTGTGTGAAGTGTCCTATTCCGAATACTTTATGATCAACCTAGTAAATTATCTAGTAGATCTAGTGTTAAAAATGGAGTTTTCACATACACCATCTCCATAGTTTTGTTGATGTTGTTCCATATCTATGAAAAAGAAATCACAAAGTCAAATTGACATTTTACACCTTTGCCAGTTAACAAAATAATCGATATTAGCTATACAAAGAATGTATGTCTATGACTACGAATTGCGTGGAAATAAAATCAATTTGCATATGCTCAATCAATGCCCGTTTGTGTACTTACTGTTCTTCTATACATTTTTGTGTGCCAAGGTACCTTCCTCGCAGCTGGGTATTGATGCATGCATTGTCTGTTTTATTTGTTTTACATACACATATTAAAATAACTTATAGACACATCTTCGGGTACAATAATGATCGTATTGTACGCTTATACTGTTACAAAATCTTCATAGAAATACATTTTCGGAAACAATAGTGCTAGAACCACGCGGCTGCTTTGCTGTTGCACGTATGGGTCGGCTCAAACCGAGGTGGAGTACCAGGACCTCACAGAATACCGGCGTGAAGTGGAAGCTGTGCTTCTGCGTCTCGTCTGGTGAGTGTAGGTGGCTGGAGTCCCGATTCCCCCCCCCCTCTCGTCTTAACATGGTAGCGGAATTAATTAAAGATCTATCCCAGGACTCCTGCTACGCTATCCGTGAATTTCTGCAATATCAGGGGATTTCATTCTAACCTAAACGCCGTCCACTCCCATCTCGAGACGACTAGGCCGGCTCTGCTCTTTCTGACCGAGACGCAGGTGTCCTCTCCGGCTGATGCTTCGTATCTCTCCTACCCGGGGCACAAACTGGAACATTCCTTTGTGCCTCAGACTGGAGTTTGCGTATACGTCAGAGAGGACATATGTTCTCGACACCTCGGCAGTCTTGAAGGTTCGGACCTGTCCAACCTTTGGCTACGCGTAGACAGCGACGCCCATCCGCGCGTCTCCGGGTGCCTCTATAGGTCCCATAGCCGAATGCCGTAACAGTAATGCCGAAACAGACCGACTCTTCGACCACGTCCAAATGGCTACAGATTCGTTGCTACAACAAATCCCCTTCGCAGAGTGATCCTCGGCGATATTAACGCCCACCACGCTGAATGGCTTGGTTCACGTTCAACCGATCAGGCGGGGAGATCTGTTCATAATTTTGCCTTGGCATATGGTCTGCCACAACTGGTTACTTCGCCTACGCGGATTCCAGATGTGGAGGATCATGCACCTTCCCTGTTGGACCTTCTGCTGACCTCTCATCCGGACGGATATCATCCATATCCGTCGACGCACCTTTAGGCTCCTCGGACCATTGTCTTGTCCGGAGTGTGGTGCCACTCACGCTGAAATCGCGGTTGCATTCTGCACGCTGCCGCGAAGTTTGGCACTATAGGTCAGCTGGTTGGGTTAGGATGCGGGTTTCTTTGCATCCTACCCTTGGGGGCGGTTTTGCTTCTCTCCGGACGATCCCAACGTACGGAACGTAACGGAACTTTGTATTCCTTCCTCTGTGGTGCTCATCGGATGCAAATCTCAGCCATGGTTTGGTCGCTCCTGTAAAACAGCATCATGCTATAAGCAGAAGTGCTATCAAGCCTGGGCTGACGTTGATGCGTAATGAATACCCGAGATGTAAACACCAGCGCTCTAAAAAAGAAGTATAATTTCGCTTCCAGGTACTGCAAAAGAGTCATTGCCAAATTCAAGCTCATGAGGTACCTTGAGGATCACCAGCTGATTAGTGATCGCCAATACCGTTTTTGTCGAGGTCGATCGGCTGGTGATCTTCTGGTCTACCTGACTCATATATGCAAAATATTTCTTTCGTATATATATATATATATATATATATATATATATATATATATATCCCGATATATATACATATATATATATATATATATATATATATATATATATATATATATATATATATATATATATATATATATATATATCCCGATATATATACATATATATATATATATATATATATATATATATATATCCCGATATATATATCGGGAGTGCTCTAAGGAATTTTTCAGATTAATCCCAGCCGCCAAATTTCGTGAACGCACTACGCGGCAAACGTCCCGATACAATCCACACCATCTGGATGCTTGGCGGTCCACCACTGTACGATTCACAAGGAGTTTTTTTCCGCGTACGACCTCTGTGGAATAGTTTACCATCGGCGATTTTTCCGGACCGACACGACCTGGGGACCTTCAAGAAGAGAGCTTACTCCTTTCTAAAGGGCCGGTAACTCACCTGCGATTCCCCTGGTGTTGTGGATGTTCATGGGCGGCGGTAGTCCCTATTCTATCAAGAAACAATAGTGGTTGTACTGATGAACTTCACCAGATGTTTTTTTTAAGTTAATTTTACAACAGCTAATATTGGGATAGTAAAAATCAGAAATGATAGTTATAATCAATTAATAAATAATTAAGTACTTTTTAATAATTATTATTTCTACAATGTCTTTTAGGTATAAACTATAAGCAATGTTTTTTTTTATAAATTTAGTCAAATGGTATAATGTCCGATTATTTTTTCAGAAAATTGGAGAAGATGGAAAAGAAAAAGATTAAGAAGGAGAAAAAACATAAATCTAAACATTAATATATTACGAAATAGATTTTTTGTTCATATAACATATTCAGTGAGCTTACAAAAAAATATTAACTTGCAGACAAAATCAAGTTCCTGGTTGTCTAAATAGCATCAAATGTAATTAAAATAAAACGTACATTAATCATTCCTTTTTATTTCGCGCATAGCCTAAGCCCTGCCACTATATATACTTATTTTCATCAATATAATATTTTGCTCTTGATGGATACATAAAATTTACAGAGACGTTATGGTTAGTTTGAGCTCTATCTGCTGCCACTTTTAGAACTAGAACCTACTACTTGTGCTGCAGTGCAACACTACTTGTGCAGAGCAATGGTGGGGGCCTTGCGGGGCAGGGGGCGGCGTGATCTAGCGCGCTTCACTGAGTCTGCTGTACAATACATGCCCTTTTTTCTGTAATTATATTCTGTGGGCTCTGCTGCCTTTACAGCTTCATCAAAATAGACGCGTAAGCGAGGATTTAGGAGTTATTGAGTGTAATGATTCTGGCGGCGGCAGAGTCCCGAGGCACCACGGAGAGAGGCTCCTCTAGCTAGGGGATAGGGGACGACTCGATGCTTAGACAATTTAACCCAATGGACTCGACTCGCATGATTGTTCCCCTCAGCCAAGGTATTGTATTTAAAAATCTTGTGCACTTATAAAAACTATTTACGGAATCGATTTTATCATTACGAGAATCGTTTCCGCCGAAGTACGTGCTCTTTGAAAAATACAGATCGGTGCGGTTAACGTAACGTGCTCAATAAAGCTGTCAAATACTTAAAAATTACAAAAATATGGAGTTACATACATTCCATATGTAAATTTTTATACATGCTTTTTTTCTATTAAAATCACTAAAAATAATATCAAAAATAATAATGGAAAACTACCGATTAGGTAATCGGATACGTAATATGTCATAAAAATCGTAGTGATAATCGTAATGTGACAACCGCACTACCCCCAAGACTATTTTTTTTTTTTTAAACAATTTCGACCTTCATCCACTAAAAATTAGGTTTAAATTTGAACACGCCAGTACAAACGCAGACACCTTACGAGATTAGTTTATTTTTGTATTGCAATTTCAACCAGCAATGCTTAAAGCTTAAGGTAAGGTTTTTCCAAAATTGATGTGTAATGTGATTGCGGATCGATATCGATAATTTTTTTTATTACTTATTGAAGAAGCCAAATTTAAGTTACCTATTTAATCCATAGATCTAGTACTAACAAACGTTAGAATAGATTGGCAATGCAAATGACAAAGAGCAGAGTGTATGCGTATTTTAGAACGAGTAATATAGGCTGGACCATTCTCGTACACGCTATCGGCCTATATCGGGCTAGCGTCATTCGTGAACAAACAAATCCCGCTTGTATTTGCAAAATCTCAAGTTTTAAAGTAAAAATTATGGTCACAACACACGATCAGTTAACGTCATCAGTTGAATTGATATCTGTTTAAACGGATTTAAGCAAAAGAAAGTTACCACACACACGGTCAGTTCAACTGATCAGTTCAAACTAAGTTCTGTTGATATTTTTCAAAATATCGGATTTGCGATATATCGATAATTATAAATATATCAATATCATAAGTTGATATACAGTAAGTCAATATCGGAGTATTATATATCGAAAAAAATATCGATATATCGGCTTTTATTTAAAAAACAATCGAAGTCATTTAGTCTAGTTCATTTATTATATTTATTAATCAAATTAAATTATAAATGTACGAAAATGTTAGATTATAGTTCTTATTAATTATTGTTAATTTAAATAAGAGGATTATGAGTACCAATATTTTTCAGTAACAGTTTTCGAAAATACTTGTTGTTTTATATGTTCAAATATTTTATATGTTAAGAAGCACAAATGCTACAGATGTAGCTGAAGAAATCAAATATTTAACAGCCATTTCTGATAGAACGGCAATAAACTGTCTACCCAGCGGACAGTCGATAACGACAGTAACTCAAGTTCATTAGATTCCTAAGGGATAAAAATAACTTGAGGTTAACATCGAAGCACTTGTTTCGTCGTTTTCTCTATTAGTTCAAATGGAGTGACACTTAATACACAAAATTGCGTCACTTTTACGTATCAAAATCCACTTCAAACTATTATAAATTCCCGCCAAAACATACACTAAGTAAAGTATTACTAAGTTTCATAGATTATAGTAATTTTAATACCACAGAGATATACTATACAAAATTACATTTCTTTTTAAGACAATAAGCAAATAAATAAACTGGGGAAAAATTAAAGGCATAATATAGTGTATATAAACAAAGTACAGTAGATTGGGTATGTAGTAGTAGTTTAAATTATTTACGAGAAAAAATAAAAAATTAAAACTTTTTATTGAAAAAAATATCGAGTGCGCGCAAGATAACTGCGCGCGCGACTGATGGCGTGCTTAATGTTGCCAGCTTAACTAATATTTTTTCCTTCGTTTAATCTTATTACTGGAATTGCATAATTATATCAAATTACATAAATTACCTAATTGATTACCAAATCTCAATTAAAAAAACTATAATGTTCAGCCTAAACTTACAAAGACCTAATAATTTTTTAAACCCCATATTTATTGTTTAAGATCCGCGTAATAAATATATTTCTTGATTCTAACTTTCATAAGTTTGATACCTCACTACACAAGTTTAACTACGCCACTACAATTTTTTTTTTACACAATTACAGGTACCTATTATATGCGTGTATAAAAAGGACTAATACTAAGATTAATGACTACTGATATTTTGTCTATAATAAATTTTTCCATAAAGGTATTTTGAAACAACTGAAATAGCATTATAATATTTATTATAAAGAACGAAATAAAAAGTCCAAGGAAACCTTGTAAATCTTTTATTGAATACCTATTATTATTTATAAATTTGGTGTAACAATGGTCCTGCAGTGGATCAACGCCTTCCATTCGCATATCTTCATCAGAATCCATGCTAGAGTCTTCATCAGATGACTCGGATGTGTCACCTGTAACATTAATTACAAATTCCTATCCATTTCCATATCCATCAGCCTATCTGATTGGAAATATTTATCTTCTATTTTTTCTACATGTTGGCATACGTTGAACCATTCTTCTGTCGTTACTGTTCTAAACGCCGCCTCAGTAATAGCAGCTATTTCGCTAGGAGCTTGAGTGATATTTTTCTCTGCAATGCGTCTCTTTACTATTGCCCAAATTTTTTCCATGGGATTTAAATCGCAGTGGTAAGGCGGCAAACGGAGAACCTCATGTCCATATTCATTTAGCATTTGATCTATTTCGTACTGTGGGTCTCCTTTGTATTTTTTAATTAATTCGTATAATTGCGCTTTTGTCCAACAGTCTTCAAATGTAATACCATTTCTCGTAAGCCATCCTTGGAGCTCTGCTTTTGTACGACGCATTATCCATCACTACAATGCAATTCGTTGGAAGATTCGGCACAATTTTTTCTTTCATCCACCGCATGAAGTTAGCTGAATTCATATCGTCATGATAGTCATTCGATTTGGAGTTAGACCTGAACAGCAGCAGTCCGTTTTCAACAAACCCAGTTTTACCTCCACCATGGGCTATTATCCATCTTGCACCGACGCTATCAGAAGCAAGAATACCAGGCTGTTCCTTCGATTGCCAACATTTTTGAAGGTGGTATGAAGCATGTATATACGTTTCGTCAACATAAATTACCGGTCGATTTTCTTCCTGACGATTCTTGCGCAACCTCAGAATATATTTTGCTCTCCAAGCTGCAATATCACTGCGTTCTACCAATACTTTTCGTTTAGACTGGCACCTTTTGTATTTGTAGCCCATAGTCTTTAAAATACTCCTCAACGATGTTCTGCCATATTTAAAACCAATATCAGTTTTCAATTCCAACCAAAGTTTACTTATGGTAGGAATCTCCTTCTTCACGACGTAAAATGATTGAATTAAATGCCTTATAGCGCACATATCGAAATCGTCTAAATCATAAATTTTTTTTCTTCGGTTCCTAGTTTTTCCCGGCGTCACAATTTTAGAAGATGAAGCTTCTGCTATATTACCCTCTTGACTTATCTGGGTGACGGTGCGTTCAGAAACACCTAAAACAAAATAAAAACAATGCATTATAAATACATGATATTAATGACACGAGGAAATTAAAAAGGAACAAATAGAGAAAATTGGGGAATTTTATTGTAATGGCATCCCTAAAAATTACCTGTTAAATGTTAAATATGCAACGCGGGCTCTAACTTTGGAAAACGGTACTATAGGCCCGTTATTGTCTCGTTCTTCTTCACAAGCACGTTTGACCTTCAAAATAACATCCCTGCCAGCACTTTTAATCACTTTCGGCATAATGATAACGATTAACTACTGAAAAAAAGAATAAAAACAGGACACCTACCATTCTGTTTAGACACTTGCCATAAACAGTAAGATGGCGGCACACGATTAGTTCCAATTTTGGCCGCGCGCAGAGTTATCTTGCGCGCACTCTATAAGTATTTGCTTTGCCCATCGCGCGACCATCGTCTGGCTGCGACAACGAGCGTTCGCGCTAGGATTGTACAAAAATGATAAAGTAAACAAAATATTAGAATGAATAAAATAATTATTTGATTGGTTTGATAACCAAATATGTTGAGTTTTATAGAATAATAAAATTTTCGTATTGTATTATTTACATAACACATATAGGTACACTATATTTAGTTTATTTTTCTTGTGTTTTTTCCCTTCTTTGTGGAGGGGTGGGGGGGTGGGTATAAATTTTAATTTTTAGTTTAGCAGTGTCACTGATAAAATTGCGTAACTCCTATAAATTAAAAATATGAAAATATAAAAATAGTGACGTCATTGAGATCCTATGCTCACATTCGGATTGCACCATCAGAAAGGTAAGATTATAAATAACAGTCACCTAGGTCTTTATGAGCTGTTTCAAATAATAATAATAATAATAAAAACATTTATTACCACCAATATAATTACAGTGAATAGTATACACAGAAATAACCAAAATTACATGTAGTAATGAATGGGCTCTAGCTCAGCATAAATGTTGCAGTTGCCTACAACGCTGTTATTCTGCCAGCGCCCAACAAATGAAGAGTACAGTACGCGCGCATCCCTGCTTATATTACATTTAAGAGGTTAGAGTAAGTCAGCTCAAATTCTAATTTCGCCCCCACTTCCCCGCGCGTCGTATGCTATGTACCGAAATATTCGTAATCACTAATACTGTAAGTAGAAAGGTCGTTAGACACTTATTTCATTAGGTTTATCATATTTATGCCTGTTTCTTAAAGCCAAGCCAGCCGCTTCTTATTTTTATCACGGTTATTTCCCATTTTAATTTTACGTCGTACTGTTGCGTAATGTATATTCTGATCGTAAGCGATACAACTTCTCCCTTCAAAAGCCTAAGCGATACTAACGGAAAGACAGGAATCAAGCTCAAGACGCCGATAGTTTAGGTAATTTCTTTTTACAGTAAAAATAATGGTATTTAAAAAAAAGTAAATAACATAAGCACTGCTTTATAGTTAGTTCAGTTAGTATGCAAAGTTTCATGATCTTATTTAAAGTATTTTATGAATAACAGCGGTTTATTGTTTATTTTGGAGGTAACTTTGGATTTTTTTTCTATCGAGAAAATTTTACGAAATCGTGTTTTCGTCTAACATAATCATTAACATTAATCCTCAACTTTACCATATATTTATTTCAAAATTAATGCTGCAATATTTTCGGCATAACGAAGGATCTTGCTAAGCCATTTAACGTTATATTTCCCCTTAAGGGGATATAGTAAGTCAGCTCAAATTCTAATTTCGTCCCCACTTGGCCGCGCGTCGTACGCTATGTACCGACATGTTTGTAATCACTAATACTGTAAGTAGAAAGGTCGTTAGACACTTATTTCATTAGGTTTATCATATGTATGCCTGTTTCTTAAAGCCAAGCCAGTCGCTTCTTATTTTTATTACGGTTATTTCCCATTTTAATTTTACGTCGTTCTGTTGCGCAATGTGTATTCTGATCGTAAGCGACACAGCCTTCCCCTTCAAAGGCCGATGCGAAGTGACAAGTGACCGTGCTGCAGGAATCACGCTTCAAGAGGCCGATAGTTTAGGTAATTTCTTTTTACAGTGAAAATAATGGTATTTAAAAAAAAGTAAATAACATAAGCACTGCTTTATAGTAAGTTCAGTTAGTATGCAAAGTTTCATGATCATATTTTAAGTATTTTATGAATAACAGCGGTTTATTGTTTATTTTGGAGGTAACTTTGATTTTTTTTTTCTATCGAGAAAATTTTACGAAATCGTGTTTTCGTCTAACATAATCTTTAACATTAATCCTCAACTTTACCATATATTTATTTCAAAATTAATGCTGCAATATTTTCGGCATAACGAAGGATCTTGCTAAGCTATTTGAGATTATATTTCCCCTTAATCACAACTGTTCATATCAGAGTACATGTCGTGTTTTCCTAAGTATTAGCGAGTATTTTTTTTCGAGTATTAGCCAGTTCAAATTAACACTTAAAAAATATTTTTAATTAGCATAAATTTTTCCATAAAATTTATAATATTAATAATTATTGCAACAATACAACTAATAGTAACAACAAAGTATTAAATAATATTTATTTTACTGAGCCTAACTTATTTGAGCTTATAAATCTACTACCGCCTACAGGCAATGTTTATTTATTTTAATTATAAAACGGCCCTGTGATTTAGTAAGAATAATACGATTATGACAGTAATTGTTCGCTTAAGTGACGTCTATAATTCTTTTTAAAACTGTTTTTACTTGTCATAGTGCGTAGAGGTGGTGGGAGATCATTCCAACACTTAGTTGTATGGCAACTTAATGTTCATATGTAATGTTCATAAACTAAATGAGTTCAAACACGATCGACTTATTTAGTGAAGTCACGGAGATCCTATACTCACATTCGGATTGCACCATCAGAAAACTGAGATCGTAACAGTCACCTATGTCTTTATGAGCCCTTTCAAATGGGTTCAAACACGATCATCCTATCTAGTGCCGTGACTGAGCCTTCGGATTTCACCATCCGAAAGGTGAAACCATCACAGTCATCTAGGTCTTTGAGTACCTTTTAAATGAGTCTAAACACAATGGTTCTATGGAGTGATGTCACTAAGATCCTAAATGCACCTTCGGAGTTCATTTAGGATCTTAGTGACATCACTCCATAGAATCGTCAGCTAGGGGATATCATCACAGTCATCTAGGTCTTCATGAACCTTTTTGAAAATGAGTTGAAAAAAACTCGATGGTGGCTGCCGTGCAATCCGGCGCGTTTTTATGGCTGCCACAGCCGGGAGTCCGTGGCTGCTCAGGTGCGCGGGCTCCCATACACCGTCATATGTTCGACTGGCTGTCTAGTGCACGGGGACAACGTACTCGTCAACAACTTCGTACTTAGCTCCCAACAACTACCGAAATAGGTGTAAACATGATCTTTGTTTTGTCCATGTTCATCTTAAGACCTATCCGTTGGGAGACACTATTGAGGTCATTGGGCATAGTGCTTTGGTCCTCCAGCGATTCTCCCATAAGGACTATATCGTCGGCAAATCGAAGGTGAGTGATGTACTCGCCATTGATGTTAATACCACATTGCCAGGTGATGGCTTACGGATCTGAGACGTGATTCTTCACTGCTGGCCGTATGAGGACGCTCCAGGTCGCTCAGCAAGCTGTGGAGAGAGTTATGCTCAAGGTTTCTCTGCGTGATAAACTTAAAAATAAGGATATCCGCGGTAGAACCAGAGTGACCGACATAGCCCAATGGATTAGTAAGCTGTAGTGGCAATGGGCCGACCATGTAGCTCGAAGAACCGACAACCATTTCGGATAAAAGGTTCTAGATTGGCAGCCTCGTACCGGTATGTATAGTGTAGGGCGACCCCCCACTAAATGGAGTGACGGTCTGGTAAGACATGCAAGAAGTCGATGGATGCAGGTGACTCAGAATCGTGCTTTGTAGCATTCCTTGTTTAGGGAGGCTTATGTTCAGTGGACTTTTGAATGGCTGTAATGATGATGATGATGATAAAGCCAGCGGATGCCGGTGCGCTCGGAACACTCCGTGGAGTGCCGTTTTCAATTTAAGTTTCAGTTCGACTGAGCAGTTTCAACTGACAGTACGCCCGAAAAAATTGCCGTCAGTTAAAAATTTCAACTTGAGATTTCACATTCACCGTTAGTTTTTGGATTGGATGTTTAATAGACGTAATTGATTATGTATAGGCGCGTAGTATAACTCCCCTTAGAAAGCAATCCCTCATTTTTATACATTTATCCCATTGGTGCGACTGAAAAGTTTATAATGCAGTGTTTTAGACCATATAAAAACAATTTATACTTAAATGGCCCATCCATTATCACATTTTATAATAATGATCATCTGAATGCAAAGCAATTAAATTTAATTACAAATACGTGAAAATCTCAGATGGTTAACACCGCGGTAGCTCAGATGGTTAACGCTCGCTGTAAATATAACAGAACGCCAGTAACCCGGATTCGATCCCCGCCGGCACCAATAAAATTGTAAATTGCAATTTTAAGTGCTGATTTACCACGTGCTGGGCAGTGAAGGAAAACATCGTGAGGAAACCTGCATGTCGGAGGAATAAGAAAAAAATATTTCGAAGGCATGTGAAGTTCGCCAACACGCATTGAGGCAGCGCGGCGGACACTTCCTTGCCCTAAAAACCTCTCAGAAATGAGGGTAGGCCTGTTCCCGACAGAGGGACGTATATAGGCTGCAACTTTACTAACATAAAAATCTGCTAATTTTAACCTCACTTTTGTAGAGAGTGACTTTATCGATAATATTGTTACGAGCTTAAGGTTCGTGACAATAAAAACTGCCGATTAAATTACCAAAATTGACACTTAATGGAACTTTCTAGAAAGCTCTCCTTATTTTGTTTTCTTTTATTTAAACTGGTTTACCAACAACTTATGCACTAACATCTTTCCATATAAATCAAGCGATATAGTAAAAAACTAAGTACACAGTCAATTACAGGTAAACACCACATGCATAACTTTTATCGCGACAATTACAAGACGAATTTATACTTATTGAATAGAAACACTGTAGTATTGCTATTATAAAATGCACTAAAACAAACTGACCAAAAACAGAGCGGCAAGGTATGGATTTACAATATTTAAAAAAAAATTAAAAAAAGGAAAAAAGTGTTTAACAAAGCAAATGTTTATAATCTGAGGTACCTATCATATAGACAGCCTTTCGAAACTTTCCCAATGAAACATGGTTAATGTCGACGAGATCGCTAATTTGGTTAAAAAGTCTGATCATCCTACAAATTGGCGAATGTGATCCCAAAACTGTTCGTCGTAATGGAGGACTGAGTGGTGTTTTAGTGGAGGCCTGAAGGGAACTCTAAAATTAATATTTTGTAAAAGTTCTGAGCAGTCTATTATATTGTGGAGTAATTCAAATAAAAATAACAAATCTAAAACCTCTCTTCGTTTGGATAAACTGGTCATGTTAAAGCGCTTAAGACGGGTCTCGTAACTGATATGCCTGCCTCGCATACCCGAAGAATACGACAGATGCCGAAGAAAGCGCTTTTGTACCCGTTCTATTCTCAATGAGAGTAACGTAGTGCGGCCGCTACACACTTACACACGTACACTTCTGACCAGACTACAATACAGGATTTTTTTAGTTTTAATGTCTCGGCATTCCTTACTATTTCTTATAACAAAACCCACCATTCTCGATGCCCTGCCGATCTTTTGTTCCATATGTGGTATGAATGTAAGTTTTGTGTCCAATAAAATGCCTAAATCACGCATGATTTCTGTCTCCTTTAGTATGTTGCCTGCTATTGTATATGAATATGAAATTTTGTTAAGTTTTCTAGTAAATTTTATGTGTGTACATTTTCTGGCATTCAATTTAAGTCCATTTTTAACGCACCAAGAATTCAAGATGTCTAAATCCTTTTGAAGCGTCATAAAATCGCTCTCATTATTTATGACTTGAGACAATTTCAGGTCGTCAGCGAACATATGCGGTGAAGAATAAAGAAAGTGATCAGGCAGATCATTAATAAATATATTAAATAGTATTGGGCCCAAATGCGAGCCTTGCGTTACGCCAGAGGAAATAGAGTATAAGTTAGATTGGTACCCATTGACTACCACATAAAAGGATCTATCGCTTAAATATGATTCTAGCCAATGCAGAATAGGTCCAGCGAAGCCATACATTTCTAATTTTTGGAGGAGCACGTTGTGGGGAACTGTGTCAAATGCTTTGCTGAAGTCCATATAAATGGCGTCAACTTGCCGATTGTTATCCACAGCTTCCATAAGGTCTTTAGCAAAGCACATGAGATTCGTAGAAGTAGACCTTCCAGCTACAAATCCATGCTGTTTACTAGAAGTGTATTTTTTGAAGTGGTTTTGTATATATGGGCAAATGATTGCTTCTAGCAACTTAGCAAAAACAGGCAGGATAGAAATTGGCCTATAGTTCCGAACGTCTTGGTCATCATCAGACTTATGAATTGGCACGACCTTAGCAAACTTCCATCGCTTTGGAAATACTTCACTTGTCAACGATTCATTTAAAATGAGCCTTAAAGGTGCTGATAAACTATTAGCACAGTTAACTATGAAGTATGGTGGAATATTATCAGAGCCTGCACCTTTCGATATATCTAGACCCTTAATACGTTTGAGAATATCATCGTGACTTATTAAAATATGTGCTAAACAATCCGAGTTGATACTAATATTATTGGTTGCATTATCATAGAGTGAGGGCTGTTTGCAATGACTATACACCTCTGAAAAATAATTTGCAAACATTTCACAGATACCCTTACCTTCATAACCTGTGGTAGATCCATTTTTCATGGCCGTTGGGTATGTACCATGACCGCCTCTTTTAGTTTTGACATAAGACCAGAAGTACTTTGCGTTGTCAGCTATTTTTGCCTCTGTGCTTCTAAGGTAATTTTTATAACAATCCGAAACTAGTTGCTTACATCGTTTTGACATCAAATGATAGGAAATTTCATCAAGCGGGTTTTTGTATTTTTTAAATCTAATTCTGAACCTATTCTTTTCGCTCAGTCTTTTGATAAGCTCCCTACTGTACCATTGGGGATATTTATGTTTTTTCTGCCTTTGTTTCGGCACATGTTTCTTAATGGTGCACTTAAGTTTATCTACATTTCACATCTATCATTTCATCCACGTTCTTGGTTAGTAGAAAAGTTTTCTGGCCATTAGACACTATTAAGCTCTAGATTAACTCCCTCGTAGTCGGTTTTGCTAAAGTTCAGTTTTATATTGTTAGCTGTTAGCTAACATTGTGGCGAATTCGAAGCTCAGCTGAAATTCCAAGGGGGGGGATGAAGATTATCGACTACGCTCAAGAAGTCTAATGACTTGGATAGCTGACACATAGGGAGATCTACAAGAACTAAGTCTAAAATTCTACCCATTTTATTAACAATATTATTGACTTGTTTATAGTTATTAATATTACATGAGTCCAATAAATATTGGCAAAACGCAGAATTATGGTAGTAATTGCTTGACTTACCAAACTGCTCCCAATCTATGCTTACCAGATTAAAATCACCAACAATACAAATATGGGACTGGTTTTACTCAATAACAAAGTTGCAATTATCCACGAAATGCTTTATTAAGTGCATCGAGACTGGTGGTGGCAAATAAACGGCGCAAAATACGAACCTTCGACAGGCATTTGAAAAAGATATGTCAACCGCAACCCAGAGATCCTCGCAGTCGCTTTCCCAGATAGTTATCCTTTTCGAGTTAAGCTCTTTGGATACTGCTATTAAAACTCCACCCCTTCCTTTCCGTTATGAAAGCCAGACGTCTCTCTGTCCCTTCTAAATACCTTATAACGATCATCGAATAACTCAGAACTCATAATATTTTCATTTAACCATGTTTCACTTAATATTATAATATCGTAGCTAGACGCTGTTAGATTCTGATAGAACGAATGAGTTTTAGTCCGAAGGCCTCTTACATTTTGATAGTAGACATTTAATTTATCGTATTTTATTTTGTTAACAACAAGTACCATACAATAAGATTACGAGTTTAAATTAAAAAAAAGAAAAAAAAATTTACAAAAAAATAACAAAGTTTTAACTTATTTAACTTTACTTAGAGAGTCCATATCTCTCATGACTATAAAGTCTGAGTTGTCCGTTTTCCTTACAAAAATACGGCCATGACGTATACACACATGCTTGTATCCATTTTTCTTCGCAGCCAGCCTGGTAGCTGCGTGTAGCGCATTGATACCGGGGGACAGGTGTTCAACCACAAATACTGGTTTATACTGGTTTCTCTCCGCTGTAACCCAAGTGGGTGGTGTTTAACTTTTCCGATACCGGTCTAGGTTTATTGAATTTAATAGCTGCTGCCAGGAAACAATCACGGTCTCTGGGTGTGGCGAGCTGAACAATAATCGATCTAGGGCGAGCGTGATTATCGCGATTGATTTTGGCAATTCTGGTGCAGTGTACTATTTTCTCTGGAGAGATGGGGAAGTCTATAACATTGCTCAATTTTGATACTATGTTTGTAAGGTTCTCCTCTTTTTTTTCGGGGACACATTGTATTTCAATATTATTTGAACGTGCGTTTTGTTCAAAGTTATTTAGCCTGAATGATAAGTCTTTGATGGTAGATTTCATCAGTTCATTCTCCGACCGCAATTCTCGGACCGTTTCACTTGTTTTCTTGTTTTCCTTGATCATTTCCTCGTACTGATCACTCACAAAGGTAATCGACTCTCTCAGATCTTTTATCTCATTCCTCATGGTGCCTAGTTCAGAGGTCATAATAGAACGAAGAGTGTTAGTTAGTTGCACCAGAAGAGTCTCAAATTTTCTTTCCGTGATGTCTTCCACTATAGCTCTTAGATCACTCCTGGTAATAGGAGCTTCTGAGTCCACTGCTTCCGGTGGGAAATTGGATGCCTGTCTTTTTTGTGTTCGTATCGTAACATTGGGATTAAAACGCACAGGCGTGTTGTCTTTGTTGATGGTTTTTGTATTGGGATTTATAAATATTACATATTGGAAGAGCTGGAAACGCGCAGTACACCTCTAGAAAATCGACCGCAACTTCCCCGCATACCACTAAGCAAGCGGAATCGGGCTGACGTGCGCGCTCTTAACCCAATGCTGGTGACCTATTTTGAAGCCAGCCGGGAGCTTTGCGAGACGGACTCAATTCTTTTTGGGGCCGCACTGGCAGTATTCCGTATTATTGGCGCCAAACTTTTCATGGCTAGACGCGCTACTCGTCAAAGTAGCGCCAACCCAGCCTGGAGAAAAAAAATCGAGGACCGTATCGCAAAGGCGAGGGCCCTTATCGGCAGACTGACAAGCTTCAGGTCGGGTAATAATAGACCAAGAGTTGTGCGCACCGTTAGAATGGCGTTTGCTGGGACAAGCGTTTAACGGATATCACGCAGAAACTAACGGAGCGCATAGATGACCTGAAGCAAAAAATCGCTGCTAGAGGGAATTGGATTCGACGATTTAGCGAGAGGTCAAGGCGGTTCAACCAGAGTCGTCTCTTCCAGAGTGATCAGAAGAGGCTCTATAAATCATTGGAGCGACTAGAGGTATATGGAGCGGGCCCAGGACCGGATCAGGCTGATACTGTCGCATTTTGGCGTGGCCTGTGGTCAGAGCCCGTAAACCACAGCGAGAACCCTTAGATGGAAGTTGTGGCAAGCCAGAGTGCGAGTGTTACGTCTATGGACCCCGTCACCATAACGCTGGAAGACGTGGCTGAGGCGGTCCGTAGGGCCCCGAACTGGAAAAGTCCGGGACTCGAGGGGCTGTATCATTACTGGCTGAAGGGGTTCGTAGTGGTTCACGCTGTGCTCGCCCGACAGTTTCAAGAGGCTCTCGATCAAAAGTCGCTCCCGAGCCTCCTCACTACTGGGATCACTCGCTTGATTTCTAAAGATCAGGATAACACAGACCTGAGCAAATACCGCCCCATCACGTGTCTGTTAAGATTTAAAACATATACATTAGTTTTAAATAAACAATATTTCGTGTATCTTCTTAACATTCGCCTTGCTTTTAGAACTTCATGCCCATTTTTATAGTTAATTCCAAAACTCGTGGCTTATATAAAGGTTTTGTTAATATATCAGCAAGCTGGTCTTTAGCACATGTTTTCAGCACCTCCAAATTTCTTTGCTCAACACATTCTCTTATAAAGAAGTGTCGTATACGAATATGTTTGGTTCGATGGTGCATTTCAAATGGTGGATCATGGGCTAGCTTTATAGCCGATTCATTGTCAAGATGTAGTCTGGGAATACTTTCACAACTATCAACTAAAAATCTTAATATTTTATCCATCCAAATGATTTCTCTTGCTGCTTCACTAGCAACAACTAGTTCAGCTTCTGTAAATGATATAGCTATGCTTGATTGCCGCTTACTTTGCCATACTATTGCACCACTAGAGTAAATGCACAGAATACCTGATGTCGACCGTCCAGTGCTATGATCACCTCCATGATCTGCATCACTATAGCACTCTAAATGATTGCAATTACTCGAACTTTTGTAAATTATACCATGGTCAGTTGTGCCTTTTAAATACCGCATTATGCGTTTCCCCTTAGCCACATTTTCTGCCGTAGGATTATCCAGATTTCGTGACACAAATCCTACCGCAAATGCTATATCTGGTCGAGTTCCAGTCATCAGATAAGATAAGGAACCCACGGCTTGACGATAAGGGAATGATACTTTTGGATTAGTTTCATTGTTGAAATTTTTGTCATTGTCAATATCCTTCGTTATCGGCGTAGCAGCTGGTTTACAATTCTGCATACCAAACCGTTCAAGTATCCTTTTCGTAAATCCCTTTTGATCAATTTTTATAGATCCATCTACTTTTCTATCGATCTCTTATTTTGATGCGCCATTCTCTCATGGTAAACTTGTAGTAAATTGGAAGTTGTTATCTGATTAATATGTAGCGTAGGTGGCACACACTTTAAATTCAGTTTAAATAACCCTCCATGTCTTTGCCTATTTCCAGTTAGCACAACTTTTCCATTTACTCTCAATGAACAGGTCTCAGCAGTTGATTCGAAAAGACAATTCGGTGAGCGATCTTGTGCAGCAAGCACAGAAAATAGATTTCTTGTAATCGAAGGTACATACCAAACATCCTTAACCAAAAATATTCGTATACGACACTTCTTTATAAGAGAATGTGTTGAGCAAAGAAATTTGGAGGTGCTGGAAACATGTGCTAAAGACCAGCTCGCTGATATATTAACAAAACCTTTATATAAGCCACGACTTTTGGAATTAACTATAAAAATGGGCATGAAGTTCTAAAAGGAAGGCGAATGTTAAGAAGATACACGAAATATTAAAAAGAAATAGGTATCTTAGCAACGTCACTTGTTGATTGTCACGTTATTGTAAAACTATAAAATAAAACTTCTATTAATTTAAAAAAAACCACGTTCTGCTACCATGTTAAGATTTAAAACATATACATTAGTTTTAAATAAACAATATTTCGTGTATCTTCTTAACAGTGTCTACTCACCATAAGACACTGACATCTATTTTGAGTGCGAGAATCACTCGTCACTTGGAGCTAAATCAGGTGATGTCAAGCGCTCAAAATGGATGTCTGGGCGGTGATCGTGGAACCAAGGAGCCACTCCTCATTGACGCGGTCATTGGCGAAGTGGTGAAACGCAACCGTCGGAACTTCTCCGCCGCCTGGATAGACTACAGAAAGGCATTCAACTCGGTGCCCCATACATGGCTAAAGAGGGTCCTCGAGTTGTACAAGATTGACTGTACAGTAAAATACTTCCTCGAGCAGTGTATGGAGCTGTGGAGTACGATCCTTTGTCATCTGGGTGAGCGGATGATGGCTGCGGAGAACCACATAAGGATAAGAAGTGGTATGTTCCAGGGCAATTGTCTGAGTCCAATCTGGTTTTGCCTCTCTCTGAACCCTCTCAGTACCTTACTGGAGGGCTCCGAAAGGGGATTTCAGGTACGGAAGGGAGGGACAAAAGTGACCCACCTTTTCTATATTAATGACCTTATGTTATTCACCTCCAGTCGCTCCCATGTTATGGAATTGCTAAACATCACTTGTGAATTTTGCAATTCTATTGGAATGGAGCTGGGTACGGATAAGTGTGCGGTCCTCCAAGTTGAAAGGTGAAGGGTTGCTAACTCTGAGGGCATAGACTTATACATACCGATAGACTGAAACATACCGATACCTGGGTATGTATGTGGTGATGAATAAGACACGCGCATATAACGGTTGGGTCATGCCTGTCCTCATGTATACCTTTGAGTAGTTAGGTTGTACCAGTTCTGGCGCACTGAGTCAGAAGTTGTACCAGTTCTGGCGCACTGAGGTGGTACAAGTACGACGTTCGTCGACTCACGATCCTAAAAAAAAAAACAAAAAGGTTTTGGCATGCTCTGATCACGAATCTGCGGTCCATTTTTGCGTAGGATGCACGGTTCCGGAGATGAGCAGATCAATTAACTCTTATCTAATTGATATCCGGTGCGAGCCTCCACCGTCATTAGCGCTCCATTGTTCTTATCTACTTATCTATTGTTCGTTCAATACCGTCATTATCTATTCTTCCTCAGCCTGGTGCTATTGTATTATACTCCTTTGTTCCTATCTACACTAATCTGACTCATTAATAAAACACATTACCTAATTTTGTAACAATTTTTATTTATAAAATACAAAATCTTATTGCTTATTATCTATAAAATAGGAGCGAAACATCTCATCCACTAAGATATCGTTGTACAATGTGTTTCCTGTAAATATACTCGTAAAACTATGCATTGAACATCCCTGAAACTTATATAGCTAATAAATTAAGCAATATTCGCCACAAACTGAAGTCCACTCATTCTGAATCCTATCAACATTCCAGTTCCATCTTTTACAATTTCTTTTAAAAAAACTCTAGATGATATCGTACAGGTGCTCGTCTGTATGAATCAAAATATTGACCGACGTCATTCGTATCGATATACAAAGCTACCCAATGTGACCCTGGTTTATCATCTGTACCCAAATTGCATATTACCTAGTCAGGTCATAAATTCTATTACATGTTTAATATAAAATAATTGAAACAAGTTTATTTATTATGTAACCATTTATATACCAAAATGAACTTAACAAAACATAGATTCTTATGACACTATAGTTTATTCAAAATGACCTCCGTGATTTTGAATACAGGCCTCCAATCTGCGCGGCCAGTCATCTATCGCACCACGAACGAGGTCCATGTCAATATCGGCGGCTGCCTTAATCAAGGATGTCTTGAGTGACTCGAAATTGGGATGAGGCTTTGAGCACGCCTTTTCCTCCAAGTGTTGCCATATCTTGTAATCTAACAGATTCAAATCTGGACGGGAGGAGGGCCAGTCTTCGTGTTGGAAGAAGTCGATTTCACGCGCCGCCAGCCAGTCTTGTGTGCTCTTCGCTCTATGAGCTGACGCCGAATCTTGTTGGAATACCCAGTGCCTGTTATTGAACATGGTATGAGAAACAGGTTACACAAGGTTCGTCAGGACTGTATTTTGATACACAACTGCATTAGTTTTTACATTTTTCTCACAAAAATATACCTCTGTTAAACCCCAATAAGAAACTCCCAACCATATCATGAGCGAGGATGGAAAATGACCTCGTTGGACACGCGGAATACGGTTGCTCGCTTCTTCACTACTGTGTGCGTACACACCTTATCATTTTGTTTGTTGTAGCTCTATTCTACGGTAAAAATTTTTTCATCCGAAAAAAGAATTTCCCGATATTTTTTTCCCGCGTACCGTTTCAACAAAGCGCGGCATCTCTTCAGTCTCAGGTCCATTAGACGAGCATTCAAACGATGTCCTGTTTTTCTTCGATATGCCCGAAGCCCTAAGTCTTCATTTAACACCCTTTTCACCGTGGTTCTGCTTAACCCTATCTGAAGGGCCAACAGTTTCTGCTTACGTTTGGGCTTTCTTTGAATTCGCGCCTTTACAGCTTTTATCACTGCTGGAGTCCTAACAGACCGAGGGCGACCACTTCTTGACCTGTCATCTACACTAGAGTCTTCATAGTATCGTTTGAGGGTACGATAAACAAATCTTTTGGTTATATTCAAATTTTTCAGTATATCAAAAAATTTAATTGGCGCGTAATCGCAACGATGCACCGCAATAACTGCAACACGGTCTTTTTTAAGCGTCCACTCCATATGTAAAATGAGTAAAATTCTAAAAAGTATACAGTTTTATTTTCATGAACAATTCGAATTTAATAAACTTTTTTGTGGCCAGCATTCTAAAAGAAAAGTTTTTACTGTGTGACAATACTTATGACCTGACTAGGTATATACGTTGGTACGTGGGTGTACATGGGCAGTCTGTTAGCAGCATTAACATTATTTTCTAGACTGGGGTGAATCTTTTTCAGATGTTGTTGTACATCTAGTGTATCCATGATATTACTGCTATTAGTAGATTATTACAGTACAATCTACTCAATGACTAACGTAGGAATGATCAATTATGTGATTTCTAAATATTAAATTGCATTTTTTCTGTTATGCAAAACGTATTTGAGTCATCAATACACTGTGTTGACGACGCTCACGTTGCTTCTCGAACACCTGAAACATAAATAATATTAATCAATAAAAAATAAAATATGTAAAAAAAATATACTCATAAAACATTGTTACTTACCTAATGTACTTGCTGTTTTTCTATAATAAATAAGTACGTGTGCATACGGGGACGGTGGCACTTACCGCGATTTTTATCAGTAGGGTGAAGGTATATTTGCAACAACGGTGTTGCACCGCTGAGTACATGATCCCGCGTTTCGAGTTAGTTGCACTAGAACATCATACGAGGTGACACCTATGTCTCCCTCCCCGCGGATGTACACGCGCTCACCAAATTTTTTTAGTATATTTTTCTCCCAGACGACACCAGCGGCCTACATCATCAACATAGTGGTCCTTCGGCCGAATCCTTACGTCGTCTGCAAAAAATATAATAATAATAAGTACCAGTTATGTTCCACGCGCCGGCTACGCCGCAAAAAAAGCGACGACCACGTGGCACCGCTGCAAAATCGGAGTGCAAGAACAACCAAGATGTGTTACCATCGTTCAGCTTAAAGGATGAAGTGCTGGAAAAACCTGGAAATGCGCTAAGTGCCTCTAGTAAGAGTAAAAAGTCATCAAAGACCTCAGGCACGTCGTCAAGTACGGCACGCAAACGGCAATTGGAATACGAAACCGCTAAAGCTATGGCTCTCGTGGAAATACAAGCAGCGGAAGCTGAAGCAGAAGCCAAAGTTAAGAGTGCTCAGGCAGAAGCTGCCAAGCTTAAGGTAAATATTCAGTCGAAGCTGCTAAACAAACAGCTTGCAGCTGAGATGGCAGAATTGGAGTCTCATTCACGCTCTTCCCACAAGTCGGTTATGAAATCTTCGACCAGCAAAGTTGAAAATTGGCTGAATGCTCCAGGAAACCAGCATGAGGAGAACCGAGAAGAGTACTCTTGTGAAAAAATCGGCCTAGAAAAGCTGGCACATGCCTTGAATGATGCAGTGGCTGCCTCATCATATAAAATACAGAACCAGGAGCTCTTAACAAGATTAGCAACGTCTAAAGACCTGCCTTTATTTTTTGGAGATCCAATGGAGTGGTTGCAGTTTAAACAGGCGTACCAAGAATCTACCCAATTATGCAAATGTAGTGACACAGAGAATTTATGGCGGCTACGTAAGTGTCTTCGTGGCGATGCTAAAGAAGCAGTGACTTCACTCTTGATTGGTGGAACTACACCCGATTTAATAATTGACACCTTAGAACTTCGATTTGGCAAACCAGAAACAATTATGAGTAAAATAGTTTTACAGCTTAAAAAACTATGTCCGTTGCCGTTAACTTATCATAATGATATCATTAATTTTGCAATAAAAATAAAGAATTATGTGGCTGCTGCCAAAGCAATGCAACAAAGTGATTATCTTCGCAGCCCGGAGTTAGTATCGATTGTCGTATCTAAGCTTCCAACTTTGCTTGTCGCAAAATGGACCGACTACGTTTATGAACAGCCAGAGTGTAATTTACCGAAGCTAGAATTGCTTAGTGATTTTTTATATGAGGAAGCCACTAAAACAGCTGCATCAGGAGTAAGTCATATTCACGCTCAATATAATTTAAAGAAGCCCGATGAACGTAAACACCGTTCACACTCGTTGTTGTACACAAATAGTAATCAATTACAAAACGCGGAAAAGTGTACATTTTGCCGAAAATGGGCTCATGGTGTCGCAGATTGTTCACGGTTTAAGCGCGCCTTACGCAAAGATCGCTGGCGATTTGTACGCGTAAATAAACTTTGCTTCAAATGTCTTGCCCCCCGCCATACGAATGGTATGTCTTGTATTGGCAGTAATTGCGACATTGACGGCTGCAATCAACCGCATCATCGTTTACTGCACTGGATTAAACCATTGGAAGAAAGCTTAAAAACTGTGGAGCGAAGTGAGGATGAGCATCCCAGCACCAATGAAACAGTGACTCATACGGTGGCATCCCACTGTCACAAGGTGCTTTTGAAAGTGGTGCCGCTCACTCTTCACGGACCGAATGGCAGTTTGCATACGCATGCACTACTGGATGATGGAGCTACCGTGACGGTGATATCCTCTGATATCGCAGATGAGCTCGGATTATACGGATTTTTTTGTTTTGCGCGCAATATCACGTGCAAACGTGATATTGCGCGCGCGCAGCGCATGGGACTCGGGCGAGCTTGTGTATGAATCTCAAGTAGTGAGTGTTAGTGTTACCAATTCGTATAACGAAATGTTTACTTTCCGTGCGCGTAAAATTAAAGAATTAAATTTACCAACACAAAAAGTGCCGAATATGGACTTTAATAATTATGGATTGTTAAGTGAAGATCTTATGTTATGTAATTGTAACGCTAAGCCAAAATTATTAATAGGTCAGGACAACCATCATTTAATTTCTCCCATTCGTTGTGTTCGTGGTAAGCAGCGTGAGCCGTACATAACTCAAACTGCGCTTGGATGGTGTGTGCACGGATATATGGTAAGTGATGTTAATTGCACTGATCGCTTTGTCTCTTTCATTAATAGTTGCACCGAAAAAGCGGGACAGTCGCAGTGTATCTTTCACTTACACACGGTAGAATCGATTGCTAGCGATCTCTCTCTCGATAACGATAACGGTGAATGCACCTGCGCGCAGTTGCACGATGCGGTTCGTAGATCCTTCGCGTTAGAGTCTATTGGTGTAGGTTCGAAGCCGCGCCGCAACCCAGACGAAATACGCGCTTTACAAATTTTAGATGACACTGCAGAATTAGTAAATGGTCAATGGAATGTCGGCTTACCGTGGAAATACGATGAATTACATTTACCCGACTCTTACCCTAACGCTTTTAATCGTCTAAAGTCAATAGAAAGAAAATTTTTGCTCAACAAAGAGTATGCAACTCGTTATTGTGAAAGAATGAGATACTTATTTTCTAATGGTTATGCTAGAGAACTTAATGAGACCGATGAAAACTCTAATAAACGTATAATATGGTATTTGCCGCACTTTGGTGTAGATAATCCAAATAAGAAAAAACTGCGTTTAGTTTATGACGCGGCAGCAAAGTCGAACGGTTATTCTTTAAATGATTTTCTTTTACAAGGCCCTGATTTGTTACAATCGTTATTAGGAATAATGTTACGATTTAGAGAAAACCGCGTAGGTATCATAGGGGACATAAAAGATATGTTTTTAAGGATTAATGTACGAAAAGAAGATGTTAATTCTTTGCGTTTTTTGTGGAAAGATATCTATTTAAGCAATGAAAATGAACAATTAGGCTTCGGAAGTAGTAACAAAGGTTCAAAATTACCTATACAACATCCTGTTAAGAAATATGTTATGACGTCATTAATTTTTGGCGCTAACTGCTCCCCATTTATAGCACAATATATTAACCAAAATAAAAACACATTGCGCTTTCAGAATAAAATGCCGGATGCAGTTAATGCAATTAGGAAAAATCAATATATGGACGATTTTATCGATAGTTTACCAGACGTCGCTACTGCTACAAAAATGATAAAAGATGTTTCATATATTAATCAGCAAGGTGGTTTCGTGATGCGTAACTGGTTAAGTAACAAGTCAGATGTTCTTAATGATATGCCAAAAGAGACTTTAAATGACATGGCGATACGGTTTAATGTTGAATCCCAGCCGGAACGAACGCTTGGGCTTTTGTGGTTTCCCGCGAGTGATATGTTCGGGTTCGATCTTTCGTTAAAGCGTATACCGAGTGATATTTTACAACTATCACGAAAACCGACTAAGCGTGAAGTTCTTCGTATTATAATGTCTGTATATGATATTCATGGTTTTTTAGCACCTTTTACGATAAAATCCAAAATTTTAATGCGCGAAATATGGAATTTAGGTATAAAGTGGGATCAGGAAATAACAGATAGTTTATTTGTTTTATTTAAAGATTGGATTTCGCAGTTACAAGAAATGAGTTACGTTCGAATCCCACGGTGGTATTTCTATAGCAACGATTCTGTCGGTGTGAATGAGAAGAGCGGCCACACCGTAAACGACGATGAGACGTCGTTGCAATTGCATATTTTTTGTGATGCATCTCCATGCGCATACGCATGTGTTGCTTATTGGCGTAAACAAGACAGCAACGGCGTGCAGGTGTCATTCATTGCGAGTAAAAGTCGCGTTGCGCCGTTAAAACCGTTAACTATGCCTAAACTCGAACTTCAAGGCGCGCTATTAGCATGTCGCTTGGCAGAGACTATAAAAAAGGAGCGTAGAATTAAACCGTCACGTGTTTTTTATTGGACTGATTCAATGATTGTTATTTATTGGATACGTAACGAGCATAGAAATTACTAAGTTTTTATTGCAAATAGGTTAGGTGAAATTGATGAGTTAAGTAAAATTGATGAGTGGCATTATGTGCCGACAAATTTAAATATAGCGGATTTAGCTACAAAAAACAATGATTACGACTTCAACAAGGACTCCTCTTGGTTAACGGGTCCGTCTTTTCTGTACACGGAAGAAAAGTATTGGCCCCGAGAGCCTGAAAATAACGAAAAGAGCAACAATGAGCTGTTAGATAAAATATATGTAGTAATAAAATCACCAAAGGAGAATTGTAATAGTATTTATGATTTGCCTATTCCGGATCCAAACCGTTTCTCCGTGTGGCTGCGCTTGCTTCGCTGCACCGCATCTGTACTATTATTTATAGAAAAATGTAGAAAAACCGGTACTCGGCGTATTAATAACTTGTTAATGAATAGAGCCGAAGTACTTTTGTTACGCTATTCACAATCACAATCATTTCAGACTGAAATTGATTTGCTGAAACAAAATAAAGAAATTAATCGTGATAGTCGTTTACGTTCATTGACACCATTTTTAGATAAAGACGGCTTATTGCGTGTAGGAGGGCGTATAAACGCGGCTGCAAACGTCACTGAAACTATGAAAAACCCGGTGATTCTGGATGGTAAACATCGCATAGCAAGGCTGGTGGTTTTGGACTTCCACGTACGTGCTGCTCATTCGTATAATGAACTTGTAATAAACGAGCTACGACAAAAATATTGGGTTGTAAATCTGAGACCTACAGTTCGCTCCGTAGCTTCACAGTGTTTAGTTTGCCGAATACGAAAAGCAGCACCAAGACCGCCTCGCCTCGGGGACTTGCCATTTCAAAGATTGGTTCATCATCAAAGACCTTTTACCGTTTGTGGTGTAGACTTATTCGGTCCGATCGAAGTAACTGTGGGCAGGCAGAGACCCAAAAGATATGGTGTTCTTTTTACATGTTTAACAATACGAGCTGTTCATATTGAAATAGTATCGACGCTTACCGCAGACTCACTTATAATGGCACTTAGGAGGATGGCTGCACGCCGTGGGTGGCCTCATACTGTCATATCTGACAACGGAACTAACATGCGAGGTGCTGATGCTGAACTTCGAAAATCTTTTGAAGAAATTAAGTAGCAGCAAGTTATAGCCGAAGCATTAAACAAAGGAGTTTCCTGGCAGTTTATACCACCAGCCAGTCCTCATATGGGGGGAGCTTGGGAGCGTCTGATTAGAAGTGTGAAAACGGCACTGAAAGTCGTTCTTAGAGAGAGGGCTCCTCGAGAAGAAGTTTTATTAACGCTTCTCGCTGAAGTCGAAAATATAATTAATAGTAGACCGCCTACCCATGTTTCGGTGGACCCTCAAAGTAAAGAGGCATTAACTCCAAATCATTTTTTACTAGGATCTTCGTCGAACTTACCTGTACCTGGGGTCTTTGATGATGGCGACATGTATGTTAGACGACAGTGGCGTATTGCCCAACGGTTGACAGACTTATTTTGGAGCAGATGGGTAAAAGAGTTTTTGCCAGAGCTAATTCCTCGTCGTAAATGGGATAGGGAAGGTCCGCAATTAAAAGTAGGAGATCTTGTAGTAGTAGTCGATCCATCATTATTTCGAAACTGTTGGCCAATAGGTATTATTGAAAAGGTTTATCCAGGTTCAGACGGCAGAGTCAGAGTAGTTGACGTTAGGACTAAGTCAGGAGTGATGAAGCGATCAGCTGCTCGCGTGGCCTTTCTCCAGCTTGATAATGAGTGTCGGCGAACCGACACTTGGGGGGAGGATGTTGACGACGCTCACGTTGCTTCTCGAACACCTGAAACATAAATAATATTAATCAATAAAAAATAAAATATGTAAAAAAAATATACTCATAAAACATTGTTACTTACCTAATGTACTTGCTGTTTTTCTATAATAAATAAGTACGTGTGCATACGGGGACGGTGGCACTTACCGCGATTTTTATCAGTAGGGTGAAGGTATATTTGCAACAACGGTGTTGCACCGCTGAGTACATGATCCCGCGTTTCGAGTTAGTTGCACTAGAACATCATACGAGGTGACACCTATGTCTCCCTCCCCGCGGATGTACACGCGCTCACCAAATTTTTTTTGTATATTTTTCTCCCAGACGACACCAGCGGCCTACATCATCAACACACTGAATAAGACGCAACACGAAGTAATACTGAGATAAGCAACAGAATGTGAGATAAGGTTGACGCATAAAGTTATTATCAATTCTACTGTAGAAATTCTTTAGATTAGAATTATTACTTACTTACTGGTACTACATAAGACCAAGCAACTGCAGTCATGGAGTTAGTGTATGGTCGTTTGACCGCAGTGTATCTATCAATACTACATTTGTGTTACTTCAACGCATCAAAGGCCATAGATGTAAGTGTTTAATCTATTGACAAACTTACTTTTCTTTCTGTTATTTTCTTACGTGTGTATGATTTAGTGTTAACAAATTATATTTAAATATTGTTTGTGTATATGATTCAGCCGTAGTAGCTCAGATGGATAGCGCAAGCTGTAAATTTCACAGTACGCGACCCGGGTTCGATCCCCGCCGGCACCAATTAAATTGTTAATTGCAATTTTAAGTGTTTATTCTATTGACACACTTACTTTTCTTTCTGTTATTTTCTTACGTGTTTATGATTTAGTGTTAACAAATTATATTTAAATATTGTGTGTGTATATGATTAAGCCGTGGTAGCTCAGATGGTTAGCGCAAGCTGTAAATTTCACAGTACGCGACCCGGGTTCGACCCCCGCCGGCACCACTTAAATTGTTAATTGCAATTTTAAGTGTTTATTCTATTGACACACTTACTTTTCTTTCTGTTATTTTCTTACGTGTGTATGATTTGGTGTTAACAAATTATATTTAAATATTGTGTGTGTGTATATGATTAAGCCGTGGTAGCTCAGATGGTTAGCGCAAGCTGTAAATTTCACAGTACGCGACCCGGGTTCGAACCCCCGCCGGCACCACTTAAATTGTGTTCGTGCTCGGCGGTGAAGGAAAACATCGTGAGGAAACCTGCATGTCTGAGAAAATTTCGAAGGCATGTGAAGTTCGCCAACACGCATTGAGACGGCGCCGCGGACATTTCCTAGCCATAAATACAAAGACAAGCAGAAAGTAAAAAAATAAAAAATACTTTTTTAACAATGACAGTCATTAGTTGATCATTAGTGAATGTGATTCTGTTTTCTTAAATTACAGGAAGAAAAGAGCAGAAGGAAGAAATGGGATGATGGGAAGTAATGAAGAATGAATTGTTATATGAAGTTTGTTGGAACAAACATATTTTAGTCACGTGTAAATACTTTGACATTTTGGTTCAAAATGACACAAAATCTAAAAAAAATATTAGATACGTCATCGACATGGACGGATTTTACATTACATATCCTCATAAACATTTTCAATGTAGAGAAATGGCTATTCTAGACGTAAAACTATCTAATAAAAATGATTCGTTTATCGATCATTATTTGTTTCGGCCAAGTTATCCTTTCAATTATTTGTTGCCAAAAGACAAAAAAACTGTTCAACAACAAATGTAAAATTTTGTGATTATTTTTTGCAAATATATGATTATTACACACATAACGTTTGTTTAAATTTATGACATTTACCAAATCATTGTATTTTGGACATTTGTATTCTTCAATATTAAAAATTCTATCATTCGTCGTCAACATTTTTAAAAATTGTTTTTCTGTTGAACCACCTTTGTATTATATAGTAAACTATAACTAATGTTTTTGAAAAATCAAACAAAATTTATGATTAATTTAAAATTTTATTTTCAAGTAATAACCACTTGTAAAAAACCCACACTTCGTCACAAGAACAATGTAAAATTTTGTGATTATTTTTTGCAAATATATGATTATTACACACATAACGTTTGTTTAAATTTATGACATTTACCAAATCATTGTATTTTGGACATTTGTATTCTTCTATATTAAAAATTCTATCATTCGTCGTCAACATTTTTAAAAATTGTTTTTCTGTTGAACCACCTTTGTATTATATAGTATACTATGACAAATTTTTTTGGAAATCAAACAAAATTTATGATTAATTTAAAATTTTATTTTCAAGTAATAACCACTTGTAAAAAACCCACATTTCGTCACAAGAACAATGTAAAATTTTGTGATTATTTTTTGCAAATATATGATTATTACACACATAACGTTTGTTTAAATTTATGACATTTACCAAATCATTGTATTTTGCACATTTGTATTCTTCAATATTAAAAATTCTATCATTCATCGTCAACATTTTTAAAAATTGTTTTTCTGTTGAACCACCTTTGTATTATATAGTATACTATAACTAATGTTTTTGAAAAATCAAACAAAATTTATGATTAATTTAAAATTTTATTTTCAAGTAATAACCACTTGTAAAAAACCCACACTTCGTCACAAGAACAATGTAAAATTTTGTGGTTATTTTTTGCAAATATATGATTATTACACACATAACGTTTGTTTAAATTTATGACATTTACCAAATCATTGTATTTTGGACATTTGTATTCTTCAATATTAAAAATTCTATCATTCGTCGTCAACATTTTTAAAAATTGTTTTTCTATTGAACCACCTTTGTATTATATAGTATACTATGACAATTTTTTTGGGAAATCAATCAAAATTTATGATTAATTTAAAATTTTATTTTCAAGTAATAACCACTTGTAAAAAACCCACACTTCGTCACAAGAACAATGTAAAATTTTGTGATTATTTTTTGCAAATATATGATTATTACACACATAACGTTTGTTAAAATTTATGACATTTACCAAATCATTGTATTTTGGACATTTGTATTCTTCAATATTAAAAATTCTATCATTCATCGTCAACATTTTTAAAAATTGTTTTTCTGTTGAACCACCTTTGTATGCGATCACTTCGTCTTTGCACAAATTTCTAATATACCAATTTAATATGGGAATGATGTTCTCTTGTTTGTAGGCACATTTTAATTCTTCGGTCACATCAACATATGGAATGCCGTGCACGTGTGTTTCACAATAACGAACAGTTTTTTTGTCTTTTGGCGACAAATAATTGAAAGGATAACTTGGCCGAAACAAATAATGATCGATAAACGAATTATTTTTATTAGATAGTTTTACGTCCAGAATAGCCATTTCTCTACATTGAAAATGTTTATGAGGATATGTAATGTAAAATCCGTCCATGTCGATGATGTATCTAATATTTTTTTAGATTTTGTGTCATTTTGAACCAAAATGTTAAAAGTATTTACACGTGACTAAAATATGATTGTTCCAACAAACTTCACATAACAATTCATTCTTCATTACTTCCCATCATCCCATTTCTTCCTTCTGCTCTTTTCTTCCTGTAATTTAAGAAAACAGAATCAAATTCACTAATGATCAACTAATGACTGTCATTGTTAAAAAAGTATTTTTAACTTTTTACTTTCTGCTATTGTCTTTGTATTTATGGCTAGGAAATGTTCGCGGCGCGGTCTCAATGCGTGTTGGCGAACTTCACATGCCTTCGAAATTTTCTCAGACATGCAGGTTTCCTCACGATGTTTTCCTTCACCGCGAGAACGTGGTAAATCAGCACTTAAAATTGCAATTAACAATTTAAGTGGTGCCGGCGGGGGGTCGAACCCGGGTCGCGTACTGTGAAATTTACAGCTTGCGCTAACCATCTGAGCTACCACGGCTTAATCATATACACACACACAATATTTAAATATAATTTGTTAACACCAAATCATACACACGTAAGAAAATAACAGAAAGAAAAGTAAGTGTGTCAATAGAATAAACACTTAAAATTGCAATTAACAATTTAAGTGGTGCCGGCGGGGGTCGAACCCGGGTCGCGTACTGTGAAATTTACAGCTTGCGCTAACCATCTGAGCTACCACGGCTTAATCATATACACACACAATATTTAAATATAATTTGTTAACACTAAATCATACACACGTAAGAAAATAACAGAAAGAAAAGTAAGTGTGTCAATAGAATAAACACTTAAAATTGCAATTAACAATTTAATTGGTGCCGGCGGGCATAGAACCCGGGTCGCGTACTGTGAAATTTACAGCTTGCGCTATCCATCTGAGCTACCACGGCTTAATCATATACACACACAATATTTAAATATAATTTGTTAACACTAAATCATACATACGTAAGAAAATAACAGAAAGAAAATTAAGTTTGTCAATAGATTAAACACTTACATCTATGGCCTTTGATGCGTTGAAGTAACACAAATGTAGTATTGATAGATACACTGCGGTCAAACGACCATACACTAACTCCATGACTGCAGTTGCTTGGTCTTATGTAGTACCAGTAAGTAATAATTCTAATCTAAAGAATTTCTACAGTAGAATTGATAATAACTTTATGCGTCAACAACCTTATCTCACATTCTGTTGCTTATCTCAGTATTACTTCGTGTTGCGTCTTATTCAGTGTATTGATGACTCAAATACGTTTTGCATAACACAAAAAATGCAATTTAATATTTAGAAATCACATAATTGATCATTCCTATGTTAGTCATTGAGTAGATTGTACTGTAATAATCTACTAATAGCAGTAATATCATGGATACACTAGATGTACAACAACATCTGAAAAAGATTCACCCCAGTCTAGAAAATAATGTTTATGCTACTAACAGACTGCCCATGTACACCCACGTACCAACGTATATACCTAGTCAGGTCATAAGTATTGTTACGAGCTTGAGGTTCGTGACAATAAAAATTGCCGATAAAATTACCTAAATTAACACTTTAATTTACTTTACACAAATTAAAACTAAAAACACTAATAATTAAACACACTAATTCACTTAATTCCGCTCCGAAGCTTCGCTTGTGTCGCTGAGCTTAACTCTGCTTCGATCGCATCTTGCGCCACCTATTTATTTAAATTAGCAAAATATCCGGAATGTTCAAGTAAACACGCGCAAGGTACCGAGAGTTCGAGTATAGATTTTCTAGAAACTTAGTTCTTCGGGTGGCGCTGTCGGTCGAAAGATTTGTGATGTCATAAACTGCAACGCTCCCCTCGCTCTCGTTCCTGACACTAGATGGCGCTAGTGTGTCGTCGACTGGAGCGCGTAACACTGCCCCCTCCTAAGACATTCATTATCGGTCCAGAGCATTATCGGTCCCATAATAACGCGCCAAGCGATCCACATGGACGATCTTAGGAGTCCCTCTTGCGCCTTTCTGTATCCGGTAGGTCACATCGTTGATCCTGGTTACAATTTGGTACGGGCCGTCCCATTTAGCTTGAAGCTTAGGAGATTTCCCTTTGCTGCGGACTGGATTGTGCAACCACACTAATGAACCTTCGTTGAACCCTTTATTGTTCATTTTGCGGTCGTACCGGGTTTTCATTTTCTCAGACATTTGCTGGCACGATTGTCTGACGTGCTCATAAATGTCGTTCATTTTGTTCCGCAAGTCATTTGCATAATCGGTTATACTGCGTGGGGCATCAGGTGGTATCCCGGTGATCAGGTCCGCAGGCAGCCGTAATTCTCTTCCAAAGTTTGCGAAAGCTGGTGTCACTGCTGTACTTTCGTGAACAGAACTCCGATATGACAACAAAAACGGTTGTATGTGCTTGTCCCAATCTCGTTGCCGATTGTCTACAACTTTTGCTAGGTACCTCTCCAATGTCTGATTAAATCGTTCCACCATTCCATCAGATTGCGGGTGATAAGAAGTCGTTTTTGTTTTATGAGTACCCATAACTCGGCAAGTTTCCTGGAATATTTGAGACTCAAAATTCCTTCCTTGATCGCTGTGAATCTCTAAAAGTACTCCAAAACGACAGAAGACTTCATGAACTAGTTTATCTGCAACTGTTGAAGCTTCTTGATTTGGAATAGCGAAGACTTCTGGCCACTTAGTGAAGTAATCCATCACAACCATGAAATACTTGTTACCGCTTTCACTCTCCGGAAACGGCCCCGCCACGTCAATGGCTATTCTCTCCCATGGTGCACCCACATTGTACAACTTCAATGCACCTCTACTACGAGTCTGAGGTCCCTTTACAGCCGCACAACTTGTACATTTGCGACACCTCTGCGAGTCCTCGACATCGTTTCGACATTGGACCCAGTAAAACCGTTCTCGGATCTTCAGTAGAGTTCGTATAACTCCCAGATGACCTCCTGAACAATCATTATGGTACAGCTGTAGAACATCCGGTACTTTAGCTTTAGGGACAACCATTTGCAAATGACAGCTGTCTCCCCGAACGTTTTCCCATTTACGACACAGAACTCCATCCTGAAGCAGCAAGCTGTCCCACTTGGCCCAACAGCTTTTAGTGGTCGAACTCATCGCTGAGACGTCACTCCACTTGGGCTTGGGAGCACTGGCCTTTATCCATTCCAGAATCGGCTTGATGTCCGGATCTTCCTGCTGTGCATGTAGTAAGCTGTCCTTCCACTCGTTGCTGAGGTGGTCTGCCCTGAGCATCCTCACGGATACCACTTCCTTACTCTCTTGCCTAGTACAATGTTTGCAATCCTCAGGACAAGGTCTTCTTGACAATGCATCTGCGTTGCCATGAGATTTCCCGCTGCGATGTTCGATCTCAAAGTCGTATTCCTGCAGTAGTTCGATCCACCTCGCAACTTGTCCTTCTGGGTTTTTAAACTGCAATAGCCATTTTAGTGCAGCATGGTCAGTTCGTAAGTGAAACTTTCGTCCCAGAAGATATTTGCTAAAATGCTGCAACGACTTTACCACAGCGAGCAATTCGCGTCTTGTGACACAATAGTTCCTTTCCGGTTTTGACAACGACTTGCTGAAGTACGCTATCACGACCTCTTGGTCACCATTCCGTTGAGACAGCACACCGCCAAGTCCTATATCACTTGCGTCTGTGTCAACTATAAATTCTTTGCTTGCATCAGGGTATCCCAAAATAGGTGTTTTGCACAGACGGTCCTTGAGCTCCTGGAATGCCATATTGCAACTTTCATCCCAGCAGAAATGTCGCTTCTCCTCGGTTAGCTTGTGCAGAGGTTTGGCTATATCTGCAAAGTTCTTCACGAATCGCCGGTAATAGGAGCACAAACCCAAAAATGCTCTAACCTGCGTCTTGTCTTTTGGAACCGGCCAATCCTTGACAGCGGCGATTTTCTCTGGATCTGTGCGGATACCTTCTTCCGATACTACAAACCCCAAAAAGTTAACTTGCCGTTGGAATAGTGAACATTTCTTCGGGCTCAACTTGAGGTTGGCACTCTGAATATTTATAAGCACGCGTTCCAGGTTTTGAAGGTGTTCCTCAAACGTACGGCCCACGATGATGATGTCATCCAAGTAGACCAGACAGGCATCGCCAATTAGCCCAGTAAGTACAAGTTCCATCAGCCTTTCAAACGTTGCTGGAGCATTGCACAACCGAAACGGCATTACTTTGAATTGTCACAGACCCTTTCCCGTCGAGAACGCAGTTTTCTCCTTGTCCTTAGGGTCAATTTCAACTTGCCAGTAGCCACTTTTTAGATTCAACGTGCTAAACCATTTTACTCCTGTAAGCATGTCCAGCGTGTCATCAATTCTTGGCAAGGGATAGCTGTCCTTCTTTGTAACGTCGTTCAGACGGCGGTAATCAACACAGAACCGCATGCTGCCATCCTTCTTTTTCACCAGCACCACTGGTGAACACCATGGACTAGCGGAAGGTTCAATAACACCATCCTTCACCATTCCTTCAATCATGGTTTCCACTTCCTTTTCACGTGCTACCGGCAATCTTCTTGGCCGCTGACGGATAGGCAATTCCTCATCTGTGTTTATTTTGTGTTGAACTAAACCAGTCTTTCCTATGTCAGCATCGTTTGATGAGAATACATCGGCGTACTTGAGTAACAACTTCTTCGCCTTGACCAATTCGTTTGGGGAGAGAACACTGCGACAGTCTTCCAAAAGTGTGGTCACTCTCGTTTCTGCATCCTTGCTGGGGGTCCCACTCGATATATATTGGCACCGACGTAACCAATCCACTTCCTCACAAGTACCAATTAGTGTGCCTTTTTCTATAATCTGGTCCCGGTCGCAAGGGTTCAGCACACGTACTCCTGAGATGTCAGTGGTCCTGACCAAGGTTCGAGCTACTTTCCATGGAAGGTCATTGTTTACCCTTTCCACAAGTACACAACGGTGAGCTTGCCCAGCGTTTCGGGGAAGACTAACCGGAACAATCGTTTCCGATCTCGGCGGAAGAACAATCTTCTTGATGCTGTACACGTTCCCTGGTAACGCACCTTCCATAAAAAGTTCCTCCTGTCCACATTTCAAAACACCTTGCTTAACGTCGATCTCGCAACAATTATTCCTCATAAAGTCTAAGCCTAGGATGCCGTCGTCCATTATATCAGCCACGATGACATTATACAGGTAGATCACGTTGCCTAGCTTCAACTCCATCTCCTTCTCTCCACGGACGGGTATACGCTGACCGGTGGCTGTTACCAAATTAATGCGTTCTAGGTTGTATGCGGAGTCCCCAAGGAACTGACTTATAAGTTGGGAACTAACAACCGTACGAGAGGCTCCAGTGTCTATGGTCAGTATACACGGCATTCCGTTGACCTCGCCCTTGATGATTAGACTGTTCCCATCATGGGTTTATGAGATCGAGATCCTTGGGGCTCTTTTAACATCAGCCAGCACCCGCCCCGCAGTTCTGGCTTTTACTCGTTTCCCTGCTGCTGCTGGGCGGTGCTGTTGGCCGCACTACCCTCCTGGGATCGTTCACCTTCCCTTTCTAGGGTTCGCTTAGGGCAGCTGGATCGAAGATGGCCCTTTTCCCCACAGCCATAGCACCTAGGGCTGTATCCTTTGTTGCGGTCGCGAACTATAGCTGCTGCAACCTCCCTGACGCGATGGGAACGGTGATCCTGCCGCACGGCTTCCACTTCCAGTGCATGGGCCAAGGCGTCCTTAAGCGTCTCGTGGTGCCCGAGCCTCACAGCAACTCTGACTTCCAGGTCGCGGATGCCGTCGATGAATGTCTGCACCAGGTTCCCTTCAATGAGCGCAGGTACAGACCGGTATGCTTTCCGCACCAGCTTCTCCACTTCTAGAGCCCACTGCTGCAGGTTTTCGTTGATGCGCTGCACACGATCTTTAAGCTGCGCACGAAAGACGTGTTCCAGGTGAGCGTCGCCATACCTCGCCTCCAATGCCTCAAGGAGTTGCTCATAAGTCACTTCCTCACCGAGAGCTTCCAGAACTGTTAAGGCCTGGTCACGCAGGCCTAGTGTGAGAGCAGTCATGGCCTGACTTTTATTCCAGCCGTTCGCCTTCATAACAGCCTCAAACTGGATCTTGTAGGCTGACCAGGAAGAGGTACCGTCAAACGGCGGCACTTTGAATCCACGTAGCGAATGTGTTGTAGCTACTACGGGAGCTGTTGTTCCATCCCCAAGTTTGAGGTCGTCCAGCGTTTTCTTCACGTCAGCCATTACGTTGTCAACCCGATTGTTTACTTGGTCGATTCGGGTTTCGGCCTCCGACAGGCGGTTGTCATGTTGAGCAACCTTATCCTTCACCTCCCGTATCTCTTTTCCGAAGATAGCGTGAAGGTCCTTCATGAGGAGCATCTGCTCTTCCTTATCGCGTTGGAGTTGCTCTTCTAAACGACGGGCCTGTTCCTCCTGCCGGCGGGCCTGTTCCTCCTGCCGGCGGGCCTGTTCCTCCTGCTGGCGGGCCTGTTCCTCCTGCCGGCGGGCCTGTTCCTCCTGTCCGCCCCGCAGGTGCTGCAGCATCAACATCAGAGCACCTAAGTCAGGTGCCACAGACGTAGAAGCTGCTGACGGACCGGCTTCCGTGGCCGGCGGCTGTCCCTCAGACATCTGCGGCGTTGCACCACCAAATCTCCTCTGGTCCGTCTCCTGCTGGCGTTGACTTCGGGTACGGACACCCTCCGTTTCCTCCTTAGGTAAAATCGGCATTATTTTATCCCACTTCTGACACCAATTGTTACGAGCTTGAGGTTCGTGACAATAAAAATTGCCGATAAAATTACCTAAATTAACACTTTAATTTACTTTACACAAATTAAAACTAAAAACACTAATAATTAAACACACTAATTCACTTAATTCCGCTCCGAAGCTTCCCTTGTGTAGCTGAGCTCAACTCTGCTTCGATCGCATCTTGCGCCACCTATTTATTTAAATTAGCAAAATATCCGGAATGTTCAAATAAACACGCGCAAGGTACCGAGAGTTCGAGTATAGATTTTCTAGAAACTTAGTTCTTCGGGTGGCGCTGTCGGTCGAAAGATTTGTGATGTCATAAACTGCAACGCTCCCCTCGCTCTCGTTCCTGACACTAGATGGCGCTAGTGTGTCGTCGACTGGAGCGCGTAACAGTATTGTCAAACAGTAAAAACTTTTCTTTTAGAATGCTGGCCACAAAAAAGTTTATTAAATTCGAATTGTTCATGAAAATAAAACTGTATACTTTTTAGAATTTTACTCATTTTTACGTATGGAGTGGACGCTTAAAAAAGACCGTGTTGCAGTTATTGCGTTGCATCGTTGCGATTACGCGCCAATTAAATTTTTTGATATACTGAAAAATTTGAATATAACCAAAAGATTCGTTTATCGTACCCTCAAACGATACAATGAAGACTCTAGTGTAGATGACAGGTCAAGAAGTGGTCGCCCTCGGTCTGTTAGGACTCCAGCAGTGATAAAAGCTGTAAAGGCGCGAATTCAAAGAAAGCCCAAACGTAAGCAGAAACTGTTGGCCCTTCAGATAGGGTTAAGCAGAACCACGGTGAAAAGGGTGTTAAATGAAGACTTAGGGCTTCGGGCATATCGAAGAAAAACAGGACATCGTTTGAATGCTCGTCTAATGGACCTGAGACTGAAGAGATGCCGCGCTTTGTTGAAACGGTACGCGGGAAAAAAATATCGGGAAATTCTTTTTTCGGATGAAAAAATTTTTACCGTAGAATAGAGCTACAACAAACAAAATGATAAGGTGTGTACGCACACAGTAGTGAAAAAGCGAGCAACCGTATTCCGCGTGTCCAACGAGGTCATTTTCCATCCTCGCTCATGGTATGGTTGGGAGTTTCTTATTGGGGTTTAACAGAGGTACATTTTTGTGAGAAAAATGTAAAAACTAATGCAGTTGTGTATCAAAATACAGTCCTGACGAACCTTGTGTAACCTGTTTCTCATACCATGTTCAATAACAGGCACTGGGTATTTCAACAAGATTCGGCGTCAGCTCATAGAGCGAAGAGCACACAAGACTGGCTGGCGGCGCGTGAAATCGACTTCTTCCGACACGAAGACTGGCCCTCCTCCAGTCCAGATTTGAATCTGTTAGATTACAAGATATGGCAACACTTGGAGGAAAAGGCGTGCTCAAAGCCTCATCCCAATTTCGAGTCACTCAAGACATCCTTGATTAAGGCAGCCGCCGATATTGACATGGACCTCGTTCGTGGTGCGATAGATGACTGGCCGCGCAGATTGGAGGCCTGTATTCAAAATCACGGAGGTCATTTTGAATAAACTATAGTGTCATAAGAATCTATGTTTTGTTAAATTCATTTTGGTATATAAATGGTTACATAATAATTAAACTTGTTTCAATTATTTTATATTAAACATGTAATAGAATTTATGACCTGACTGGGTAATATGCAATTTGGGTACAGATGATAAACCAGGGTCACATTGGGTAGATTTGTATATCGATACGAATGACGTCGGTCAATATTTTGATTCATACAGACGAGCACCTGTACGATATCATCTAGAGTTTTTAAAAAGAAATTGTAAAAGATGGAACTGGAATGTTGATAGGATTCAGAATGAGTGGACTTCTGTTTGTGGCGAATATTGCTTAATGTATTTGCTATATAAGTTTCAGGGATGTTCAATGCATAGTTTTACGAGTATATTTACAGGGAACACATTGTACAACGATATTTTAGTGGATGAGATGTTTCGCTCCTATTTTATAGATAATAAGCAATAAGATTTTGTATTTTATAAATAAAAATTGTAACAAAATTAGGTAATGTGTTTTATTAATGAGTCAGATTAGTGTAGATAGGAACAAAGGAGTATAATACAATAGCACCACGCTGAGGAAGAATAGATAATGACGGTATTGAACGAACAATAGATAAGTAGATAAGAACAATGGAGCGCTAATGACGGTGGAGGCTCGCACCGGATATCAATTAGATAAGAGTTAATTGATCTGCTCATCTCCGGAACCGTGCATCCTACGCAAAAATGGACCACAGATTCGTGATCAGAGCATGCCAAAACCTTTTTTTTTTTAGGATCGTGAGTCGACGAACGTCGTACTTGTACCACCTCAGTGCGCCAGAACTGGTACAACTTCTGACTCAGTGCGCCAGAACTGGTACAACGTAACTACTAGTATAGTAGTACTGACTCAGTGCGCCAGAACTGGTACAACCTAACTACTAGTATAGTAGTACTGACTCAGTGCGCAAGAACTGGTACAACCTAACTACTCCTTTGGCATACTCAAGTGGTATCAGACAGAACTTAACGCAATGGATAGAAAAGTCCGCACTACCATGACCTCCTATAGGATGCATCATCCGAGATCGTCGGTAATGAGGCTGTACTTGCCGCGAATACATGGTGGGCGTGGCTTTCTGAGCGCGCTCACAATGCATACTCGCGAAGTGTACAGCTTCCGTCATTACTTCCTGGTAAGATCGGATGATCCATTCTATAACGACGTCATTTCTAGTGATAAAGAGCTTACCGCTCTATCTTTAGCCAACGAGCAATGGCAGGACCCAGCAGTGCTTAGCATTTCCGACCGGGAGACCGTATGGAAGGAGAAGGAGCTCCACGGGAGGTACTACAGGGCTTTACATGAGTCCTTTGCAGATACAGTCGCCTCCCTCAACTGGCTACGTTTCCGTGACCTCTTCGGGGAAGAGATGGGAATACCATGTGCGGTCGAACCCGCGCCCTGTAAAGTTACAGGCGGTGAGCCGGCATGAAAGAAAGTCCCGCTCTGCTGAACACGCCAAGCTTTTTAGAGGCCAATTTGGCATTCTCTTCCAAGTGACCACGAAACTGCACGTCACTCGATATGTCGACGCCGAGGAATCCGATACTGGCTGAGGAAACAAGGAAAGGAAAGGTCTTGAAACTAAGGAGATACGACGAAGGGGTTCCTTTCAGCAGTAAATGCGCAAACTTGTGTCTTCTTGGAATTAAACTGGGCTAGATGTAGTTGCCCCCAGTCCGAGATTTTGTTCAACAAAGTCTCGACTTCAGACACAAGTTTGTACCGGTACTCGGCGACGTTTTCCCGAGAAATATTGACACGGTCAGTGTATAAAGCATCACCAGTGCTGTCGTCTGCATAGCAATGAATGCTACCGATTCGCAACGTGTCATTGATATGCAGAAGAAACAGCGTTGGTGATAGCACGCAGCCTTGTGGAACACTAGCGTTAATGGGCTAAATAATCGTAATCAGAGCATGCACCGTCTACTACGACCATGATGTTCCGATCAGCAAGAAAACTGGTGATCCTGTTGCACAATTAACAAAAAAAACAGGAATGAAGTTTCGTAAGAAGCGCTTTGTGCCAAACAAGATCGAAGGCCTTCAGTACGTCCAAACTAATGGCCAGCACCTCCCCTTGGACTCTACTGCCTTCGCCCATTTATGAGTTAGGTAACCTAAAAGATCACCAGCCAAGCGACCGCTACGGAAACCGTACTGGCAGTCTCTAATCAGCTGGTGATTCTCTAGCTACCGCATGAAATGGCTGTTAATAATAGATTCCATTATTTTAGAGAACAAGGAGATGATGGCAATAGGCTTGTAGTTGTATTATATACGGATCAGAGCGGTTACCTTTTTTAGGGATCGGGTTCACGAAGGCTGTCTTCCATGATTTCGGGACTACGCCTAGTAAATAGGAGTACCGGAAAAGACGCCTTAAGACCGGTGCCAACTCCGTAGCACACGTCTTCAGCATCATAGGAGGGACGCCATTAGGCCCACTTGACTTGTTGATGTCTAGGGAGAGGAGTGCTCTGCGCACCCAGCGTTGGGTAAACAGCACATCCCGCATGGAGCACTCACACTGCGGAGTGGTCGGCGGTGTGTTCCCCCCGTCATCAAGAGTCGAGTTGGACCCAAATTGAGAGCCCAGTATATCGGCTTTGTCCTTTGCGGGATGGGCCAGTGAGTCACCCTCCCTGTGCAGAGATAGAAGAGACGGCTGGCAAAAGTTCCCTTGGACAGCCTTGGCGAGAGACCTGAATGCACGTGTTCCCGAAGCAAGACGAACAAGTTTCTCCCCAATTCTGCCGATGTGCTCTGACTTTGCCTTGACAATGACACTTTATAAGGATCTGGAAGCAGAATTATACTTCTTTTTAAGAACGCTGGTATTTACGACGTCGATGAGCGAGTCCAGGCCTGGTAACACTCCTGCTTATGATGTAATGTAATTTTGCAGGAGCGACCAAACAAAGGTTGGGTGCTGCCTCCGATAGGTACCACAGATGTTGGAATAAATAGTTCTATTCGCTGTAGCACCATATCAGCGACAGAATCAGCAACAACGCTGGGATCATCCGGCGAGAAGCAATCCCGCCTCCAAGGGTAGGACGCAAAGAAAGATCGCATCCCGTCCCAATCGGCTGACCGATAATGCCAAACACGGCGACAAGCTGCAGTACGCAACCGCGATGGGAGCGTGAGTGGCACTGTACTCCAGATCAAACAATGGTCCGAGGAGCCAAGAGGGGCATAAACGGAGACCTTATATCCGTCCGGATGAGAGGTCAGCAGAAAGTCCAACAGGGAAGGTACATGATCTTCCACATCTGGGATCCGCGTAGGCGAGGTAATCAGTTGTGTCAGACCATATGCCAAAGCAGTCATAAAGAGATCTACCCGCATGATCGGTTAAAGGAGAACCAAGCCATTCAGAATGGTGGGCGTTAAAATCACCAAATATCACGATCTTTGCGGATGGGACCTGTTGTAGCACGGCGTCTGCAGCCATCTGGACGTGGTCAATCAGTCGATCTGTGTCGGCATTACCGCCGTGGGACCTATATAGGCACCCGTAGACGCGGTGATGGTGGTTGCTGTCTACGCGAAGCCATAAGATGGACAGGTCCATACCTTCAAGGCTGCCGTGGCGTCGAAAACAGATGTCCTCTTGTCGTGAAGCGACAATAAAAACTAAAGAACCTAACTTAACTACAACGAAAACAACCAAAATAAAATAAATTATTTAAAAATTTGAAAAAATTTTACAGTTTCTTTTATAAAAAAAGGTATGAAGGTGATGATGGGTTGTAATGAAGATGGTGATTTACAATATTATTAAAAAAAAATAACAAAGATAAAGATACTGCAACGAAGTATGCACAGGCTATGCCTATGATAGGTGCACAGCTCCTGCTCTAGGTACACGCAGAATCTGGAGAAAGCACACGCAGCGTCTGGAGAAGGTACACGCAGCGCTTGGAGTAGACACACACAGCGTCTTGAGCAGGTACGCAGCGTCTGGAGTAGGTCCACGAAACGTCTGGAGTAGGCACGCAGCGTTTAAAGTAGGTACACGCGGCGCTTGAAGTAGGCAAACACAACTTCCGGAGTAGACACACACAGCGTCCGGAATAGACACGCAGCGTCTGGAGTAGGTCCACGCAACGTCTGGAGAAGGCACGCAGCGTTTGAAGTAGGCAAACACAGCGCACTAGTAGGCGGAGGCGTAGGCGTGGCTAGGCGACGACTTAAGGAGCGGGCAGAGGCTTGCAGGATCCCGAGGCAGTGCGGAAAAGGCCTTTAGGAGATGCTTCAAGTATCAAAGCTCAAGTCAGACTCCCCATTCGCCGATTGAATTCGGCTTATTTTTGCTTTTTGACGGATCTCACATAAGAACGTAATATTATTCTCATTAAATTTGAAATTATTTAAATTAAAAGCAAATTCTTGTAAATGGCCAAGAAGAAAGGAGTATTTTGAAGTAAAAACATCAGGCCGGTAACGATAATTGAATAAAAATTGCCATGACAACCTGATAAACAACGATATCAAAACATGTCAAATTTTGGTTTTAGGCTCGTAATACAGAAACGGCAAGATTTAAGTGAAAAATGAGATATTATTTATATAGGAAAAAAAAGTAGCGCAACAGCGCGCACGAAACCCGAAATTGCAGAGTTACGGAGAACTAAATAAAAGACCGAAAAAGGTAGACTCCATTGACACCGATTTAAAAAGTGCTGATAGCATGAAAAATACGAAGTGAAAATGATTTGTTATTGTGTTCTTATGGTTTAAAAATATTACAGGATCCTATAGAAATAAAGGTGATGCAAAATATCAAGTTTTGAGGCGAATGTAGAACATCAAAACAAAATGGAAAAATAAATTTAAAATAGTGTAAGATGATATGTAAGTATGTATAAGCATAACACTACACTCTCTGACGTACACGCAAACTCCAGCCCGGGGCACAAAAGAGTGTTCTAATCTGTACCCCGGGTAGGAGAGATATGAAGTGTCAGCCGGAGAGGACACCTGTCTCTCGGTTAGAAAGAGCAAGGCCGGTTTCACCGTTTCCAGATGGTAGTGGACAGCGTTAAGGTTTGAATTAATTCCCCTGATGTTTCAGAAATCCACGGATAGCATGGCAGCCTTTGACTTATTGCTCCGTTTGCCCCGAGCAGGTTGAGTCTCGAGCGGAATTTAATCCCCCTCCCCCCAGAATACGAGGGACAGCCTTAGCACCAACGCTCAGGAAGAGTAGGGGAGTTTGAGCGGGGATGCTCAGCGAGGGATTCTCCGTCACCGGGGGTGCCGGTACCCTGCTGCGTGGCTCTACCACTGTGAATAGCTTTATGTATCGATTCGAATGGCATCGGTCAATATTTTGAAACATACGGACGATCACCTACACGATATCATCTGGAGTTTTTAAAAAAAAATTGTAAAAGATGGGACCAGTCCCAGTTCTTTCTCATTCTGAATCTTATCAACATTCCAGAATGTTGATAGAATTCAGAATGAGTGGACTTCAGTTTGTGGTGAATATTGCTTCTATTTGCTATATAAGTTTCAGAGATGTTCAATGTATAGTTTTACGAGCATATTTACAGGGGTAACACCGTACAACGATATTTTAGTGGATGAGATGTTTCGCTCCTATTTTATGAATAATAAGCAATAAAACTTTGAGAAATAAAAGTTGTTAAGTTGTCAAATTAAGGAATGTGTTTTATTGGTGATTCAGATTAGCGTGGTAGTTAAACAAATAAATATTAATACAGTAGGACTAAGCAGGGCTTACAACGAGTTATAGATAAGAAACCGTAATGACGATATTCAAGAAACAATCATCATCGTCATCATCATCATCATTACAGCCCTTCACAAGTCCACTGCTGAACATAGGCCTCCCCCAAGGTATGCAACAAAGCACGGTCCTGAGCCACCTGCATCCATCGACTTCCTGCATGTTTTACCAGGTCGTCACTCCATCTAGTGGGGGGTCGCCTTACACTTCGCCTACCGGTACGAAGCTGCCACTCGAGAACCTTTTTCCCCAACGGTTGTCGGTTCTTCGAGCTATATGGCCGGCCCATTGCCACTTCAGCTTACCAATCCGTTGGGCTATGTCGGTCACTCTGGTTCTACTGCGGATATCCTCATTTCTAAGTTTATCGCGCAGAGAAACTCCGAGCATAGCCCTCTCCATAGCTCGCTGAGCGACTTTGAACGTTCTCATACGGCCAGCAGTGAAGGACCACGTCTCGGTTCCGTAGGTCATCACTGGCAACACGCACTTGTTGTACAACTTAGTTTTCAGGTTTTGAGGTATACCTGACGAGAAGATGTGTCGTAATTTCCCGAACGCTGCCCAGCCGAGTTGAATCCGTCGATTGACCTCGCGGTCGAAGTTGGACTTACCTAACTAACTTCGAGCTTAGTGTTCCCAACAACTACCGGCATAGGTGTGACATGGACATTAAACATGATCTTTGTTTTGTCCATGTTCATCTTAAGACCTATCCGTTGGGAGGCCCTATTGGGGTCATTGAGCACAGTGCTTAAGTCCTCCAGCGAGCCCATAGAACCTCTCAATCTCACTCAGAATCTCAGGTGTCCCGGAAACGATGCTGCCACACTCAGTCTTCAGTTTTGACAGTTGTCTCTTACTGGCAGACAGATGTCTGGCAAAGACTTTGGAGCCCTGGTTCCGATCACTTCTTCAATAAGAGCAGTATTAAAGTTGCTTAAGTCTCACCAAATGCATTTGGAAATCTGTCTGTTCAGTTGCCTGTATGCTGTCAAATCTGTTAACAATTGCAGTCTCATCTCCCGTCTAACAGCCATGAGGTTAAGAGTGTGACCGGAGAGATTTTTGTTCTTCTGCGGCGGGTTTGGCAGAACTTAGCTCCGACCGCATGGACAGCTTCCACGAGCTCGTCAATCATACCGTCCACTTCATTGCAATCTTCTAGGCACTGAAATCGGTTACGTAACTCGAGCTGAAAAGTCTCGGGATTCTGGAACGAGGGGGACGGAGCGTTGACTTCATTAGACGAGACCTCTCCAACTTAACGTTTAGGTTCAGTGTGCCTCTAATCATTCGGTGATCGCTGCCGGTTTTCACCCTTGCGATCACTGAGACATCACTGAACAGTTGGCGTCTGGTCGTCATAATGAAGTCAGATCATTTATTGTCGAACCGTCGGGGCTCGACCAGGTCCACTTCCTGTGGGGCCGCTTCTGGAAGAAAGAGTTCATCATAAAGAGTCCCTCTTTCTAAATAGAGTAACGTTTCTACGGTTCCGTTGCCCTATTCCAAATTTCCCTAACTTCAGCTTGCCGCCTTCTCTTGTGCCTAGTTTCGCGTTGAAGTCTCCCATCAACACCATGTAGTGGGTTTTGGAGGAATACATGGCTCTAGAAATATTCTCATACATTTTCTGCACCTCCTCATCGGGATGACCCGAGGCTGGTGCGTAAACCTATATGACCTTCAGCGAATACCGTTTGGTGATTCTGAGTATCACAGAGTGTGTCGATGAGGGTAGACGACCCTCATCGACACACTCCCAATCTCTACAACGTTGTTTACGAGAGACTTGTGGACGATAAATCCGACACCTCCTTGGGACAGATGGTCGCCCTCCCGGTGATAGAACAAGTTGCCGGACTCGAGGATTATCGTGTCCTGTCCTGTCCCCCTCTCTTCGGACCACGGATAATCCAATAATATGCTAGCGCAACTTGTCTACCTCTTCTTCTAACTCCAGTGTCTTCTCGTCAGTTCTGAGGGTGCGTTATATGTTGCCTGGTCGAGTCGTCGTAAGTGGGAACCGAACCTCCACCGGAGATTCTCAGCACCCCTTGCCCCGCCGTTACCATGGTCGCAACCATAGCCAGGAGTAGCGGGGCCGCCGGGGACTGGGGCCGTTTGTTTGCGTCATTGCTCATGGGGCATATTTGCCATAGTTGCCAAGCTTGGCAAGCGGGTTGGCAATCGCAGTTTTTTTTAAATTATTATTGTTGTTATTAGGAAGATGCTGCTGCCCATCTCATGCCTGTCTCCCTCTGTCGCCTTTTACGACACCCACGGGAAGATATGGGGTAGTGAATATTCTCAACTCACTACACAGCAAGAAACAATAGATAAGAGGAAAGTTTGGAAACAACGGAAAACACTAATGAGGGTGCAGACTCACCGGATATCAATTAGATATTAGTTAACTGATCTACACATCTCCGGAACCGTGTATCCTACGCAAAAAAGGATCAGATGTGATCAGAGCATGCCAAAACCTTTTTTGTTTTTTTTAGGATCCGTCGACCCACCGGCAGGCCACGAGGGCTGGTTTGTTCCAGTTCTGACTCGTGAACAAGAACTGGTATAAACACACTACGGACAACAGGACACAACAAAATTAGAGCAAACACCGTTATTATTTCGCGTACCGCTCAATTGTTGAGTTATCCGATACTTTTTCTTCTACAAACACACCCATACATTTAACTTATACCTTAAAGATTTTCCTTTTACGTTAATGGCTGCCTTGAAAATGCTTCGCTGCTTCCACCGATATTTCTAAAAAGAATTCAATCCTTGTTAAACTCTACTGACTTTACGGTATATTTCCGCGGTGCAGTTCTTGCAGTTTTCAGCAGTAAAAACTCGGCTGAAGGACCATGTATAAATAATAAAAAATATAGAAATAAAACAACGTCTTGTATGGTGTGAAAATTGAGAAGTGTCCTTTATTTTAGTAAAGACATTCTATGTCAACAAAAAACAATTATACTTTTTCACATTCGTTCCATTTACCAACAATTATATTTTTTTCTATTTACAAAAAATACTTTTTTCTATTTACAAACACCTGGTATTGTGTTTTTGTATAAACAAAAGTTTGTAATAGGTACTTACATTGATGTTTTAATATTCCTCAACTCAGCAGAACAAAAATTGAAATTGCATGCAAAAAATTTTGCCACGATCAATTTATTTATCCTTGGTGATTAGTACTTTCTGCTTTTACGAATTCGTCTTACATGATGCCTTTTCAATAAAATTCGGAATAAAACTCAATAATCGTAATGATAACTTGAATAATTTCAAAATAACACAGCACATTAGCTAGTTCTCTAAATTAGTGACACACAGGGCCTTTGTAGTTAGAACATTTTTCTGTTCTATAGAAACTGGCATTGCATATTTAGTTCCTCAACTCTCCAAAGGACAGCGCTGGAGTAAGTTTACGTTCGGAAGTGCGTTGTTTTAGTTAATTAAATCAAATTAAATGATCGTATCACATTGACTAAATCGACGTGTTAATAATGTGAATTTAGATATTTTCACTTGAAAATGAGTTAAACAACTAATTTTATTAAGATTTAGCTGCTTTAAGTCTAGTTTATTCGTTTAATTGGAAGATGGCATATTGGTGTTTTAATTTCTAAACGTGACCACCCTCTACCACCATTTTGTTTGTTTTTGAATTTGACATTGGCGTTTTGTTTTTCTGACGTAACGATTGTGCTTTGAATGTTTTGATTTTTTTATATTTTTCCTATATTTTCTTACGACTTGGCTATTCTTGGACTTTGATTATCTTTGCTTAATATAGTGGCCCATGCACGTGAAAGGGACTTCGATTATCTTTCCTTCGGACATAGTTCGTATTGTTTAGTGATAGCCGCGGATAAAATTTGCTGTGTTTCAGGATGTACTCAGAGCTGTGAGTAAATTTAATTATTTACAGGTTTTACCAGTCAATATATTATTTCTTCTTTCTATTTTATATATAAGTCAGTGTCACCTTGGGCAACAATGTGATACCTAGCACAGACGCAGGTAGCCCAAGAGTTCTGCTTCACTTTTCCACCCTTAGAGTCAATACCTTGCTATGTATACTTATAACACTACTACTTATACTACTTTCATTACACTTTTCAAAAACGCTTCTAAAATATTAAATTTTTTTTGTAGGTGAAGATGGCTTTATACTTCACAAATTTCCAAATTCTACAAAAGATCCAACATGCTTTTGTACACGGGTTCAAACAGTTGGTGGAAACTTTCTGTGCTTACATGATATGTATGTGTTTAAGTACCGAAGAATTTGTCATACACCTTTTGAATCCAAGTACTGGACCGGAGTAAAATGTTAAGTAATATTGCAATACCAGCATTGCATATGAAAGGTTAGTAAAAATTTGCATTAACATTGTAATGATCTATTCTTAATATTATGAATGTTAAAGTTAATATGGAAGTTTGTTCCTCAAATAATTAATTTTACTATCAAATATGAATAATTGAATGTATAAATTTTGAATCATTGTTAAACTATTTTCTGCAATACTAATTTTCAACTTCCAAATATTATGTATGACATGCAAAGCAATTTTATGGAAAGTTTGTTATTTCTTATTAACAGTTTGATTCAAATGATAATAAAAAGCTTATAAATTAAGGCTTTTTCAAAGCTCATAGAATATCAAAATCTACACCAGTTTATAAATATTAAACGTGCTCAGAGTACAACTGGAAAGAAACATGAGTTTATGTTGTAATAACAAATATATAGTGATCTAAAGATCTTTTCCAGTACTAATGAGAATATATATTACACCAACATACTATATTGTAGAATATGTTTAATTATTTTTTAATCATATTGTCCTTTAGTATCTATTTAAAGTTATGATGATCTTCAATTTGATATCCCATTCTTTCACTTCATTCAATCTTAGAATATCATATTTAAAGTTTGGATGCCCAAATTTGTGCAGTACTCATTTGCTTAAGAACAAAACAGTTAGTATTTCATTTGGTCTTATTATCAAAATCATAAGACAAGTTGAATAAAACTAAATTTACGGATTTTATTGCGTTTATTTCACTACTTTTACTTATTTTTAATTCCCGACATTTCGGGTGCTTTACAGCAACCATGGTCACGGGGGGGACTGAGATGTTTGACGTCCCAATGTCATAGTTAGTCCGGCTACCTTCAGTTTTTGAATATTAATTTTTGGTCCGATTTACACAAAACGATCTTATAGTATCATGAAGTCTTGCAGTGGTATGCTTAGGTTTGGGTTTAATTTTGTTAATTATAGGATCCCAAGCAGGTGGCAGCACCCATCCATCTTCTCTATTGAAATTTGGATGTTTTTTAATTTCAATAGCCTCGCGTATCATCCTTGGTAGGAATCGGTGTTCTTTTGCGAGAATTTGTGGTTTATCAAATTAAATGTAATGGTGGGGACGATCTTGAACATGTTCACAGACTGCAGACTTCCCGGAGCGTCGGTGCTTCACGTCAGCTATATGTTCTTTCACGCGGGTTTTTATGGATCTTTTTGTTTAACCTATGTAAGAGAGACCACATTCACAATCTAACATGTACACTCCTGCATCTTGTAGAGGGATATTACACTTGACGGATGGTAAAAATTGACTAATCTTCTTCGGCGGGTTGTAGTATGTTTTAATGGAAGCTCGCTTCAAGATGTAGCCGACCTTGTCTGTGACTCCTCTGACATATGGTAGTACAGCAGGTACACGCTCGACTGTGGCCGGCTTCACTAGGTCACTGTGACGTAGGCGCGGGACCCGAAGCTTGTTGTCTTGCAATACTTGCTTGACGTGCTGAAGTTCGGCGGCCAGATGTTTTCTGTCACAGATCCCTCGTGCTCTCTGAAACAAAGATTTACCCACGGTAGCTAACTGTGAAGGATGATGGTGAGTTTCACCATTTAATATCGGTTGGTATGGGTCTTTTTTCTATACACAGTGTGACCAATTGTGTTATTAGGATTACGAATGACTAAAACATCTAAGAAAGCTAAAGAATTATTTGCCTCTAACTCCATTGTGAATTGTATTTTAGAGTGTATAGAGTTAAGGTGGTTTAAAAATGCAGTTACTTTGTAAGATGGTAAAATTGTGAAAGTGTCGTCTACGTACCGCTTGTAGAATCTTGGATTTACAGGAGCAGTAAGAAGAGCTTTCTCCTCGAAGTCCTCCATGAATATGTCGGCGACTATGGGAGATACAGGTGAGCCCATCGCCACACCATCTACTTGCTTGTAGAACTCCTCCTTCCACAATAGATACCCAGATGTGAGGCAGTGTTTGAGTAATACTGCATATTCAGCAGGCATGTTATTATATTCTAGCTTTCTAGTTACAATTGATATGCAGTCTTCAATAGGTAGGCATGTGAATAGTGACTGAACATCAAAACTAACCATAGTTTCATTGTCAGCGAGATGTAGGTCTTTTATCTCACTAACAAAATGGTATGAATCCTTTGTGTGTGCTCTGGTATGTCCTCTCAGTGGTGACAGTACTTTTGCCAAGTGTTGTGCCAGCTTATAAGTTGGTGAATCGATCTGGCTCACTATAGGCGTTTGGTTTGTGTATCTTTGGTAACCCATACAACCTCGGTGGTTTGGTATATGATGGTATTAGCGAATTCACGTCGAGATTTAATTTTTCGGAGTATTTCTTTATTAAATCGCTAGTTGCTTTAAGCGTGTTAGTTGTGGGGTCTGTTTTGACCTTTTTGTATGTACTTTCGTCCGATAAAAGTTGTAGTATTTTAAAATTCTAACACTGCCTCACATCTGGCTATCTATTGTGGAAGGAGTAGTTCTACAAGCAAGTAGATGGTGTGGCGATGGGCTCACCTGTATCTCCCATAGTCGCCGACATATTTATGGAGGACTTCGAGGAGAAAGCCCTTCTTACTGCTCCTGTAAATCCAAGATTCTACAAGCGGTACGTAGACGACACTTTCACAATTTTACCATCTGACAAAGTAACTGCATTTTAAACCACCTTAACTCTATACACTCTAAAATACAATTCACAATGGAGTTAGAGGCAAATAATTCTTTAGCTTTCTTAGATGTTTTAGTCATTCGAAATCCTAATAACACAATTGGTCACACTGTGTATAGAAAAAAGACCCATACCAACCGATATTTAAATGGTGAAACTCACCATCATCCTTCACAGTTAGCTACCGTGGGTAAATCTTTGTTTCAGAGAGCACGAGGGATCTGTGACAGAAAACATCTGGCCGCCGAACTTCAGCACGTCAAGCAAGTATTGCAAGACAACAAGCTTCGGGTCCCGCGCCTACGTCACAGTGACCTAGTGAAGCCGGCCACAGTCGAGCGTGTACCTGCTGTACTACCATATGTCAGAGGAGTCACAGACAAGGTCGGCTACATCTTGAAGCGAGCTTCCATTAAAACATACTACAACCCGCCGAAGAAGATTAGTCAATTTTTACCATCCGTCAAGTGTAATATCCCTCTACGAGATGCAGGAGTGTACAAGTTAGATTGTGAATGTGGTCTCTCTTACATAGGTCAAACAAAAAGATCCATAAAAACCCGCGTGAAAGAACATATAGCTGACGTGAAGCACCGACGCTCCGGGAAGTCTGCAGTCTGCGAACATGTTCAAGATCGTCCCCACCATTACATTTGATTTGATAAACCACAAATTCTCGCAAAAGAACACCGATTCCTACCAAGGATGATACGCGAGGCTATTGAAATTAAAAAATATCCAAATTTCAATAGAGAAGATGGATGGGTGCTGCCACCTGCTTGGGATCCTATAATTAACAAAATTAAACCCAAACCTAAGCATACCACTGCAAGACTTCATGATACTATAAGCTCGTTTTGCGTAAATCGGACCAAAAATTAATATTCAAAAACTGAAGGTAGCCGGACTAACTATGACATTGGGACGTCAAACATCTCAGTCCCCCCCCCCCCCCGTGACCATGGTTGCTGTAAAGCACCCGAAACGTCGGGAATTAAAAATAAGTAAAAGTAGTGAAATAAACGCGATAAAATCCGTAAATTTAGTTTAATCAATGTGTAGTGTTCGCGTAAATTTAAGAAATCATTATAAGAGAAATTACTTGATTTGCCTCAGTCTTTGTAAAATTCGACATTGCTGTAAGATCCATAATTTACATTATAGTATGCATATTTTTCACAGGTGTTCTATTGTACAACGAATACTAATAATAAACTTCCATTTTAATAAATTGGAATGTGTAACTTTTAGCTTCATTTTTATTTGTTTTATTTTGTTATGCTACTTATGGTATTTGTTGTTTGATATTGTCTGTTGAAAGATGTTGGTAGTCCTTCACTCTTAGTCGTTTAAATTCTACATGGCTAATATGTTTATGCTGTAATTTTTTGCTGATTGGTAGTAGAGGAATTAATCTTTGCAATTAATAAACCCAAGCAGGTTAGAATTTTTATTAGAGCCGTCAGTTCACATTTCTCTTTGTACTATTGTTAAGTTGTCAATATATTTCAAGTACAATATAATCATTCATTGTATATATTGATTTTACAGGTGCTGTTGTTAAAACACGTTATACACAAGAAATTGCTTCAACATCAAGTTATGTGCAAGAGACAACTACTGCTCAAACATCCAGTAAGTTAAAATTGATTTTATTGTATAAATTAAATTGAGGATAATATATTGTAAATTAATTTTATTTAAATAAAGTCCCACTGGGTTTTGTGCTGGTTCTGGTAAAGCTTTAATATCAAGTTGCTTTAATAGGGGGTTGTGGGGCGGGGGGAAGGGAGGTGGAAAGGGATAGATTCGCCCCCCACCTGTCCCCCCACCATGAGATGCATGGTATTTTTATATTAAATGTTAAAGATCAAAATTTTATAAAATAATTTATAAGAAAAATCACCTTAATAGGTAGTCGGGGAGGGGGCGTGACCCCTCTTCACCGAAGCAATACCAAAGTTTAGTTGATGGAGCCCCCGTTATTTCTGGGTGGTTTATGAAAAAATAACCACAAATCTTTCTAACCAAACCTATCTGAGTTGGTGTGCCGCAAGTCCCGAGCTTGCTTTGCTCGCTCTTGTACCAAATAAAACACCAAAATGTTAACTTTAATAATTACTTTAATAAGTAAACATATTTTATCACTTTTGCCATTATATTTCATCATGTTTCGCCTGCACAAGTACTCCACTATTGCATTACTAAAATTTACAATATCTTAAAAACGGTTAAGTTTCGTGTATGGTGTTTCATGGTCGAAAAAGTCGGTAATGATGCAAAATACAACCCCCTAAATGATCTAAGTCGACTTAACCTGTAACCCTATCATATTGTATATTTCAATATTTATCTACTATGTTCCAAATTATGATTCAAAATGCAATCAACTTGCTACAATTAAATTTATTTTTACTAAACTATAGTACACATTTTCTTGGTCTATATAAATATAATGTTTTGTCATTTTAATTTCAGGCTTGAAGGTGACTAAGCCCAAAAGGACTCAAATTAGTACAAGAATTACAATGTTAAAAAAGAAACTTAAAAGCTTGAATAAAGCAAATGAGAAATAAGAAAGTATGAAGAAAGAACAAAAAGACTGAAGAAGAAAATGAATCTGTTAGAAAATACTATTTTCTTGAAAGCATTTAAAAGTTGAATAAAACTAAATTTACGGATTCTATCGCGTTTATTTAACTGATTTTACTTATTTTTAATTCCCCACGTTTCGGGTGCTTTACAGCACCCATGGTCACGGGGTGGACTGTAACGTCGTGAACTGAAACGTCGGGAATTAAAAATAAGTAAAATCAGTTAAATAAACGCGATATAATCCGTAAATTTAGTTTTATTCAATGTGTAGTGTTCGCGTAAATTTAAGAAATCATTTAGCATTTAAAAGTTTTACCTCAATGGCAATAGTTTTTACGATGTTACAATTTCGAGAATGTGGTAAACACAAAAGGGACAGACAATTCACACCTGATGAAAAGGTGATGGCATTACATTTTTTTAACATGGGCCAAGAGCCTACAGGATGCTGCAAAAAATATTTGTTCTGCCATCACCTTTAACCTTAAGCAGGATGGTATCTAAGGCCAATATTAAGCCTGGTATAAATGAAAACATATTTTACCAGCTTAAGAAGCAAGCATCTATCTAAAATGAAAGCCAATGATAAATTGTGTACACTGGTTTTTGATGAAATGGCCTTAACACCACATATTGGTTATGACAGGAAAAATGACAGGATTACTGGTTTACATAATGGTTTCTTATATTTACGCGAACACTACGCATTGAAATAATACTAGTTTTTACAGATTTTATCGCGTGTATTTAACTATAAATACCTGACGTTCCGGTGCTGTAAAGCGCTCGAAATGTCGGGTATTTATAGTTAAATATACGCGATAAAATCCGTAAAAACTAGTATTATTTCAATTACTGGTTTAGTTGACATTGGTGATGTAGTGAGGACTGAACTTAGAATAGAGGTATTCTAAAAACTATAAACAGCCGATATCATATTCATTTTGTGCTTGCAGTACAAAAAAGCTGAATTTGCCTTAATGATTAAAATAAATATAAGAAAAGTGAAGGGGTCTGGCTTTAAAATCCTTGCTACTGTATGTGACCAAGGAACATCAAATGTTAGTGCCAAGTGGAATATAGTAGATAAATAATGAAATATATATACGGGGTAACCCTGTATATATATTTCAATATAAATTATATTGGTTAAGTCGACTTAGATCCTTTAGGGGGTTGTAATTTGCATCATTAGGTACCGACTATTACGACTATGAAACACCATACTTGATGTATGGTGTTTCACCTAACCGTTTTCAAGATATTGGACATTTAAGTTTTTTTTTATAAAAATTGTCAACTTTTTGTCAATTGTACTATTTTTTTGTAATTTGTGCATCTTATTTTATTTTTCTTATAACTTTTGTGTAGTAGATAAGTTGCTTTATTATTTAAAATACCAAGATGAACTAAATAAACTAAATTTTATGTTATTTTATTTCGATTAATTTACTTTGTATACTGTCATTACTGCCTACTTATAATTACTGTTGGATTTATTAATTTAAAATTGTTACTTTGATGAAATATATTGATTGATCGACATTTATTTATTTATTTCTGAAATTGTGTAGATTGCTTAATTCTTAATTTTTTTACTGGTTATGGGTGTAAATTACCTGAATAAAGATGATTATTATTTTTAAATTGAGTTTTCTTTTATATGATTTACCTTTGATTACATAATTCTGCAACTAACTAGTTTTGTGCCTATATGCACAAAACTAGTTAGTTGCAGAATTATGTGATCTTGTAAAATTAATTAAAAATAATCAGTACACCAGGGATGGGGCTGTACTATATATAGAATATATTTAGATATATCGTCCGTTTAGTTCGACAACTCCACTATAGATATCTCTGTACCACGGAATCGACTAGCAACTCTATTCCAGGTATATATAATGTACTCTGTGGTGACACAGAACACTAATAACCATAGGCGGGATCAGTGACGTCACGACAGCTTCTAATATGGCGGACAGCGTTTTGCAGTTTTGAGGCACAGGCAAAAAAAATCTTAAAATTCAAATATAAAATTTATAATGCAATTTTATAAATAAAGATCAATATTTCCCATTTACTTTTTACAAAATATATCATATTAAATAAATACTTTTAGATTTTTATTTTACATCATGCATCCGATCACAAAATATCTAGATATTTTGAAATCCAGATCGCGATCCTGTGATCACGATCCAAATTGTGTGTTTGTGTAAATGCAGGATCGCGTCAGTCTGCGCTACTCGCGATGCAAGATGGTCGTCGCTGACACGGGCTCTTGCTCGCCGCAGTCGCCGGTAGAAGAATTCGACTCACCTGATTCACCTTCGCTTCCCCAAGTTGAGGAAGATTTTATAATACTATTGGAAACTTTACCAGAATTGTGGAATGCCCAGCTTCACACTACAAAAATAAATACAAATGAGAAGTTGGATATAAAAAATTGCTGCTTCTAAAAGATCTGCGGCCAGTGTTGACGATTTGTATACACCAAAGTCAGAAACACTCAACAGGTATAGGTTTCTGTTTCAATTTTATTGACCTTGAAAACAATGTTTAGACTTCTTAGGGAACTGTCAAAAGTTTCATCAAAATCTGTTCAGTAGTTTTTGAGATAAGATTTATGATGGTTAATTCGTGACTTCTTTTCAAAAGGGTTATAAAGCTCAAAAACCAGCACATCAAGCCATTATCGTCGGCAGACTTTCGCCTGTAAGTTGGTGTGACACTTTGTAAAATAGGCATCAAACCTAATGTATCTACTTGGCGGTCTTTGGAGAACGAGATTAAAGTTAAAAAAAAGACCGGCTCTGCATGTGCCACCAAAATCAGTTCGGCAATATCAGCTTGGCCACTGGCCACAATGGCCTGATAAAAAAATCAGATGTAAGTTTCCGAAGTGGATTTACCCACAATGTTTGAGAAAAATTTGGGGTAGCCTTATGCTACACAAAACCAAAAAATGTTTGTAGAAACTTTCATCTTTCTTAACATGGGCTGCAAAATTGTAATTTTCACCATTTATCTCAGTTTTGTTCCTAGGCAACACTCCCTATTTTATAATTTTCTTGATAAATATTTTAATAAATCAAAAATTAACAAAAATTGTGTATCTTATTTTTTTATTATTATGACAAATCCGAAAAAACGAAAAATGTCTAAGTTTATGAGTGACAGAGGGTTAACTAAATCTTAACATAAGTTTTTTCATCAATTTCTATAATATCTTGTCTATCATTTCTTTCTTTCCAATGCAAGTACAAAACACATGCTGTTATCATAACAATTATAGCAGTCAATACAAAGACACTTTTCAGGATGACCTTACTAGGTGTTACAAATAACTGTGCTCTCCACTGAGATGGATCATCAGGAGGAGCTGGAATTACAACTATTTGTGAGTTTGGTATTATTTGAGTCCAACTTTTGGAGTACCCAGAGAGACCAACATTAAGTGTATCAACAAAATTTGGTGTTCTATCTAAGCCAAATATTGAATAAGGAAGTTGCAGTGCAAAATATGCTGACTGAGGCAATTGTGCACAAGCACCCGTTCTATATGTACCTTCCTGTGACCATGTGTTATAGCTAATTTTAGCGCCTGGTAAATTAGTCCCTGTAAAAAGACAGATACATAAATTAAGTTATATTTTGTCAATATTTTAATAATTACCATTAATTTTATTTTCTGTAAATAACTTACCAAAAGTTACCTTCCTATTGTAAAGTGTCCCATTGATTACGGGTATTTTTTCGTTGCTAAGACCAGTAACAACAATTACCTTAATAAAGTTTGTGTCATATTCTAGCTCATTTCTGAATGCATTCATTGTGTATGACTGAGTTGAAATATTTTTCTTAACATATATTATATCAAGAACGCCATCCATGTAAAAGTCATAAAATGTAGCCATTACAACATTTTTTCCAAATGAGTCAAACTTATCCCATTGTACTTGAAAAGTTCTTGAAAATTTACATCCTGCTAAATTGCAAGGAATATTGTGTAGTAAAAAAACAGCAGTTTCATTACTATTTACTGGACTAAGAGTCATTAGAATATCTGGGTAACCATCCATGTTGTAGTCTCCACTTCTCATTGTTATTGAATCTAAATAAACTTCATCTCTGGGAGGGCTAAATCTCCATAAAGTTCCCTTACCATCATTAAAGTCAACTTGTAAGTCATGCCATTGATTATTGTCAAATATGAAAATAGTACTATTTACACACTCTGTATCATAGCATACAGGTATAACCAAAAAGAATTGTCCAGATAAAGCTACATCAGTAAATAAAGCTTGCCCATATATAGTAGGTTGTCCTACAAGTAATTCAATACTGTTATTATATATAAATCCACTTCTTTCTTCACTTAACCATACTTCTACATTCAATTTAGTAGTGACTAATAAATCAGCAGCATTATCATCATTTACATCTAAAAATGAATGAGAATGTGGAAGTTTTATTTCTTTAAACATCAAACCATCACTCATCAATATTTCAATAGGAGATGTTCTAGATTCATCAAATATCCAAAATACTCTTTGTTCCTGAGCATTAATACCAAACAGATCTAATATCATATCACGATTATAATCTAACACTAAAGGTTGACCCATTGTAGTAGCCTTGATCAAAATGCCATCTGAACAGTTTAAAGCAGTTGACCCACCCCACAGAATTCTTACTTCATGTAAATTAGAAGTGGAATTTTTAATTTGAGTGGTGAAAAGTATATCCATATATGCATCGCCGTCATAGTCACCTGGCACTATACTTGTTATAACCAAGTTACTATAAGTACAAACAAAAGTCGAAGGTCGCAAAAATGGTTCTTTATCGTGAGCTAAGAGTACATTAACACTTGAACCATTAATTACAAATACATCGGTTAGCTCGTCGGAGTTAAAATCACCAAAAGCAGCAATAATTCCATCGTTATGTTTACCAAATGAACTTGTGGTCATATCCATAAATGCTAAACAATAATACTTGAAAGTTAAAACAAAAATTACGAATCCTAACATGATGCTAACATATATTTGCCATCACCAGAAAAGAGTATTAACGTAGTAACGTCTACGTTAATCACAAGAAAGCAAGAAACACTAGTTCATAGTTCATGTCAAAACAATTTATACATTATTTGCCTTACTGTTTGCGTTTGCTTGTTTGACGTTTAGACGTCAAAGTCAAACTTATTTTTTTATTAACTCGCTTTACGGCTTTGGGTTCTAGCCCTTTTGAGCCTAGTCAAACCTATGGTTATGGAGTGTAGAGGTAAGGAGTACAGACTGTATAAAAAAGTGTCCGTAGGAAAGCGTTAAATAAGGATGGCGCCACTGTAGCTACAGTCGAAATTTTAAAGAACTTTTTATAATTTTTTTATTGCACGGACTTTCACCATAATTGTTTTTACAGTAATTATTTTATTGCTTTCAAAATTTTTATTTTCAAAACCACTCTCAACGTATTTTATGGTGATTTATCATACCTGTAGCTACTCGAGCGCTGTAGTGGAGAATTTTTGAACTGTTATTTAATGCTTACAGATGGACACTTTTTTAACTATTCTCCTACGGGAGTTGGTACTCCTTACTTCTACAATCCATACTTATGGTACTTAAGCCCCGTAGAGTAATTACTTTAATAACATAGAGAGAGTCTTAAAATCCATGTTGCCCTATAAAGAGAAAAGGATAAACTAAACCCTAATAAAAGTTACGCTTCTAAAATCCACCAAATTCCGCTAAGTTGTATCCTTGTATTCATCCGTGTATTATTATTTAAAGACATCTTCATTTGTTTAACTAATATGAGATAATAACATCAATAAAATTAGACAATTCCAAAACGTCTTTATGGTCATCACCGCCTCCAGATGCCAATGATGAGCCTACCACCTGCTACTATTCATTTTTTTCCAGTTTTAGTATTTTGTCGAGGACATTTTCAGATAAGTTTTTTGGGTAGCAGCTTTGCTTAAGAATTTTTTATTGATGACGTATCATTATATTTGAGTGCGTTGTTTCTGCTGATATCCACTTACGTAGCTTACTTTTGACAATGTTCATAACGCCGAAAATCCACTGCTACTACTACTACTACTACTAATTCTCAAAAGAAATTTATCCTAGCTGCATTTTTGTGTCTGGAGACTAATGTCATCAGCACCTTTTTATTTGACAAATTGAATTCCATGCCCATTGCTCCCACTCAGATCTATATTTCTGGCTATAAGGTTTCTTTCTCGGTGGCACCTCCATTTAAAATTTTCGCAAAACAAACAAAACTGAGCTAAAAGACTTACAAGAACCTCGAAAGTGAATTAAATCAATTCTTATCAGGTATTAAAGCTTAGAGGATAAATATAATGAAAATCAAAACGGCTACATAATACCATAATACACAAGAATTTTGGTCGGAGAATACCCAAACGATAGATTTGCTGATGTTTATATCACGCTGTGCTGCCAACTAATATTAATTCCACTATAGTCAACCAAGGGTATGTTTCGAAATACAACGCAGTGTACTGTCCAATGCAAATGACGTATCATTTGACACTTTATTGTACTAGCGTGCATATTGTGTCGGATATCCGGCCATAATAAAACAATTTTTAATTGTGTTTTGCCGAATGAAGCATGCCAGGATTTGTTTCTACTTATTCAAATACAAAAAAATTATAGAATAATTGATGGTATATCCATTAGGAGGATATAATGATTTTTGGAGCACAAAATGACAAAATAATTGCCAACACTTTTCCAACGATGAAACAAATATTTAGGCATAATGGGCATTCCTTTAACTTTTAAGTAAAAAAAATATTTGAGAAAAGAGTCAGATAGGCCGAAAAAAATTTTTATGTCATTTTTTTGTAACTTCTTTACGTAAGAACATGTTTGAAATCTAAAAAAGAATAAATAAAATAATAAACAAATAAATAAAAAAGAATAAAAAATCTACATGATTAATTTGTTTTTATTTATTTTTTTCGCACACCTAATGGATCCAACAATATTTTGCATTCATAAAAAGAAGTGGTCATTAATTTACTTTTTTAAATATAATTTTATGAAAACGAAATTTCGCCAAAAATAATAAAAAATCTCTTTTGCGAAGTTTGGATCAAGATTATTACATCTAAAATGCTGCTAAATGAAACATACTTGTTCAGAAAATATACATATAAACAAACATTTATTCTTCGACATATAATATATAAACATCACTTTGTTATTGAATTTTAAGAACCACAGTCATCAATCAATTGCTTATGTAACATGACCGACCGCCTGTGGCGAACAATTTAATGTGCGTACCTCAATCGACGGGTTTTTTTATCACGCACCAAACTCATGCTGTTAAAGTTTTTTTGCCTACACAAATTTACGTTGACAAATTAAAAAAATAAACTTGTTCTATTCATGATTCATGTAATTTAATGAATTTTAAAAATAAAAATTAAATTAAACAAATATAAATACATTGAAAAAATAATGATTTGATTATTTGAATATTTTTACCGATTATTTGAAAATTTTTGCCGATTATTCGTATAAGAATGAATTTTAAACATCCAAACACTACGGTAATGTACATAGCGACATATCATTGAAACGACGTTAAGTAAAAAAGTTGAGACTGGTTATTTTTTAAATATTTTGCTTTATTTGAGATTTAAATTTACATTAGTGATAAAAAAACTATACACGTTATAATGAAATATAGATAACTTCATAATTGTTCGGATTTACGTAAAAGGTTATTTTAAATCGTGTGCGAACGCTTTTACAATGCTATTGCTGAATGATTATTGTGAAACGTCAAAAGGTATTTCTTAGATTTGGTTGACTACAGAATGGCTTTATATAGGCCTTTTCCACCAAAACATCTAGAATGTTCCAGCAAATACCGGTTCCGACCGACTAGATGTAGAAAATTCGAGTGTGGTTTTTTCTAGAAAGCTTAATTCTTCCATTCGATACTAGATGGCGCTGTTGATGGAAAATTCAGGCATGGCATTTTTTTGGAAAGCTCTCCTCGCTCTGTTCCCCGACACTAGCTGGCGCTAGGGGCATCAGCTTATCTGCCCTTCTGTACCTCTTGCACCCTTCTGTATCCGGTAGGTTACGTCATTGATCCTGGTTATAATCAGGTACGAGCCGTCCCATTTAGCTTGAAGCTTAGGAGATTTACCTTTGCTGCGGACTGGATTGTGCAACCACACTAGTGAACCTTCGTCAAATCCCGTGTTGTTCATTTTGCGGTCATACCGGGTTTTCATCTTTTCAGATATTTGCTCTCCCGATTGTCTGACGTGCTCTTAATGTCATTCATTTTGTTCCACAAGACATTTGCATAATCGGTTATACTGCGTGGGGTATCAGGTGGTATTCCGGGAATTAGGTCTGCAGGCAGCCGTAATTCTCTTCCAAAGTTTGCGAAAGCTGGTGTCACTGATGTACTTTCGTGAATACCGCTTCGATATGACAACAAAAACGGTTGTATGTGTTTGTCCCAATCTCGTTGCCGATTTTCCACAACTTTAGCTAGGTACCTCTCCAATGTCTGATTGAATCGTTCTACCATTCCATCGGATTGCGGGTGGTAAGAAGTCGTTCTTGTTTTATGAGTACCCATAACTCGGCAAGTTTCCTGAAATATTTAAGACTCAAAATTCCTTCCTTGATCGCTGTGAATCTCTAAAGGTACTTCTATTATTTTATTCAAATGTATTGTGTTATAACTGTTGGAGAAACTATTAAATAAATAAAAAGAAAACAACGTGTTCAAAATTTTATTTTGAAAGATCCAAAATCTTTTTGGAATTTTGTTAAATCCAAAAGATGTAAGAGAAGTCCACAATTGATTTTGTAAGACGGGGAAGCGTTGTTTGATCAACAGAGTGTTGACGAGTTGACGGAGTATTTTTATTTATTTTGTTTATAATTTAGAGCGTCCAGAGTTGTATGTGGGCTTGGCTATAGAGGAGCAGGTTGCGGAAACGGAGCAGCGAGGGTACACTTTGACCAATTTAAGTTGGTCGTGCCAGTATGTCGTGCACTTCAAGAAATTAAGCCCAAGCGATCTGCAGGACCTAGCGGCATTACGCCTTATATCTTTAAGGATTGTCGTTCGGTACTAGCTAAGCTACTACTGCATATATATATAACAAATGCCTTAAGGCTGCGGTGTTTCCAGAGTGGTGGAAAGCTATCCGCGTTGTTCCCGTTCCAAAGGAAACCTTCAGCAGGATCAGTGGATCAGCGTACAGGCCTGTTGCAGTGTTGTCTACGCCGGTAAATGTATTTGAAGCAACAATTTAAAAGACAATATTCCATCAGGTGAGCGCACAACTCTCAAACGCTCAACAGGGGTTTCGGCCAGGAAGGAGTACAACCATTAACCTCATCTGTCAGATAACTCATCTGATACCGAGTGGAGACAAAGGGCTACAACCGGATGCGGCATTTTTGACTTTAAAAAAGCATTTGACTTAGTAGATCATAACGTATTACTTAAAAAACTAGCAGGTGTGGGTTTTAACCCACGTTTACTGCACTTTTTGCTAGTCACTAGTCTGATAGGCAGCAATATGTGTATGTGGTCCGGGGTAAGTCAGGGTAGTAACCTTGACCGTTTGGAGTTCTCGCTAATAATAAACGACCAACCAGAAGTAGTGAAAGACGCTAAGTGTTTATTATTTGCTGACGGCCTCAAATTGTCTCTTGCTGTAAAAAATGGGGATGACGTGCCAGGCTACAAAGAGACATAGACAGGGTTGTGTGTTAGAACAAATCAATCTCCTGCAATTTAAGAGCTCTAAATGTGTGTTAATTACTTTTTCTCGCGCACACAATGCTATTTTACATAACTATCACATTGACGGGCTGCTGATGACAAGGGTCAGAGGAGTTTGAATTGAATTGATATTTTTGAAGTAATTATAACAAATCAATTAATGTGTTTCGTCCTGCTAATTTGAGTTACGTAACTCGAGTCGAGCTTAGTTCGAGTCGTGTGAATTTCAACTCGAGTTAACTCGAGTCGTATTTTTTCCGAGTAGGCACATCTATAGGATGTGCCTACTCGGAAAAATTACGTCTTATTAAAAACATCGAAGCTTATGTACCATATATCGATTGTTTCGATGTTTTTATCACTATTTAAATACATACATGCATATATATGGAATAAATAATCGTTTTGAACAGAATGAAACAAGAGTTATATTAATCAGACATTATGTTTATGTTATTTGAGGAAGTTTCACACTATTTATTTTTACACATTTAATTTTCATTGGCTTCAATTCCAGCCTCTGAAAATAACCGCTCACGAGATACCGAAGATGCCACGATAGGCAAATAGATCTTATCCAAGCTATGAAGCCGGGAAATAACCCTTTCATGCCATCCTACATGCATAAAATTCGTTATAATCATCGTTCGCAACTTTTAACATACAGAGTTTTATACCTTCAAATAGTTGGTTATTTCGTAAACCTTGACGGCGAGCCAAAACAACGCTCATGAAGAACCACGTTTATGAACGTTATATCGAAGTTTGAAAGAATTGATATATCGTTTTCATCCCTAGTCGCGCATCGAATAAGTGCTCTAATTCCCTTAGGGTTATTACACTGCACGGTGGCAAGGGCATTGCAGACCGGGTCCCTTTCTCTTATTACACCATCCTGAATCAGAGCGTAAGGACCCTGATTCAGGGTAGTGTAATAGGGGTATTAGAGAGCTACACTATCGCATTAGGACCCTTTCTCTTATTACACCATCCTGAATCAGAGCGTAAGGACCCTGATTCAGGGTAGTGTAATAGGGGTATTAGAGTGCTACACTATCGCATTAGGTCCTGTATTGTAGTAGGTAATCTTGTAATGATAGTTGTAAGTATCAGAAGAAGAAATAAATCCTCAATGTTTTCGTTATTCGTTCGTTATTCGGTTTTAGTTTTTCTCCTGTCATTAATATCATGTATTTATAATGCATATAAAGCATTGTTTTTATTTTGTTTTAGGCGTTTCTGAACACACCGTCGGCATAATAACTCAAGAGGGTAATGTAGCAGCAGCTTCATTCTTTCTTACTGCATATGCTGCAGAACTTAGTCTGCCTACTAATCCAGATATATGGGGCCCCATTGAAGCTTCACGTCCCTAGTACCAAGAAAAACAGTGGTATCCATAAGACTCAACTCCTTCATGGGGAGGAATGGTTAAGAGCACATCGGTATGCGAATGTTCAACACTAGGTATTGTAAATTTAATACATTTTTTTCTTATTGCAGTTTAGGAGCAAATTGTTGGCGTTAAACCAATGTACTAATTTCGATAGAGCATTATCAAAATTTACTGGCTGCCGATTGAGTTTGAAAATTAAAGTGGTATCATCAGCAAATAATACTATATCGTGATTGTTCCTTACTAAATAATTAAGTCTACCATACTAATTAAAAATTAAAGAGTTTCTCCTTAATCCGTACGTACTATTTCACCATCTGACAGATTTATTTTTAAAGAAAATGTAAATAGAAAATGTGGTGTTTATCGAAAAGAAGAAATTTCAAAATATTTTTGCAAATAGAATAACCGTATATTTTGGAACAAATGACATTATTAAATTTTAATAAAAAACAAAACCAATGCTTACAGACTTTGAACTTTACAATATCGCCTAATTGCAGCTCATTTGTTACCTGTCTGAATAGGTTGATTTTGTAAGAGTTTTTCCTTTTTTTTTGTCTTCAGTTTGTGGCCTTTCGAGGTCATTTCGGGGCTAGTCGCAGCGGGAGAGGGAGTGATTTGGGTTGTAGGATGGTCAGGAGGCTGAAGTGCGCCACCCAGCGGTGCGTGAGAACCGGGGCCGAGGAAGTTTGCATTTGACGCACCTACATCGATTCTTGAAAATGGAACGTCGATCTATTTTATTTTGAAAACCCCCGGGCATTTCAAGTGTTTTAGTAAAATATTTTACACTTTCACAAAAATTTCCACTTTTGAAGTTAGTCATGTTAAGAGCTTTTTTTAACTTTGAACATGATCAATCTGTGAAAAAAGATACTGCTGACAGATTATTAAGAATGTTTTCAATTTTTTTTGCTGCTGTTTAATTTAAAACTTAGATAGTTTAAATTGCCTGCTGCTTTAAAGCTTAATATTTCGAAAAGCTAATTACTAAAAGCGGTTACAGAACCCTTTTAATTATTATTCAAAATCTTTTCTAAGCTCAGTCGAGAGGGAAAAGTTAAAAAATGTATTCCTTATTTAAAAATTTCCGTTGCATGGAAACTTATACATACATAATTTATGCTTAGAATACATAACATAAACACTCACGCCTGTCACCCAGAGGGGTAGGCAGAGACTACAGACTTCCATTTGGCACGATCCTGACACACCTCTCTCGCCTCCTTCACATCCATACACCTACGCATACATGCTCGTCGGTTAAGGGTACTCCTAATTTGGCCCGTTTTTAATAAATCGCCAATTTGGTCAATAAATTTTCGCCTAGGACGTTCCTTTTCGGCTCTGCCATTCACTTCTGCAACATAAATTTTCTTTGTCACTCTTTCCTCATTCATTGTTTCCACATGGCCAAACCACCGAAGCATTCCTTTCTTAATCCTTGTCACAACATCATCTTGCAAACCACACTCTTCTCTTATTACACAATTTCTTACCCTGTCATTCAGATTCAGCCCTAACATACTTCTTAACGACCGCATTCCTACTGCGTTCATTCTACTCTCGTGCTTCTTCTGCCTCACCCAACTTTCACTACCATACGTTAAAGTAGGTACAAACACAGCATTGTGAATTGCCATACGTGCCTTTTTCGACACATTTTGACTCTTCACAATAGAGTGCAGGGCCCCATTTACTCTATTTCCCGCATTCACTCGTCGTTCTATATCCTTATCATATCTCCCATCCCTGCCCAATATACAAACTCATCTACTTGCTCGATCAACTCCCCTTCTATTCTTGTTTCACAAATCGTTTTACTTTCTTCTCTCAAAAACCATAACCTTCGTCTTACTTGCGTTCACTTTCATACCTCTTTCTTATAATGATCTGTTCATTAATATAACCATCATTTGCAACTCGGCCGCCGACGACGCAAGGATAACTTGATCATCGGCGTACAAAAGGCATTTGACGGGTAACTGATCCATTCTTAATCCGCATTCTTCAACTTTCAAATTTTGCAAACAACTGTCCATAAATAGGTTGAACAGCCAGGGGGAAGCCACACAGCCCTGTCTGACACCTTTATGGATGTCAAACCAGTCCGAGTAGACCCTGTTGATCCTAACACAAGCACTAGAGTCCCTATAAAGAGACTCCAATGCCTGTATCAAGCCAGCGCTCAACCCAAATGAGTTCAGTGTTTGCCATAGCACACCCCTATCCACTCTTTTTTCGATATATTTTCTTTTAAAATTACGATATGAATTGTGTTGTTGTGACACATTGGTATATTCAAATAAAGTAAAATTATAAGGGTAAATTGTTGTCGAGGTGAGCTGTGTTAACTCCGGGGAAAAACACTCGCTGTAAATTCCACCGTATTCAAGAGTTACTCGGGTTCAATTCCGCCGATAAGATTGAAATTATTAGTTACAATTTTAAGCACGGATAGATCACGTGCTCGACGGTTAAGAGAAACCAGCACTTCTGAGATATTGTTGAGAATTTAATAATTTATACATATTTTCGGTGTAATTTTGCTAGATTTATATGGATATGTTATGAAAAAATTAATATCTACACTTAGGATAGAGCCTAGGGTATTTAGAAGCTTTCAACGGGGCGTGCGAAGAAGCGATCCGCGCATTAATAAACGAACACAAACGTGTTAAGCGACAGTAGCCTAACGGCAGGGCGTGGACCGCGAACTCAAAAACATCGTGGATACGAACCCGCCATTTGACTACTGGCGTGAACCACTCGTAAGACCATTGCTTACGAAAATATTAAATAATAAACATAGGCCGTTACTACCGTTAAAAGTCGGGTATCGGTTCGTCACAGCGACGTCAAACGGACCTGTCCGTGTGACGTCACCAGTGCTGAAATCCGTGGTTGAAAACTACAAAGGTAAGGATGCTGCTTATTTTTCTACGTACGTAGTAATCTTTAGGTCTAAGCTGTTAGTGGTAGGTAAAAGAAAGTATGAATGTAAAGTATAGGTACGGGGACGTATTCATAACTTATGAATTAAGTTTTATAGTTTCTTGATAAAAGGAATGTTTTTTTCGTCCATACATGTGTAGATCATGTCGCGGATGGCTTTTTCCCATCTTGCTCATATATATATATATATATATATATATATATATATATATATATATATATATATATATATATATATATATATATAACACCGCTATTTTCTTTCATAAAATTAAAAAAGTTTATGTCCGACACCGTCCGTAAATTATCACTGTAAAGATCATCATCATACTTTCACACTGGCTTAGGACAGATAAAAATTCCTACCCCTTGTGTAGCGTGACGAGTCCAAATTAATGTAAGTTAGATTTAACAACAAAGAAAATTAAACATTACTAATAGTAAATCATTAGGTAGGATTTTTGGCGTATTTAAAAGGTTAATCATAATGTTAATCACACACGGCTACACATTACATAAGTTATGCAAAACCAATGGGTAGCTCGCCGTCCAATCAAGGAACCGGGGTCCCGGGACTCTCTTAGCAGGATACCGCGGCCCTGAAGCATAAGCTGTCAGTTCATTGTACGGAAAGATCATACAAAGCGAGGCCAATACAAACTGGTTTTGTATAGCTTGATGTGTAGCCTGATTGATTGATTATTTACACTTACCTATTAAATAAAATCCTCGTAAATGAATCCCATTGTGATCAGCTTTTACATTAATCGTAAAAGCTAGAAACACAACAGTGTCATTTCTCTAAACACACTAAGAATTCGCCTTTTGAGTTCGGACGTATTTGATTTGGACGTAAGTTCCGTAACTTAGTTGCATACACTCGGCGCTTCACTTCTCCCCAAAGATAAAAGTCCAGCGGGGTAAGGTCGGGCGAACGCGCTGGCCACGCCACTGGCCCTCCACGTCTTATCCATCGCCCAGGAAACTCCTCAACCAGCATAGCCCTGATTTGCAGCTGAAAATGTGCAGGGGCACCGTGATGTTGGTAGTAGAGGTTTCTCAGTGAACGAAGAGGCACATTTCCACTGCACGTTTTGTGTAGAACATAATTACAAACTAAAACACATTTGCACAAAAGCTACAACTAGGTACCTAAAACACAAATAAGTGACGTAGAATGTCGGCACGGCGCGCGGCGCGGTTGTAAATCAAATTTACACGTGCGTTCGCTACCGACGCAGCGACAGACTGACACACTGACACAATGACATTGGCCTTGACCGCGAATCACTGCCGCTACGATATGTTGAGTTTTTTGTTGTGAATGCTGTATATCCCTACTTGCCTAGGGTGAAATAATTGTAAGGAAAAATTGAGATTTGACAAAAAAATTGTTGTTATTTTTCTATGGATTTATTTTAAGAAAATGTCTTTTTGTCCGTGTTTTCAGCCAATGAATTTTAGTTTTTTTTTATAAATACAAAAATTTTTATTAAACTAATTGTGTAAACTCACGATTTTTTATTGAAATAACTAGTTCAGTTTTTTCTATTATGTCAATAAAATCAAAAAATATTATTCATGTGATTTGTATCTAAATGTAATTAAAAAAAAACCTTGCAAAGCTCGGTCATACGGGTACTATAAATAAAAAGTATATATAATACTAGCGAACTCCCGCGGCTTCACCCGCATAGACCACTATTTATTTATTCTAGAGGAACCTTGAATTTTCCGTGAATAAAAAGTATTTTATACCGGAAAAATGCATGGTTTCTGTGTGCCTAAGTGCCTTGAAAGAGGAATAAAGATACATCCATCCTCATAAACTTTCACACTTAGACCATCCAACACTTCACATTTATGATATTGGTACGAAGTAGGATGATAGGATATGATTTTGTTATTTGTATATTTTTATTCCGTTTTATTTATTTATTACAGATCGGCACGTGAAACCTATGGAGATGATTTGTCCAAGTCCAAAGGTTGAGACATGTTTGTACGGTAAAAGCAAAAATAACGCCTGAACATAGAATAAAAAAAGCGCTGCTCAAAAGGGAGGCTGCAAACATAGCGTATCATTTTTGTTACGGCTCCAAAGACGTCTTAGGCCTAAGGAGGCACCTCCCACTGAAAAAAAAAATGTTACTAGGCATAACCAAAGCTGACTACTATAAGTACTAAATTTACAAAAGTTAAAGATATGGGTTCCAGCTCAGTTACTACTGACGATAAAAACACTGATAACACCAACGGAGACCAGTTTTTCCTAGCAGTTGTGCAACGCTCAAAGGAAAATTCTATTAAAAATCGGTTATCAGTATACGTTAACTAAGAATCAGTTTAAATAATTGTCTTTGCATAATCTCGTTCATCAAAACAAAAAGAAAGGCAATAATATAAATAGTGCAAATGAATTTATTGATTATTGCTCTACTAATATCAACACAGAAGAATGTCACAAAACAACAAGTTTGTCAAGCTAGTTCACCGTCATGGCATGAGTTAAGGTATTGTAGGATAACCGTCTATAGTTCACGAAGCTGCTCATTGTAAGACTCTTGATGGTACTTTGATTGATCAAATATTTGGTAACTCTATACCAGAGACTCTGTCTGTGGCACAGAAAAAAGGCACACGATTGGAATCCGATGTCAGAGCAGAAGTAACATTCCTCATCGCTCGTTCATTCCTCATCGCTCGCTCCTACATAACACGCGTGTGCTGTGAAGTTTATCTTGTATGCGATAACTACCCTCCAAAAACCTAATATGTTGAACAAATGTGATAACTGTAGCAAAAACATTACGAAATCTAAACCGGGCCTAGAATGTAATCGTTGCGAAAAACTAGTTCATCTTAAAAACCAATGCACTGGACTTACCAATAAGCAACTAGCTACACTGAGGGCTTCCGAAAACCTAGAGTGGAATTGTCAAGACTGCCAAGAAAAGACACCCCGACGCAGCTCAATAGTGATCCCTAATGATGACGAAGACGACGAACATTACTCTGAGTCTCCCACTATACAGATCGACGTTAAAAAACTGCTGGGGGATATATCTAAAGAGGTAGAAAGAATATATCTAAGTAGGTAGTTAAGAATGAATGTTACTTAGTTCTGTTCGAGCGACAGATGTCGAATCGGTGTGCGGTAAAACCAATGCTGGTTTATGTCTCACTGTCACTAAATGTATTTAGATTAAGTTTCACATGTAAATTGTTAAAAAAAAAACAAGGAAGTTATCGAAAATGGTGGTTTCTTTTTAAAACCCCATAGGTCTTCTCCAGATAGATAGACAAGTTAATACGTATTAGAAATAAAATGTCCCTCGACAAAGAAAGGAAAGGAAAGTTTTGCAAAGAATAATGTTCTCGGCAGCAAATCTATCAAATTCAGCTACAAAAGTATTTTGCAATAAAGTTAACAAATTGTTTTTGTAGCTAATGAAATTTTAAATCACCAAAAATAGTTAACTTTCATATGCTTCTTTCCTTGTGAACTCTTATAACAGCGTATTATCTTTGTTTGCCAGACTTCCTCTGCTGTAGAATTTGATTTGGAACTCATACTAGGTGGCCTAAGGAGTGTACAACCACGTTGTTCCAGTAAATGGCAAATATTTCTGAAACTCCTGTCACCTATAACACAATATTTCCTTGTGTCAATTTGTCAAGAAATCCGCTGTCTTCAAATATTGTTGAGTCTGTGGTCCTTCCTCCATATCCAAAAGAGATAAAGTTTATCAAATCGTTAGGTGTAATTGAAATCAAGTACTTAAAGGTATTGCAGCTTTTATATTGAGACCATGTAGCCGCTTGGTGCGAAGCATTGATAGGTTTCTCTGAATTTGATTTTCGAAACATCTATTATCGAAATCGCTTTAGAATAGCACTTACTTAAAGCTGTAGGCAAGGAAGCGGAATACCATTTTTTACGAAATTTTAGATCTTTCGGCACGTTAAAAAATAGCTTTTCTGGCGTTTTAATAAAAGTGTTTGTACATTTCAGCACTGTACAATATTTATACTTAGTTAAAAAGGAGAATAGACACAAATCTAACACTTTGTTTATTTCAAAGTCACAATTAACCAAACAAAACACTGCGCGCTTTATCGCTGCCAACGGCTAACCGACGGCGACGGTCACAGAGACGTCACATGACAGCTACCGCGCCGGACGGTCAGTGAACTTCGCTAGTAATTTAGTCATAACTTCGTCAATTTTTATTGTAGAACAAAAAATTTTGTACTGTAAGCTAAGGATTTCTTAGCTCTATAAATCTGCATTCGTAACTAAAAACGTTACGGATCCTCGTTATTGCTTTAAATTTTACGCGATAAAGTGAGTGGCTTACGGCTACACTTGAACGGTCAACGTTATTTCAATTTCAATGCCATTCAACGGCGTTAAAATTGGCGTTAATGTTACTAGAAGACTTTCAATATTTGTTTAAATGGGTTCTATAAAAACCCATAAGTCTTTGCTTCTTCTTTTTAATTCTTCGATAAAGGGTCTGACCACCCAATTTTGTTAAGGGTATCAAAAATTGTATAAAAAATTACGAATTTAACGATATTGTAATTTTTTCTACCTTTAAAAATGACTAAAATATTGATGAGTAAAGTGGTGTTTTACGGTATGTGCGACCGCTTTGCTCCGCACCGCAATGTGACGTCACAATTCGAAACGCTCGCTCAGTTGGTCGCCTTCCCGACAGTCCGCTACCCGTTTCGTTTCGAGGCGCGTCCGTTTTCTAGACATTAAAAATGGCCAGACAGTATTGCATTGACACTTCTGTGTACAAATTTAAGTAAAAAAAAACACCTGACAAGTTGTATTTAATGTCCCAAAAAAGAATGAAATAGGAAAAAAGTGATTGAAGGTGATAAGAAGAGCTGATGAGAGAAAAATGTACAAGGGCTATGCCGCGAGCCAAAATCTAGTCGAGCAGTGTGTAAGTCTTATATTACGTACATAGGGACAGGCGGGCTATGCTTTAACACGTAGCAATCTTTCTTCTTCTCTTTAACCTCCATGAGCGTTTCACGAAAGAAGTCCCGCGGAAAATGTGCGAACTAAAATTTTATGTATGGAATTTGACACCAGATGTCAAACTTTGCAAAGACTGTGGTGCCGCGGCTAAGTGAAACTTCTTTCGTAAAACGGACTTCTAGACCATGGAAGTTAGAGAGAAGGAGAACGATCACTACATACCAAAGCGCAGCCCGCCTGTCCCTGAACTGCTATCGGTAAGGAGTATCTGCGAAGTTAGGTGTTTATGAGTACAAATAGATGAAGTGAGTTGAATAATCTTTGTTATTAGTTGGAAATCTTTGTGCATTGATGAGAAAACAATCTTGCTCTGTATAATTTTTTTAATTTTGACGAAAAGGAACATTGAAAAATGGTGAAATATTGTATTTTGCGTGGATGTGTAAGTGGTTTAGCATCTGATCGAAAAAATAGACTGAAAATGACTTTTATTAAGCGAACTTAGCGATCGCTGCGCCTCACTTATTTTGTCCATATTTCTCGGACACTATTTTCTACAGCGATCGTTCTCCTCTCTAGCCTCCATCTTTTAGTTAGGCGTACTGACATAGACTACATTTGACGATATTTGACACCGCCCAAGCAAAGAGTATATAATCATCATTATACGAAACATAGCCGCACGAGCACACGATATAATAAAATACTATATATTATTTTAGCATTTGGCAACAGTTTGCGTTTCTTTTTCTTACGTTTTACATAGGTAAATAATTGTTGTACATCTGAGCAAATGATACATAGATTACTGTATGAAATGATATTTGTTCTTCATAAAATCATAAATTGTGTTAGTAACAAATAAGTTCTGAAAGAATAAGTGAATTATTAATGTTTTTGTGCTAAAGTTTTTAAGAGTGTTTGAAGTAATTGATGAGATTAAAATAGTGATTGATTGAATAGCAAACTAAAATTTACTTGATAAACTTGTATGTATAAATTTGTATTTCATACGAATGTTCTTTCAATTTAGTTGTTCGAGTAATTTCATATTTTAGAAACTGCTTTGTAGCGCATTCTACTTCGGCAGTGCTATAGTGGTTAATCCGGATTGACGATCCACATTTGCTCATTGTCATCGTTGTGGCTTTATGTTTTAAACACATTCATACTGTTTTATCGTGTCGAAGTATTTTTAGAATCAGACGCTGGTAGTACAGCTAGCTGTCTTTATAAACATAATAATATTGTGATTGTGAATACTTATAATGGTTTTATTATGGTCAAGTGAAATTGTTATGTGCATTACAATTTAAAATACAGTTTATTTACTATACAATAATTGTGATGAGAGTTAAAAGTGCTTATGTAGAACACGGCGATAGCTTTCAAAGTTGATAATTTGGTGTTTATGGTAAGTTAAGAAATTTTAAGTTTATTTCACTAAGTTCTATACTTAAATAGATTCTCGGTATTTAGAAAATAATAAAATAAACTGCAGAAATTTTACTAATTAAACTTAAATTCAGAGTTATCTATCTTTTGCTTTGTGGTCATTTGGTCTAAATTTGAGAAAAACATTCAGGTGCCTTTTAGTTATTTATACTTGCAAGAGAGAAGAGATATTTTTCGATAGTGTCATCATTTAGTTAACTGTTAATAATTAAAGCATTTATAGTAATGCCCGAACTTACTCATTCCCACTAAGACTATTGCAACTTACACTATCACAATTACATTAATTTGGAGTTACATAGGTTTTAAATATCAACAATTTTTAGTGATTTAGTTTGTTGAAGAAATTTCAACCTGTAATAAATAAATCTATTAAAGTTGTCTTCTAATTTTGATAGATTTATGAAGCCATTAATATAACTTTATATAATTTATTATATATTTTCTAAAATATTGTTTTGTTTAGCCTTAGGCCCAATTAATGACATTTTGTATATATTTATATGCAAAATAAAGGTTTTCGAAAATTTTACTTACTTAGTTATCTCTCAGTTCCACTTGTTGTGTAAGTTTAGGGTATCACTATATGCTCTTTTTAACTTGTCGCTATGATCCATGATTTTCAAAAAATGGGGAAGTTATTGTATTCTATGAACTATGAACCTATTCTGGCTAATACTGCGATTATTTCCATGTCTCTAATCTGTATGTGTATGTATGTTTGTATGTCTCATATGTATATCTCATAACTTTGTAATGGAGGGTAGCATCTGAAACTACAAACCGCTTTTCGATCGAGCCTTGCTGAATTAACTTTTTCTGTAAATTTGTATGGAATCCTCACAGTAGATTCTGAGAAAACCTAAAAAGTTCGAGATTTTTTAATTTTTGAAAAGTAGTTTTCTTGAAATTACTCGACACCCTTGTTTGATCAATTATATAATCTAATCAGTTAATACATTTTTGAATAAAAATTACTGTGATAGTGTTGTGACTATGTCGATAATAAAGTTTTCGATAAAATTTTATCGTAGTCCTGTTTGTCCACTAACATATTAATGATAATCTACAAGTACTGGACGTCAAGTACTGAAATTAAATTTGAAAGGGTGATACCCTATAATATAAATAATTAACATTTTGTTAGTATTGCTAAGCCAGATAAGTAAGAAGTTAAGTATTACTCATGACTATTCTGGCTAATATTGCGATTATTTCCGTATGTCTGTGTGTATGTATGTGTGTGTTTATGTGTATGTATGTTAACATCTTATAACTTTGTAATGGAGGGTCTGATCGAAAAGCAGTTTGCGGCACCTGAAAGAGCCTTGCTGAACTTACTTTTTTTGTAAACTTAGACCCAATCCTCACAGTAGATTCTGAGAAGAAGTTTAATTTTCGAAAGTAGTTTTCTTGGAATTACACCTACACCCTTGTTTTGATCAATTATATAATCTAACCAGCACCTCTACTCAAAAAGCGACGTCAGTTGTCGTGAACTGTATCAAAATTGGTTGGTTTGTTTGAGAGTAATCTCGAAAAAGTGTTTTTTCAAAATAACTTGAAAACTTTCTGTGAAATCAATTTTATAGTGATAGACTTTTTTTGTCAAGCTGAAAAATTGCGTCGATTGCTGTAAATCACATCAAAATCACTTGATTTGTTCATTTCATGAAATATTTTCTATATTAACTTAAAAAAATTAAAAAACTTAGTTTTCCAAAATTATGACATCTTTTGTAGAGCTCTTCAAGCTAATAAGAGGAATAAGTGGAGGCTCAGCTTTCCATTGATGTCTGTCGAGTTGGGGGTTGATATTTTTTAAAGAAAGGGTACATTATTAAAAGCACAAATGCAAAGTTTCAACATGCGGACACCCATACTTTTTGAGAAAAAAATTATTGAAAATCAATTATTTGTGCAATACTTATGTAAATCCCTACCACAGATTATATCAAATTATCGCTATCAAATGTTCCGTTTTTTTTTTTATTTGGATTACCAACATAAGAAACAGCAATTAATGTTTGGTTACATTACAGCGTTATAAATTTACATGATTAACTGCTCTTATAATTATAGGCAATCACAGCAAGCGTTGTGTTGCCAAATTTTAAACAAAATTGAGAAAAATATGTTCTTAAATAAAAAATAATGATAAAATAATAAAAGTTAATTGTGTAACTGAAGTTTAACGTATGTCAACATGCTTTAGTTTGGCAATAAATTGAGCAAGGGTATCATGGTGAACGTCGAGGTTGGGTTCATTTTTGGTGAGCTTGTTGTACAGGCCAGATATACGGATTACTGGGGAGTCGCGACCTAAGTTGGTTCTACAAAATTTGATCTTAAAAAGGCTACACGGATATCTTGGTATTCTGCATGGTACGTTAAATTGAAATTTGGACACTAGCGGGACACAGTCAATGTAATTATTTATGATCTTATGTAGGAGTGACATGTCTAAGTGATTTCGGCGTAGGGAAAGGGGTTCTAGTTGAAAATGCTTAATTTTTTCATGATAGGTTTTGACATTTCTTGGAGTACCAAAATGGTAAGTTAAACTACGAATTACTTTTTTCTGAATTTTCTCGATCCTCTCTATGTGAGTTTTATAAGTGGGGCACCATACTGTGCTGCAATACTCAAGCTTGCTTCTTACAAAACTGTTGTAAAGCTTAATGACAGTGGCTGGCTTTTTAAAATCCTTTGTGTTTCTCAATATGAAGCCAAGCTACCTATTTGCTTCCGCCTCTATCTTGTTAATATGATCAGCAAACTTCAGATGACCATCCATTATAACACCAAGATCTCGAATAGTGATCACTTCTTCCAACTTTGTGCCTGCTATTGTGTATATCGATTTAAATTTATTACGTTTTCTGCTGTTCTTAATATGATAGCATTTTGTAGCATTTAAAAACATTTTATTGTTGTTACACCATTCGTGAAGATTATTAATGTCTTCCTGGAGGTGTTGCGCATCTGAAGCCGTTGAAACTGTTTTCGTAATTTTAAGATCGTCAGCAAAAAGATATACATCACTATGGTTTATCACACATGTTATGTCACTGACAAAATTGTTAAAAAATAACGGTCCCAAAATCGAGCCTTGGGGAACTCCCGAAAATGCTTCAAATAGCCCAGATTGTTTGCCATCAATTACCACCCTAGAAAAGCGATTTGAAAGGTAAGATTTACACCACTCCAGTAGGTTATCTGTAATTCCAAATAAATATAATTTATTAATCAGGATGCTATAATTTACTTTGTCAAAAGCTTTCGAAAAATCTGTATAGATGGCGTCAACTTGTAAGCCTTGTTTTATGTAAAGTTAAAGTTGTCATACGTTCAGTAACATTTTTTTTACGTAAATAATTATATTTTGTATTCATTTCAATAGTTTTCATGTGGTGGTTGCATTTGAAATGGTGGTGAAAGTGGTAGCTATAAATTATGTTTATACTTTTAAGTAATTATCAAAGTTAATATTTTGGTGTTTTAGCGTAAGAGCGAACAAAGCGAGCTCTGGACTTAGGGCACCCCGACTCGGATAGATTAGGTTAGAAGGGGATGGCGGGGTCGAGTGAGCGAATGAATAGACTCCGCCATCCTCTACGTGGTTATTTTATTATAAACCACTCAGAAGCAGGGCTCCGTCGACCGTGCTTCCTTTGACTACGCCACGTTGAGTGGCATGGGGCTTCCCTTCACCAACTCTCTCCCCCTATAAATCAGGTTTATGTTGTCAAAATCATTACGAAAACACAGCCACAGAAGGAGATTTTTAAAAACTATACAGAAATCCCTCTGAATCAGTCCCCCTATTTTTTTCTGATATAGGGGGTTCCCCCCATCATTAGAGGGTGACCCCCTGACCCCAAGTGGTCACCCTGGTTTTTTAGACTTAATATTAATTCATAAAATGAGGAAAATTTCCTTATAATTAAAAATTAAAAATCCTGAAAATGGGGGGCTCCGCATTTTTTCTTTTTAAGGGGGTAGTACACCTCCCTCCCGCTTCCGTTCGTTCTCCCGACTCTCCTCCCACCCTAATTACAACGGACTTCAATGGAAAGTCGTACGTAAGTGGAATTTGGACTGCTTTGTTATTGAAATTAGTGGGCAGTTCCAAGTATGGCGTGCAGGCTCATTCAATTTTTTTACTAAAATCCATGGCTGTTTATGAGTGTTTTTTTTATTTAGGAGAGGGGGCTAACAAGCATACGGCTCACCTGTTGGTAAGTGATTACCGCCGCCCATGAGCAACTACAACACTAGGGGAATTGCAGATGCATTGCTGGCCTTTTAAAAAGGAGGACTCTCTTCACTAGGCCCCTAAGTTGTATCGGTACGGAAAAATCTCTGGTGGTAGTCGATTCCACAAGGAAGTTGTGCGAGGAAGAAAACTTTCTTTAAATCGCATGGTGGTGGACCGCCAATCATCCAGATGGTATGGATGATATCGTGAGTTTTGTCGCGATGTGCGAAGGTGAAATTATGCGGCTGGAATTAGTCCGAACAATTCCTCAGAGCACTCCCCGTGGTAGATGCGATAAAATACGCAAAGAGATGCAACATCTCTTCGCAGTGCCTGTGGCAAGCCGATCGGAAAGAGCTCTGTTGATGCAATAAAAAGGAAGAAGCTGGGCCCGGCACTGGGGAGCCCCGGCCCAGAGATGAGAACGGTATTCCATGTGCGGCCGAACCTGCGCCTTGTAAAGTTGCAGGCGGTGTGCTGACATGAAACACTGTCCCGCTCTGCTGAGCACGCGAAGCTTTTTAGAGGCCAATTTAGCCTTCTCTTCCAAGTGGCCACGAAACTGCACGTCACCAGATATGTCGACGCCGAGGATTCCAATACTGGCTGAGGCAACAAGGGCCTTGAAGCAGAGGAGATACGACGAAGGGGTTTTTTGTTAACGGTAAACGCGAAAACTTATGTCATCAGGGGATTAAACTGGACTCGATTTAGTCGCCCACAGTCCGAGACTTTGTTCAACAAAGTTTCGACTTCAGACACAAGTTTGTCCCAGCCCGGTACTCTGCGACGTGCTGTCGTCCGCATAGCAATCACTGTTTCCGGTTTGCGACATGTCATTCATACGCAGAAGAAACAGCGTTAGTGATAGCACGCAGCCTTGGGAACATCAGCGTTAATGGGCTTGTAATCGGAGCATGCACCGTCTACTACGACGACCTGATGCCCTGATCAGCAAGAAAACTGATGATCCAAATACACAATTTCTCGGAAAGCCCATACGAAGGAAGCTTCGTAAGAAGCGCTTTGTGCCAAACCTGGTCGAAGGCCTTTGCTATGTTCAAACTAACGGCCAACGCCTCCTTGGACTCTACTGCCTCTGCCCATTTATGAGTTAGGTAACCCAGAAGATCACCAGCCGAGCCACCGCGACGGACACCGTACTGGCGGTCACTAATCAGTTGGTGATCTTCAAGGTGCCGCATGAGCTGGCTGTTAATGGATTCCATTATTTTAGAGAACAAGGAGGTGATGGCGATCGGCCTATAGTTGGATGGATCAGAGCGGTTACCTTTTTTAGGGATCGGGTGCACGAGGGCTGTCTTCCATGATTTCGGGACTACGCCGAAGGAGTAGGAGTACCGGAAAAGACGTGATAAAACCGGTGCCAACTCCGGAGCACACGTCTTCAGCACAATAGGAGGGACGCCATCCGGCCCACACGACTTGTTGACGTCCAGGGAGAGGAGTGCTCTACGCACTGAGCGTTGAGTAAGCAGGACATCCTGCATGGAGCACTCACTCCGCGGGGTGGTCGGCGGTGTGTTCCCCCCGTCATCAAGAGTCGAGTTGGACGCAAAGAGAGAGCCCAGCAGATCGGCTTTGTCCCTTGCGGCATGGGCCAGTGAGTCGTCCTCCCTGTGGAGAGATGGCTGACAGAAATTCCCTTGGACAGCCTTGGTGAGAGACCAGAATGCACGTGTTCCCGGAGGAGACGAACTAGTTTTTCGCCAATTCTGCCGATGTGCTCTGACTTTGTCTTGACAATGACACTGAAAGACCTGGAGGCAGAATTGTACTTCTTAAACTTAAGAACCAAACCGTTCTGTCTATACAAGCCGTCTGTTGTAGCACGGAGTCTGTAGCCATCTGGACGTGGTCGATGAGTCGGTCTGTTTCGGCATTACCACTATGGGACCTCTATAGGCACACGTAGACGCGGAGATGGTCGTCGCTGTCTACGCGCAGCCATAAGATGGTCAGGTCCGTTACCTTTAAGGCTGCCGAGTCGTCGAAAACAGATGTCCTCTCTGACATACATTCAAACACCAGCCCAGGGCGCAAAAGAGTGTTTTAATTTGTACCCCGGGTAGGAGAGATACGAAGCATCAGCTGGAGAGAACACCTGTGTCTCGGTTAGAAAGAGCAAGGCCGGCTTCGCCGTTTCCAGGTGGTAGTACTTACTTACTTACTTACTTATCGTCACGCACAATCCCTAACGGGGTAGCCAGAGAGAACAGATCGCCAAGTGTCACGATCCTTACATACCTCTTTCGCTTCTTTCAGGTTCATTAACTTCTTCATACATGCACGTCTAGGTATCCGAGTACTCTTGACCCTCCCCTCTTCGAGCAATTTGCTCACATGGTCTTCGAAAGTTAGTCTCGGTCTACTTCGACACCTTTTAATATTTACTTTCGCTCTATATATTTTCTTCACCATTCGGTCTTCACTCATTCGTTCTACGTGCCCAAACCATTGGAGTACGCCCCTATCAATTTTTGTGATAAGGTCATCTTTCAATCCTGCCATATTGCGAATCTCTTCGTTTCGCTTTCGGTCGGCTATGGTAACGCCACACATTTTACGAAGAGATCGCATCTCCACTGCATTCAACTTGCTTTTATGCTTCTTCTGGCATACCCAGGTTTCGCTGCCATATAACAAAGTCGGTACCAACACTGCGTTATGTATTGCAAGGCGTGCACTCTTCACCACGCCTTGCCTTTTTACTAATGCATTCAGGGCACCATTGACTTTGTTTCCGGCAGCGACACGCCTATCCACATCTAAATCACATCTTCCATCCCGGCTGAAAGCACTTCCCAAGTATACAATTTCATTTACCTGTTCTAGACATTCCTGATTTACCCATATTTCACATTTCGTTCTCTCTTCGTCCTTTTCAAATACCAGAACCTTAGTTTTATTAGCATTCAAACGGAGACCTTTAATTTCACATTCCTCTTTCATACACGTGACTAATGCCTGCAGTTCTGCTTCTGATGGTGCAATAAGCACTGCATCATCAGCATACAGCAGACAATTAACTTTTATGTCACCCAATTTCACACCCAAACAGCTATCTTTGCAGCTTCTGTAAACAGCTGTCGAGATACAGTATGAACAGCCAGGAAGACATGGCACAACCCTGTTTTACGCCCGCTTGGACGCTAAACATGGGTGACAGGTCATGCCCTACCCGCACACAGGCTTTACAGTCATAGTAAAGTGACTGCACAGCCCTTAACAATCGACCATCCACACCATATCCCGGCAACAGTTCCCACATTTTCTTCCTTATAACCTTATCAAATGCTTTCTCCAGATCCACAAAAGCACAGAAAATCCTCTGGTTAACACTCAGAAGCTTCTCCGTGATCATGCGGAGAGAAAACATTTGATCCGTGCATCCTCTTCCAGGTCTAAATCCGCATTGTGCCTCCCATAAGAATCTTTCCGATTTCTCTTGCATCCTGCGTGTCAAAACCTTCGAATAAACTTTACTTGCTAAACTGGTCAAGCTGATCGCCCGATAGCACCCGCAGTCAAAATGTGAACCTTTACCTTTATATAAAGGCACAATGACCGCGGATCGCCAATCATCCGGGACATCTCCCGTCCGCCAGCACAAATTGCACAGCAGATGAAAGCTGTCCCAGACGCGAGGCCCACCGTACTTGACCATTTCAGCAGTAACTCTGTCTAGTCCCGCAGCCTTACCACATTTCAAACTTCGAATCGCACGTTCAATCTCTTTCATGCTGAGGACCTCAGTGTCATCGAGGTCCGTGTCTGGCGTGCCAGTCACGGCGTCACCCCCGGATCCTTCACTAAGATCATGACACGCATACAATTCTCTATAAAATTCACTCCATCGCTGCATGACGTCCGATTTTTCTGAGAGGACGTCATTGGTTCTCGAAAGCACTTTGTTCATTCTTAAAGCTGTCGCACCACTCCGGGACCTTCCAACCTCTTTCCAGAAGAGTTTGGAGTTTTCCCTAAAGTTGTGCGACAACCTCTCGTCCGCTTCTATTCTACACCTTTCACGTACTTCCTCAATCAATGTTTTCGCATGAACTTTCTGCAGCTTATATCTTTCTTTCATCTTCTCTCTCATATGCTCATCGTTACTAGAGGCCAAGTAGTCTAACCATGCTTTTTTCTTCTTTTTTACAGCTTCTTTCACTTCATCATTCCACCATGCATCTCTTCTTTTACTACTACCTCTTTTTGTCGTACCACATACTTCTTCCGCTGCACTTACCATTCCATCCCTAAGGTTCTGCCATGTTCTCTCCACACATTCTTTCCTGCCATCGATGGTGTCAAGCTTTTCGGCTACCCTCGTGTGATATTTGTCCCTAGTATCCGCTTCCTGAAGCTTCCAGCTTCGGGTGCGACAGACCGACTGTGGTTCTGTTACCGCCGTCCGGTGGCGCCAATCCGCGAACAAACCCCTAAATCTAGTAATTACTAGATAATGATCCGTTCCCAGGTCAGCACCCCTGAACACTCGTGTATCCATCACCTGTTTTCGCAGTCGGTCATCCACCAGGAACAAATCAATCATACTTCTCTCATTCTTTCTTTCTCTAGTGTACATATGGATCTTCCTGTGATTAAACATAGTGTTTGTCACAAGAAGACCCTTTTCCTTGCATACAGCCAGTATAAGCTTGCCAGCATCATTAACCCTTTTATCGCCAAACTTTCCAAGCACCGACTCGTATCCTGGTCGAGCGATACCTACCCATCCATTCAAATCACCACATACAACAGTTCTTGCGTTTCCCTCAACCAAATCTAGAACTTCTCTTGCATTTTCCCAAAACTCCTCCAGCTCAGCCCTGGACGACGAAGCTACCGGCGCAAAAACAGCCAAAAGGAATAACTTCGTCAGTCCCATTTTGAAGCGAACCCAGAGAAGTCTTGAGTTCACAACCTTGTATTCAGTCATAAGATCGACCAACCGGGACGACAACAGCACTCCCACTCCTTGGCAGGCGTTCTCGCTTTCCGGGACTCCGGACCATATAGCTAACGTCCCGCCAGGGAGCTCTTCAATACCACTGCCTTTCCGTTTGGTCTCCGACATACTCTGCCAACCTCTCCGTGCCAACTCTGCACTCCGTCCTCCACCTTCCGCCGTGTCGGGCTGTGCGTGACGGGTGGCGGTCCCCATCGCCGCTTTGCGCGCTGCATTCCACACCAACGGGGACGAGCTGGTGTGCGTCGCCTTGGGGGGACGCCCTAACCCTCGTTCGCATGGGTGCGCAGCTGTGTAGAATTGCAGCCCTGAAAAGGGCTGGCAGGGGTCGCGACGAGCACGCTTCTACAATGACCCCCAGATGGTAGTGGACGGCGTTAAGATTTTAACGAAGCCCCCTGATGTTGCAGAAACTCATGGATAGCGTGGCAGGGGGCGCCTTTGACTTATTTCTCCGTTTGCTCCAAGCAGGTTTAGTCTCAAGCGTGTCTCCTTTGTAGGGAAGATTTGCCTTAATTGTTGCTCTTTGCAGACAGATTGATGATTGCAGTGTCGTATCGTGCCATTTGATGATGCTACCCATTTTTGGTCTGGGTATATTACGTCTGAGGTAAATGAGATAGTTATACTGCCATCTATAGGAATCAATCAATCAATCAACCAAATCATTTATTTCGCTAAAACATGGGTACAGACGGATGGATACAGAGTCAACATTTGTTTCCACATGTTTTGCCTTTTGTGGCAAGCGTAAAAATTGTTTAAAATAAATATGTTAAAAAACAAATTAAAATTAAAAAAATAAAATTAGAAATAAACACTTTTATAAATTTTCTTTTTCTTTCATAAACAATTTATATTTATGTTTTTAGGAAAACATAACAAAAATAGAAAAATTAATTTTTGTTCATTTGAGAAGTATCATGCAAAATCCTGGATCTATAGTAATTTCATTGATTTTCCTTAGTTAAGCAAAATCAATAAAAATAAAATCAAAATTTATGGTTAAAGAATTCTTTGATATTATAAAAGGCAGTATTTATTAGCCACTGCTTTAAACTTTTTTTCATTCGCCTTAATGGCTGTTTACGAATATTTTTAGGAACTATATTATAAACCTTGATATTATGAGGCAATTCCTCTGGAATAATGTAGTTTTACAAGATCGCATGAGTAGACATGTCGGATCTCTTTTTGCTGGAGAGATATTATTTTCCTGCACGGTAACAAATTGATTAGAATTATTTTTAATGAAAACACAGATTTCTAATGTATATAAACCAGTTAAAGTGAGAATACTTTTTTCCTTGAAAAGGGGTCTACAGTTTTCAAGAGGGCCTACATTACACAGTGCATGAATACATTTCTTCTGACTTAGGAAGGCTTTGTTTGCGTCAGTTGAGTTGCCCCACAAGAGTAGTCCATATCTTAAGACGGATTCAATGTACCCGTAGTAAGCAATACGTTCTGCTTGTGGACCTGCTACATTTTGAAGTTTACGCGGAAGCCCGATGATATGATGATGACGCAAGATTTTTGGCATTATCCATAGTTGTCTCATATGCCACTCGTCGGATGAAACACGTGGTAGAGCCATGCTGCAGTTATATTAGTAGTATAGTTGTAGCACGAATGGGTCGGCTCGACCGGGGAAGGACCACGCTCTCACAGAATACCAGCGTGAAATAGTAGCTTAATGCTGCTGTATTTCGTATGGTGACGTTCTTTTTACTGGAAACGGGGCATTCCATCTCGGTCCTCACGGGTGACAACGCATCTGCATTTTGATTCGTAATCGAGGATAGATGTAGATGTCTATCCGCAGCAACCACTTACCATCAGGTGGACTGTGTGCTCGTTTGTCACCCTATCCTATAAAAAAAATGAAATCGGGTAATGGTAACGTGACCATACGTGCCACTTTAGGCGGGACGGTCACAATTTAAAGGTTTGTGTCCCACTGTCCCCAAAATACGTAAAAATGTCCCGCTTGACAAATAAAAGCGTCACCCGTGCCATCATTATGACACCGCGCGTACCAGGTTTGCCAGCATGGCCTGACTAGTTACGTGATTATTCTGAAAACCTACACTTTTGAACTTAAAGTCACAACATGACAATTTTGTAATTAATCTAATTTTATTTTATTTATTTATTATTATAAATAATTAATTACAATAAATTATCAAATAACATAAGTTATTTCTAATTAGTATTTATTTGCTGTTCAGAAAAAAATAAAAAGCCAGCAGCCAGATTTTATATGATTCTAAATTCTCATTCTCACTTTTGATCATTAAAATATTCAAACAACTATTTGTTTTATTATTAAAACTATTATAAAAGGTTAGAATGAATTTTGGTAACGGCGGCAATTCTCAACGGAGGATAGCCATTTGCGCAGGACAGGATTATATTGCCCAAGTGTATGCGAAAGCACATGTCTACCCTACTCCCTCACTCTTATAGTCCGATGGAACTTTAATCTAAGACGACGGGAGAGAGATCAGGCGCAGGACCAACGGCTTTACGTGCTTTCGGAGGCAAGGTGGTGAAACCCCGCCAACTTCAATAAGTTCAAAATCAATATTCCGAGCTGCTACTTTTGTGACAGAAAAACCCAATAAAGGCTTCTTGGCCCGACTCGGGTTTCGATTGCGTTTACAATCGTTAGACCAAGAAGACAGTCAAAAGTGTTAAAACTATAATAGTTTTAAAGGTGTCCTGCTCTGAGGAAAAAAATTAATGGTCACTGGTGGGTGTTCATTGTATACAAGATGATAATTTTTTTATCCCTTTCTTAATCTTCATTACATCACCGGGTGGTGATGTAATGAAGATTAAGAAAGGGATAAAAAAATTATCAATTCATCATCATAAATATATAAAAAAGTGTGTGTGCGTGCGTGCGTGCGTGCGTGCGTGCGTGCGTGCGTGCGTGCGTGCGTGCGTGCGTGTGTGTGTGTGTGAATGAATGTATTGAGAAGCCAAAGTTAATATATGAATTTCCTTAAATTTTTTCTAAGCGATTCTTTAGGTTTTTTAATCATAGATTGGTAATATGGCCTTCTTTTGTAAAACAAATATAATTACAGTGTCAGATGTGTCTCTGTAGAAAATACCGTATGACATTATGCTATGAAAATAAACTAGTCAAGCTGTTTCAACTGGTAACATTTCTAATCTTTTTTATACAGCGTATGCTGCAGAGCTAAGTCTGCTTGCTAGTTTTGATATATGGTATCAGACAGTTCGAACATTTCTGTACTTATGTCAAATAAAGCATTATGTAAGTTAAAAAATGTTGTTTCTTAAATTAAAGTAGTAATTAAACGCGATAAAATCTGTAAATAATAGTTTTATTCAATGTGTTAGTGTTCGCGTAAATTTAAGAAATCATTACTCTTATGATTAGGTACAATTTTTATGCAAGAAGTGTTCCAATACACAAAATTTTGGTAAATTAACTCCTATTCCATATTAATAGCATTAATTATACGTTTCTTACACTAGATACTAGGTGACTTATGTATACCATTTTGAAATCTACTTAAAACACACATTCTTTTAAAATAATTGGCACTTAGTTTTTTCATACATTTTTTTACACACATGATTCAGCTTTCCTCTTCTCTTTTCTTTTTATGCAATGCATAGATTCCTGTTTACTCTCAGGGTCATAGCGGTGAACCCACGTTTCATCTCCTGTAATTATCCTGTCGAAAACACTTATTGGGTCGTCAACACACAGCTCTAAAAACTCCCTATAATGGTCAACCTGCACCAGCTTTTGAAGCGCAGTGAGCATTGGCAGCACCCAAATTGCAGTGACTTGTGAGGTTAGTCTTTTCTGCTAACATCCTAATTCTTACTCATGCATCTTCTAATACAAGTTTTTCTAAAATTTTTACATTTTATTCTGTAGCCGCTGTCCCAGGCAGCCCTCCCAGGCAGGGTTCATCTTCGAGGCCTTCCCTGCCTCATTTAAATTCATTTGACCACTTCTGTACGGTTGAGATTGAAGGAGTCAGATTCTTGGTAAACGGCCACCATTTGTTAATAAGTGTTTTTTTTTGAATTTTTCCTTGTTTAGCGAGGAATTTAATCACCGCACGGTGTTCGATTTTTTCAACATTGTCGAGTCAGTCATTCCCGTCGTCTTATGACTGAAGGTTATATAAAAAGTTATCAAGACGAAATTTTATGTGTGTGTATGTATGTACTATGTATGTGTGGCTTTCAATATTTGTATCAAGTTGGAGCGATTATAGGCCAATAACTTGAGGTCATCCATGTAGAAAAGGTGAGTTATTTTGGTCCAACCGATGATGATTAAATTGTTTTAAGGTTTAGGAGGGAAAGCTACGGAAGTGCACCTGATGGTAAGTGGATGCTGTGTTCCATAGACATCTACATTTATCTTCGATTAAGAATCAAAATGAAGAGGCGTTGTCACCCTTGAGGGCTGCAGTGGAATGCCTCGTTTCCAGTAAACGTGTAGACGTGGTAGAGCCACGCTGCAGCTTTATTATGTCTGTAGCATATATGGGTCGGTCGATTGAGGTAGGACCACGCCCTCACAGAATAACAGCGTAAAATAGCAGCTTAATGCTGCTATGTTTCGTATGGTGAGTGAAGAGAAACGGAGACCCATTTTACTGGAAACGAGGCTTTTCATCTCAGCCCTCAGGGTGACAACGCATCTGCATTTTGATTCTTAATTGAGGATAAATGTAGATGTCTATGGGCCTCAGTATCCACTTTCCAACAGGTGAATAGTGTGCTCGTTTGTAACTGTTATTCTATAAGAAAAATAGCGTCTCCGGTTCTCAACACTCACTCATCATACGAAATACAGTAGCATTAGGTTGCTATTTCACTCTTGGTATTCTGTGAGAGTGTGATCCAACCCTGGTCGAGCTAAGCCATTCGTGCTACAACTATAATATAGCTGCAGCGTGACTCTACTGGGTAAAAAATAATTGTATATTGAACATACACACTTACTTGCTTACTACACCTGCCGACCTTTCATTATTGCCGAGAAAAGGGCAGACAGGCTCTCATTGTCTCTATGTTTGCATAGTACTCTCTTAATTGGTGCGAAAATTTTTAAGAGATTGCATGACTCTACGTAATTATTGAAATTATGAAGTAATTTAATAAAATAGCTATCGAGAAATAAAGAAGTAACCCTATTTCTTTTTTACTTCCCGCTAAGTAAATCGTAAATTTTCAAAAATAGGCAAGTTATTGGTTTCACCACGATTTTCGAAAATCGAGTTTTCATCAGATCTCGGAAGTTTTGAGATCCCAGGAAGTTATGCTGACTAATTTCGAGCGGACGTCGGTACGGATGTATGTAGTATGTCTGTGTCTGTAAGTATATGAACCTTTCAAAACTATTCAACGTCTTGATCGATTGAGATGCGGTTTGCGGTGTTCTAAAGATCTCAATGTGGAATAAATTTGGTGATAATATGAACTGATTCGGACGAGTAGATTTTGAGAAATCTCAAAAATAAAGATTTTCAAAAACTGTTTTTTTTAATAACTTAAACGGCTTAACCAATTGATTTCAAGAATGATTTCTAATTATTTCATAATCTCAAGAAATGACGTCGAATGCCGTTTAGAAAATAAAAATCGGTTCATTCGTTCGTGAGATATCGAAGGAGAAAGATTTTGAAAAAAAAAAAAGTTTTTTAACGTTACTTCGAGATTTCGCAACATAATTTGGTGAAATTTGATGCGCTTTGCATTTGAAATTAGCGGGAATTTCCAGGGGTGGCCTGCAGGGTTAACCAATTTTTTTTCACAAGTAGCACATGGACGACCGAACTTTTCGGATTAGAAAAAAATTCAGAGGTTTATATCCATCTAAAAAAAACTCATACAACTCAGATGCTCGTTTTGAAATACTTAGGCATTGCACAACCCGACAGAATTCGTGGTATTATACACACCATCTGGATGACCCACCCACTGTGCGATTTACCAAGAGTTTTCTTCATTTTTCGACTTATTTGTTGAATCTGCTACTTGTACGATTTAGAGAACTTGAAGAAAAGGACTATCACTCCTTTTAAAATGGCTAGCATAACATCAGCAATTCCCTTGGTGTTGCAGTTGAACATGATTTGATGATATAATATACCTAGTTTTCTATCTATTTCCGAGATTGAAAAAGAGATTCGACGATGATCACGCAGTAGTCGCGTTTTGGGTTCTCGAGATGAAAATTATTATTATTATTTTTTTATATATTATTACATTCATTAATTACACATTACTTTACGGTACAATCGTAAGTTATAGAAGCTTTACCGTGTACCGGTTCTTTAGGAAAAAGTTCTTTAGGTCCTTCCTTTATTTTAATAAGTTTATGAATATCAAAAAATAAAATAACATATCATAAAAGTTACCTTTATCAAATTCATACGTTTTATTGAACGCCCCTAGTATGCATTAACTTATCGCGTAATCATCTAAGTATTAAAATAGTGTTAGTATGTCGGTGCGGCTTGGGGTGGTCGATTTTTATTATCTTACATAGTGGGTGTGGCCGGGTGTGGCAGGCCAAACATAACTTGTCGGGATCGATATCATCGCGGACTATTCCGTTCCTGACTACAACCAGAAATCAGAACCAGACTTTTGGTCCAATTGTATCTGTGTTACATGTATGCTCATAACATTTTTCATCGTCAGTGCTATTAGTTTTTGCCATATTCATTCATCTTCTAAATTATGCGTCAGTATTTTTTATTAAAAATCGTTGATATTCCCTATTTTGTAAAATTAGCGAATATAATAAAGTTGTAAATGCATAATATGCAGCATAAAACAATCAGTCAACAAATACTGATATAATATTTGTCAACTAATTATTTTAGCATGACTGAATTGTTGTATTGTGGTGGCGGCGTAACAGAATCATCATTCATCACCCTATTTCTTCCTGGGGACGTTGTAAGAGTCGAGTTTGGGATATGCCAGGATCTTGTAGCTAACTGCCGTGTAGTGGCGGTTAAGAATATCCACTTCCCCATATCTTCCCGTGAGTGTCGTAAAAGGCGATAGAAGGCAACAGGCAGGAGATGGGCAGCAGCATCTTCCTGATAACGCCAAGCGTAGCAACTATGGCAATACACCCCCCATTGTATATGCTCATGAACAACGACACAAATAAATGGCCCCCAGTCCCCGGCGACTCCGCTGTTCCTGGCTACTGTAGCGACCATTGTAACAGTGGGGTAGGGAGTGCTAAGAATCTCTGGTGGAGGTTCGGTTGCCACCTAAGAAGAATAGACCTGGCAACATTCAACGCACGCACCCTGTGGTTTGACGAGAAGATCCTGGAGCTGGAAGAAGAAATAGCGAAGTTGCACTGGAATCATCATCATCATCATCATCATTACAGCCCTTCACAAGTCCACTGCTGAACATAGGCCTCCCCAATAATGCCACAAAGCACCGTCCTGAGCCACCTGGAGTGTGAGTAACGATCCAAGAGCAAGTCTTATCCGACACTATTCCGATGATATCCTGGACGTCAGTCTGAGCGAGATTAGAATGGCTCTTCAGCACCTTAAAAACGGCAGGGCCCCAGGCGAGGATGGAATTACAGCGAAGCTTCTGAAAGCGGGTGGAACACCGGTACTTGAGGTCCTTCAGAAGCTCTTAAATTCCGTCCTCCATGGTGGCACTACTCCGGAGGCGTGGAGCAGAAGTGCGGTGGTCTTGTTCTTTAAGAAAGGCGACAACGTTCTCTTGAAGAACTACAGACCGATTTCCCTTCTGAGCCGCGTCTACGTGCTGTTTTCGAGAGTCATTACGAATCGTCTCGCACGCAGACTCGACGACTTCCAGCCTCCCGAACAAGCCGGTTTCCGAATAGGCTTCAGTACCATAGACCACATACATACCCTGCGGCAGATTGTACAGAAGACCGAAGAGTACAATCTGCCACTTTACCTGGCGTATGTGGACAATGAGAAAGCTTTTGATTCCGTCGAAATTTGAGCGGTGCTACAGTCCCTTCAGCGGTGCCAAGTTGACTGTTGGTATATCGAAGTGCTGAAGTGTTTGTACAGTAGGGCTACGATGGCTATCCGAGTACAGAATCAGAGCTCGAAACCTATCCAACTGCAAAGAGGTGTAAGACAGGGTGACGTGATATCCCCGAAACTCTTCACCACTGCATTGGAAGACGTTTTCAAGCTACTGGACTGGAAAGGATACGGTATTAACATCAATGGCGAGTACATCATTCGCCTTCGATTTCCCGACGATATAGTCCTTATGGCAGAATCGCTGGAGGACCTTAGCACTATGCTCACTGACCTCAATGGTGTCTCCCAACGGATAGGTCTTAAGATGAACATGGACAAAACAAAGATCATGTTTAATGTCCATGTCTCACCTATGCCGGCAGTTGTTGGGAGCACTATGCGCGAAGTTGTTGACGAGTACGTTTACCTGGGACAAATAGTCCGACTAGGTAAGTCCAACTTCAACCGAGAGGTCAATCGACGGATTCAACTCGGCTGGGCAGCGTTCGGGAAATTACGACACATCTTCTCGTCAGGTATACCTCAATCTCTGAAAACTAAAGTGTACAACCAGTGCGTGTTGCCAGTGATGACTTACGGATCTGAGACGTGGTCCTTCACTGCTGGCCGTATGAGGACGCTCAAGGTCGCTCAGAGAGAAATGAGGGTATCCGCAGTAAAACCAGAGTGACCGACATAGCCCAACGGATTAGTAAGCTGAAGTGGCAATGGGCCGGCCATATAGCTAGAAGAACCGATAACCGGTGGGGAAGAAAGGTTCTCGAGTGGCAGCCTCGTACAGGTAGGCGTAGTGTAGGGCGACCCCCCACTAGATGGAGTGACGACCTGGTAAGACATGAAGGAAGTCGATGGATGCAGGTGGCTCAGGACCGAGCTTTGTGGCATTACTTGGGGGAGGCCCGGTAATTATAAATAAAACAAGAGATTTCTAACTCAATAGCTGCATATATTGTTTATTTTGGGTTTAACCGAGCCGAGAATATCAGCGTGAGGAAGAAGTTTACTTCTGTTTTTCGCCTGGTGAGTGCAGGTGGCCGTAGGCCCAATTCCCGATCTGACTGATCCGGCGGGTAGATTTGTTTATGACTTTGCCTTGGCATATTGTTAGACACAACTGGTTACTTCGCTTACGCGGATCCCAGATGTGGAAGATCATGTACCTTCTCTGTTGGACTGTCTTCAGTCCCTGAAAACTTCTGTCAGCCATCCCTGCCATCTCTGCACTGGGAGGATGAGTCACGGATAGTCCATGCCGCAAAAGAGAAAGCCGATCTGCTAGGTTCTCGCTTTGCGTCCAATTCGACTTTCGACAACGGGGGGAAACCACCATCTCGGTGTGTGAGTGCTCCATGACGGATGTGCGGTTTACACACCGTTCGGTGCGCAAAGCACTCCTCGCCCTGGACATCAACAAGTCGAGTAGCACCAGTTTTAACGCGTCTGTGGCGGCGCTGTCGTCGCGCCTCAAGTGAAACACATCGAAGCCTTAATCGCGCTATCAAAGTTCCGAATCGAAAACAGTATATATAGAATAGCTCCGAACTATCACACGGAGCGTTGGCCTCTCCCCGGGCAGAACACCTTGCCCGGCGGGAGATCTCCCCTTTTCCTTCTACGGCCACAGTCTACGGCCACACGTCTTTTCGGTACTCCTACTCCCTAGGCGTAGTACCGAACTCATAGAAGACAGATTTGGTGCACCCGATCCCTAAAAACGAGCGACCGTTCAGATCCGTCGTATAACAGGCATATTGCTATTACCTTGTTTTCCAAAATAAAGGAAAAGTTATTACCTGCCTGCTCGCGATATACCTTGAGGATCATCAGCTGATTAGTTACCCCAGTATGATTTCCGTTGAAATCGCTCAGCTGGTGATCTTCGGAGTCACCTGACTTATAGATGGGCGGAGGCAGTAGAATCCAAGGGGGAGGCGTTGACCATTAGTTTGGACATAGCGAAGGCCTTCGATCGGGTTTGGCACAAAGCGCTTCTTTCGAAGCTTCCTTCGTATGGGCTTCTCGAGAAATTGTGATATTGGATCATCATTTTTCTTGGAGATCGGAGCATCAAAGTCGTGGTAAACGGTGCATGCTCCGTTACAAGCACATTAATATGATATGTTGCAAACCGGTAACATTTATTGCTATGGGGACAGCGTTGGTGTGCTTTATACACCGGCCATGCCAAAATTTCTCGGGAAAATGTCGCCGAGTACCGGAACAAACTTGTGTAAGAAGTCGAAACTTTGTTGAACAAAGTAGCGGACTGGGGCGACTAAATCTAGTCCAGTTCAATCAAATCAAGTTTGCACGTTTACCGCTAAAAAGAACCTCTTTATCGTATCTCCTCAGTTTCAAGGCACTCCCCTTGTTGCCTCAGCCGTACGGACGTACAGTTTCGGGGTCACTTGGAAGAGAAGGATAAATTGGCCTCTAAAAAGCTTGGCGTGCTGAGTGGGGCGTGACAGTAGTTTATACAGGCACGCCGCCTGCAACTGTACATGGCGCAGGTTCGGCCTCACATGGAGTACTGTTCTCATATCTGAGCTAGGGCTCTCCAGTGGCAACTCGTTCCATTTGATCACATCCAGCGCAGAGCGATTTGAATTATCGGCGACCGAGCTATTTCCGATCACTGTCACTGCAAAGTGATGTTGCATCTTTTTCGTATTTTATCCTATTTACCACGGGGAGTGCCCTGAGGAATTGTTCGAACTCATTCCAGCTGCTCAATTTCACAATCGCATATCGCGACAAAACTGGCGATACTCGCGATGTAGAAGAAGTTTTCTTCCTCGCACAACTTCCTTGTGGAATCGACCACCACCGAAGATTTTCCGAACCGTCCGAAGTCGTAAACTTAGGAACTTTCACAAAAAGACCCCACTCTTTTTTAAATAGCCGGCAACGCATCTACAATTTCCTGGTGTTGCAGTTGTTCATGGGTGTCGGTAGTCACTTACCATCAGGTGAGCCGCATGCTCGTTTGCCCCTTCTCCTTTAAAAAATATTCATATTGTTATTCAATAAACAATTACACATATTGTAATTTGCTTAAGTTTAAATTGTTCTTCATTGTTCTCATTCATTCTCCTACTGAATACTAGGACTGTCTATAATCAATGTAAAGTTTATTTAAACCTTAATGTAAATTGTGAATCAATTAAAGGCGTATTTAAAAGGCGTGTTTATTGATTAAATATACAAAAATCAACTATTTTCATACAATATTACGCTTTTGTATCTATATTTTATTTACATTTAAAAACATTACTTAGGCTACTTTTGTAGCAGACAACAGTGTCTGCTACAAAAGTAGTCTAAACAGTATACAGTATGCACTAACTAAAGAACGTCTAACACTATGATGTGCGCGATGATCAAATTTGCGTGACACATCCACTCCTAACAGCGCTGCTGCTAGAAACCGTCTTCTCACGTCATCTTCACGTATTAATCTTTTTGGTTCTCAAAACGTGTGAAAACATTGAAATTTATAAAAAGTTAGAAAACTATTTTGAAGAGAAATCTTTTTTAGAACCGTTGTGATTTGAAACTCTATGAAACGGAAAAGCGACACTAAAAAGAGACAAACATTGTTTAGAAGATTAGGCCTGCAAAAGAATGAGATAGAATACAGTATAGTGTTTCTGATTATTTATACGGACATTAATCATATGATCTATAAACAGTAAGGATTAAGGACGAAATTTGTTGATAAGAAAATATTCAAGTACTTACGATGATGAACTTCAAAACTTGGAGAGTGTACAATATTATAATATTAATAATTTTAACACGATAAATTTGTTTTATGTAAGTACCGCTTGTTGAATCTACTTATAACTGCAAATAAATATAGTATATGATTTTTTACACCAAGGTTTAAGCAATCTGACCGCTGATTCAGTCTCTTGACCGAACTTGCGTTCGGTCACTATAAATAGCTCAGTAAATATGTAACCGAAGACGAAGTTATAAAAGCCATTGCTTCACTAATCCAATATATCCATATTGGATTAGTGAAGCAAGTTCCGACAGTAATTAGATATATTAATTATTTTTATGTATCATTAGCTTTTTAAAATTTGTGTATATAGTAAAGAAGAAAGAGTTGTTACTCAGTCATTTTTAACGTTAATGGTTGTGAAAAAAGTCGACTAAATGTGATAACGGAATCACATCGGAAGGATTTTCACATACTGAAAATTCATTTATAGTTTATTTACTCTTCTTAACATTTCCTACTACTACTTTGTTGTCAAATATTGAATTTTCGGCTTTCTTTTTAATATTTTTCTTATTTAAAACATTATGATTTTTCTCCAGTATCGTAGAGACAATTTACATAAGTAAATTTTACAAGGACAAAATTTGTAGGACGTCCGTCGCATTTAGAATCACAATTCACTGCTATATTAATGCTTAGTCAATGCGCCACGGAGGCGTCGCATGTAGGATTACAAAGTCAAAATCCTGATTAGTATATTATACATATAAAATATCCTTACATTATTGCCGCGAGCGGGAGTGATTTAATATATACATATATAAAAAATCTCTGAAAATAAAATAAATGAACACATATGTAGCGATTTTTCAAGCAACCTCTTTCGGCTATATTGTGTTCAAATTTGAATGAAAAATATTTTTTTGGTTTTTTTTTTTTTAAATCTTGAAAACTGGTTCCAATACTCTTAAATTAACATATTGTTTTTAAAACAAGATTGGGAATTTGTATAAAAATTTGGTATTATAAGAATCACAGCTCAATCAGCTGTACGTAGAAGTGTGAAATTAGAACCACATGTTTTTTTATATGTAGGCATATAGGTAACATGTAGTGCAGGCATAAGAAATGATTTTTGAAAATTCAAACTAAGAGGGTGAAATAGGGTGTTACATATGAATCTTTTTAGGCTCCGGAGCGTTTGACTCGAAACTTTCCGAAAGTAAAATATAAATTAATATGTATTTTGCGATTTTACTATAAAGAAATTTAATTAATCATGTTTTTTATTTAAAAACTGGTTCAAATGCACTTTAAAATTATAAAATATCCATTTTTCCTTAAAAATCTTTTAAAACGCAAATGAAAAGATGCAAAGTTAATAAATAGTTATGTGTATGTTAAACAAGATAACAAAGATTATATATGTATAATTAAGTAGTTAAAGGGATTAAATGTTATGTAATGTTATGTGAAACTTACACAATACTCGATGCAAACGATGGCGGCTGGGATTAATCCGAACAATTCCTCAGAGCACTCCCCATGGTATATGCGAAAGAAAATGCAAAGAGATGCAACATCTCTTCGCAGCGCCAGTGAATCGAGCCGATCGGAAAGCACTCGGTCGTCGACGATTCGAGCCGCTCTGCGCTGGATGCGGTCAAGTGGAAGGAGCTGGTACTGGGGAGCCTCAGCCCAGAGATGGGAATAGTATTCCATTTGCGGCCGAACCTGCGCCTTGTAAAGTTGCAGGCGGTGTTCCGGCATGAAATACTGTCCCGCTCTGCTGAGCACGCCAAGCTTTTTAGAGGCCAATTTGGCCTTCTCTTCCAAGTAACCACGAAACTGCACGTCACTCGATATGTCGACGCCGACGATTCCGATACTGGCTGAGGCAACAAGGAGAGTGCCGTGAAACTGAGGAGATACGACAAAGGGGTTCTTTTTAGCGGTTAACGTCCAAACTTGTGTCTTCTGAGGGTTAAACTGGACTAGATTTAGTCGCCCCCAATCCGATACTCTGTTCAGCAAAGACTCGACTTCATACACAAGTTTGTCCCGGTACTCGAAGACGTTTTCCCGAGAAATATTGGCACGGCCGGTGTAAAGAGCATCACCAGTGCTGTCATCTGCATAGCAGTGAATGTTACGGGTTTGCAACATATCATTGATATGCAGAAGAAACAGCGTTGGCGATAGCACGCAGCCTTGTGGAACACCAGCATTATTGTGTGCTTCCGGTGACGCCTATCCTCGTACAAAATAAGGTTGACAGCCGTTATATTGTTTATTATAGTATTCTATGATTATTGCTATTTCTGTGCCTAATACCTTAATAAAAATTATAATTATATACCTTAATAATAAATTAATAAAAATTTACTTTTTCTTCCAATAAAAGTATTTTTGTGTACATTGTGATATGTATATAGTAGCATACTTTTTTCAGCCTATTGTTTATTATGTAGTGGATATTACCGTGTAGTGGCGGTGTACGAATATCCACTACCCCTATCATCCTGAAGTTGTCGCAAAAGGCGACAGAGGGAAATTGAAACTGGAGATGGGCAGCAGCATCTTCCTGATAACAGCTCTAAATAATATAAACCCTCTGTCTGCCAAGCATGGCAACTTTTTTTTATAGGATAGGGTGACAAACGAGCACACAGGCCACCTGATTGTAAGTGGTTGCTGTGGCCCATAGACATCTACATATATCCTCGATTACGATGCAAATTGCAGATGCGTTGTCGCCGGGAGGACTAAGATGGTTTGCCTCGTTTCCAGTAAAAAGGGTCTCCTGTTCTCTACACCCACCATACGAAACACACCAGCATTAAGCTACTATTTTACGCCGGTATTCTGTTAGAGCGTGATGCTTCCTCGGTCGAGCCGACCCATTCGTGCTAAAACTATACTACTAATATAACTGCAGCATGACTCTACCACATATAAACTATAGCAAAATCCAATCCAAGGGGAGGCCTATGTTCAGCAGAATGGATGGATGGATGTTGTAATTGTGAAGGATTGATTTTAAAATAAAAAGTAACATAACATAAACACTCACGCCTGTCACCCAGAGGGGTAGGCAGAGACTACGGACTTCCATTTGGCACGATCCTGACATACCTCTTTCGCCTCTTTTACATTCATATATCTACGCATACATGCTCGTCGGTTAAGGGTACTTCTAACGTGGCCCATTTTCAAAATATCGCCAATTTGGTCGATAAACTTTTTCCTAGGGCGTCCCTTCCCGACTCGGCCGTTCACATCTGCCATATAAATTTGCTTTGTCACTCTTTCCTTATTCATTCTTTCCACATGACCAAACCACCGAAGCATTCCTTTCTTAATCCTGGCCACAACATCATCTTGCATACCACATTTATCTCTTATCACGCAATTTCTCACCCTGTCATTCAGATTAAACCCTAGCATATTCCTTAAAGACCGCATTTCTACAGCATTTATTCTACTTTCGTGCTTCTTCTGCCACACCCAGCTTTCACTACCATACATTAAAGTACAGTACAGTATAATAAAAAGTACTTAAGTATTTAATGAATGATGTTGTAACAATAGAGTTTTGATCAACTTGAGGGGTTTTACGATGTTTTCATCCTCTATTGTAGCTGATGAAATATATCGTGGAGCACTGCGCATGTCACAATAATGGTAAAATATCTGAATTTTCAAGCTTAATAAATTTGGGAGACAGGAAAGTCTTCTCTTAAGTACACCAAAGAGCATTTGTATGAAATGACTGGTTCTTATCTAAGAACGATTATATTATGCGTTCCTTCAGTTTGTGTTCTAGGATTCAAAATTGGGGTTAATTAATAGGGTTAATATGGATAACTACTATTTATTTAATAACAATAAGTTAAAATAGTTTTGTTATTTTCTCTCAATTAACAGTACCATCACTCTTTGGAATCCAGTTGCATAGAATTAATTTGTTACCTTAAGATGTTCCTCAATAGTTAACATTTTATATTTGCTAGGTTTGCTTTTACTCTATTTTTTTAAAGAATAGGGGCGACTAACGAGCACACTCCACTTGATGGTAAGTGGATGCTGCAGCCTATATACATTTACATTTTTCCTTAATTAAGATTCAAAATGCAGCGTTGTCACCCCTGAGGACTGAGATGGATTGCCTTGTTTCCAGTAAAAAGGGTTTCCGGTTCTCTCCACTCACCGTAGGAAACACAGCAGCATTAAGCTGCTAATTTATTCTGGTATTCTGTAAGAGCGTGGTGCTACTCCGGCCAAGTCGACCCAGTCATGCTACAACCATAATATAACTGCAGCGAGGCTCTACCACGTATAAACGATGTACTCTAAAAAACTATATATCTATATACCTACGTAGTATACGATTTGATGAACGTTCAATTAATAACAAACAGCCTGTAGCTTAAAACCGAAGGATAATCAATATGTGATATACTAGTTGCAAGGGTATATTTCGTCAGAGGTTTTATTGTGCTGCCGAAAACAAAATCCAAGTATAACAACTTTTGGAGACTCCGTTCCGCGCACGAAATTTCTCTTAATAACATTTCTAAATTTAAGGGGCGTTTCTGTGTTCTGGCATTAGAATACCAGAAAATTTTGTTGGTTTTTAATAATAAAAATAGTGATCAGCTCTTGAGATCTGTCTACTATCAACTTGCATCTATCTACAGGCTTTCTAGAAGCCATTCCAGTAAAATACATTTGTCATTTGACGCCAATAATTCTTCAACCGCTATTGAAACTTTTACATCATTTTGAATTTTACCGTCGGTCGTAGTCAGCGGGGAGAGAGTCAGTGCACATGATGTTTGTATTCGGAGGAGTTGTTACATCTCCCTTACAATTAATTTTTAATTATGGCTATACTTTATTGCTAAAATGGCACCATTGCGTAGGTTAATCCTTAAAAAGTAGGTCTCATAAAAATTTAAGGTTATATTAAACATTGTTCTTATTTTTAAATTATTTTACAAGGAATGAAATGTTAAAATCATTTGTTTATTAATTTATATTCTTTTAAGAAAGAGTACTGGTATTGCTATTAAATACTTTACGAGATCCACTCCATTTAAGCAATTTTTTCATGACACTATTCAAACAACGGATTCGAAAGCATAATCTTTTAGTTTCAGTTAACAGTCCTTATCATTAGGATACTGTCATATATTATTTCTTCTGTGAAGTTGTGTCAGAACAATATGCTTTGGTTATTGTTCTGAGCTACTTGTTAAATAAACAAGTAGCTCAGAACAATAACTAAAGCATATTGTTCAGAGACAAGTAGCAAGTAATTGTTTTTTAATTTTGCGTTTGTCATTTCTTGTGTGAAATTGTGTCAAATTTATTTAACAAGTAGCTCAGAACAATAACTAGACCATTTTGTTCTGAGACAAGTAGCAAGTAATTGTTTTTTAATTTTGCATTTGTCATTTTTTGAACGAAGTTGTGTCAAATTTATTTAACAAGTAGCTCAGAACAATAACTAAAACATATTGTTCTGAGACAAGTAGCAAGTAATTGTTTCTTAATTTTGCATTTGTCATTTCTTGTGTGAAGTTGTGTCAAATTTATTTAACCAGTAGTAAGTAATTTTTTTTAAATTTAATTTTAAAATTTTAACATTCCACGTAATTTTTTTGATTTTGACCCTTGTTCAAAATTTCAAGTCTAGCTCATCGGAAAGTGTTCGAAATTTGAGTGGAAAGATTCCACCCAGAACGGCAGACAGACAGACAGCCAGAGTAACAAGATATTCTTGACTTAATAAAAACGTGATAAAATTTTAGAAAAACATTATTTAAAAATTAATTTATTTTGGGTTTTATTTCAATGGTCATCTTACTAACCTAACCACCTAAATATGAGCAATGCAGAGTAATCGACGTTTTGATGATACAGCACAGAAATCGTAATAATAAATTACTATTTCTGTGTGATAAACCAATATTTTCGCTGCTCAATTTTAGATTGTTTAATGTTTATATTATTTTATAACAATTAGTCATCACTATACACTAGAAAATATATTTTAGTATTGGAAGTCATAATCCGCCCAAGTCTCTCTGCTACATTTTTCATATGGGAGATATTTGCTATAGTTGCCATGTTTGACCGCCAAGTTTGATACAGTCAGCGTAAATTTTACAGTACGCGAGCAACCCTGGTTCGTTTGCGCCCGCATTAGTGAAATTTTTAAAGTGATGATTTATCACGTGTTCGGCAGTTAAGTAAGACATCGTGAGGAAACTATTTGTCTGAAGAATAAAAAAAAATTGAGGACAGATAAAAGTCCGCTAACAAGCATTAAACATTGCATCATAACCCTCTCAGAAATGCCTGTTGTTTAGCAGTCCAGAAAACGTTCCCTCTGTCTACTTCTATGACACTCACGAGGGGTTGGACCCTTACGCTGCTACCACATAGTAACGATGGTGATGCATTCCCCGAAGGAGACTTATGTTTAGCAATGGACTTGTAGAGGGCTGTAATAATGATGATGATGATGAGTGGATGACCTTTCATAATCTCAGACAGGTGCTGATACCGAAATAGAAACATACTGATAATGTATAAAGGTTTAAAAGCATTAAGCAAGTTATCAAGACCCTGTGTTGTGCGTCATCTTTATCGTACACTTTGAAAGGCCTAGGTTAAATGTACTAGGAATGATAAATCTTTTTTTATTTATGTAGTAAGCTTAGTAGGGCAAAGAATTTTAACTGTTTGTGGATGTTATAATGTACAGTAAAACAACTAGTTTCGCTATTAAAATACCTACCTACCTCCTACAGTCTACAGTATTGTAACTAAATTAAACTTGTTATAAAAAGTACAAATCGACTTCAAAATCAAACGATAAAATAACTTTCACGTCGTCGTCTTGTTCCTTCGTTCATCGTTTCAGAAATCGATACTAAAACAATATGTCGAAGAATTAAAAGTCTATTATTATTTACCCTTGTGAGAGTACTAAGGAATTTGAAAAGTTCTAGTGTCATCTAAATACATCTTTTTTCCCATAATATATTAAGTATTCATTTTATTTAAAAAAAAAAAGAATCATTTAGATCGTTTTAGCGGTCTTCGAGAAATCGGTAAACATATCACGTAAAATGAAAAAACAAACTCGTCGAATATAATATAACCTTCTCGATTTTACCCTTAAATATTAGTCAGCAGCACAAAGTATTTTGTGCACTCAATAATTACAAAGAGGTAAATAAGCTAATCTAATTATAGCAAGAGACCATACTGAAAACAATGATACATTTTAAAACGATCATTAAATATGTGTTTATTTATAACTGTAACTTTAATTATCGAGACATAATGGATATGGTGTATTATTATACATGTACATATGGTGTATAGTTGAAAATTAGTTGTATATACACGTGAACAAAATAAATACTATTATAATTCATTAATTTTTTTTAAGTTTAAAGCTAGGAGTATATGCAACAAACATCATACATCATAGTTATTAGAGTGGGTATGTTATTTCCGATTTCGCAAAACACAATAATTATCACTTTACCTTTTTATAAAGATCTAAAAATAACTAGAGAATGTTATCGGCGACGTTATCTCAAGGCGAGAGCGTCATCAGCCAGAGTCGTGCTGAACAGTGCTTAAGCTCCACAGCTACCATAATGTTTGACCAAGTAAAATTTCTATGATATTTTCTTAACATTATTTGTTTTCACCTTAATCTTCATGTAGTACTAAATAATATGACGATTATACTGAGTATCTTTGATGTTTTCTGCTGAATTGCGATGACTCCACATTCCGTCACTTATTAGTGACTCTCATTGGTAATAATGTATACTTAAAAGTGTTTTAATTCAAATAAATTTCTTTGCTAAATATAACACTGTAAACCCATTTATTCCTAGAATCGACAATGCTGGCAGTATAATTGTAAACAAGTGTATCACGCTACAATTATAACATTAATATATCAAGTTTAATTGATAAACTTTTTCGGTATGTGATGAGGATAAGGATATATATATATATATATACATATATATATATATATATATATATATATATATATATATATATATATATACATATATATATATATATATATATATATATATATATATATATATATATAGTACCCGGTTGACCGAGCTTTGCTCGGTATTTTTCGCTCGGTTTTTTCTTTAATTCGTGTGTTTTGGAAATTATATTTAGATACAAATTACGTACTGATGAAATATGTGAATAATATTTTTTGATCTTAGCGACATAATAGAAAAAACTGAAATGGTTATTTGAATAAAAAATCATGAGTGCAATTAGTTTAATTTAAATTTTCGTGTATTTAAAAAATACTAAAAAAAGGGCTAGAAAAAATAGATTTTCTCAAAAAAGAAAGAAACTTGAAAAAAAAAAATTAAAAAAGTCGGTCGGTCGGTCTGGGCTCGAACCATGGTATTACGATTCTGTGACTGCTCATTATACCATTAAGCTATTTATAATCATTGACAATTTGTCAAAATTTACCTTCTTATTCTAACGATATTGTAGCAGTTTTTCATTACCTAAAAACACGGACAAAAAGACATTTTCTAAAAATAAATCCTAGCTAGATCGATTTTTTATCCCCGAAACTCCCTGGACACTAAATTTTATGAAAATCGTTGGAGCCGTTTCCGAGATTCCGATTATATAGATATATATATATATATACAAGAATTGCTCGTTTAAAGGTATAGGATATATATATATATATGTATGTATAACTACAAATCTTACATATAATAACGAGACTATGCAATCAGTATTAAAGGCAGTTTTGAATTGTTTTCCCACAAGTAGTATAATGCTTTTATATGTAACAATGTTTTTAGAATATCAATTTAATAAGTGATATTTGTTTGCGAAACCGTGTGTGCTTAATACATTCGTGAAGGAGTATAACACTAGGTATATTGTCAAAATAGCGTCACCACCAATTGCTTTAATCGGTGTCCGGCTGCGAGTCAATTACTTACTTAGCAGCATGGAAGTAATTCCTACATTTGAGGGCGGAAAGTGCGCTGCAGTAATACTTCCCTTTATTGTGCTACAGAAATAGATGTGCTCATTGTTATAGTTTTGCACAAACCTACGATTAGTTTTGAATAATACAAATAACGTGTATCTAAAGTACTAAAGTTAAAAAAGTAATGTTCTTAAATAACTGCTTTCAAACTGTATTAACTCGTTTTGTGCTTATAGAATAAGGGTGACAAAGAGAGCACACAGTCCACCTGATGGTAAGTGGATGCATTGGGCCATGGACATCTACAATGTACATTTATCCTCGATTGAGAATCAAATGCAGCTGCGTTGTCACCCCTGAGAACTAAGATGGAAAACATATCTCGTTTCCAGTAAAACGCGTCTCCGGTTCTCTACATTCACCATACGAAACATAGCAGCATTACGCTGCTATTTTACGCTGGTATTCTGTGAAAGCGTGGCTCCACCACTTATAAGTCGTATGCATAATTGCACGTTCAGGTTCTCGTTTATCATACAGCTCACCAAACTTTCATTGCTGATCGTAGGCTTCTCCTATAGAATGCTTTATAGAGAGAATATTTGCCACAGTTGACCGCGCTTAGTAGGCAGGTTGGTGACCTATTTATTTTTTAATTTGTTATCAGGCAACATTCTGCACTCCATCCTGTTATATTTCTCTGTGTCGTATTTTAAGACGCAGAATAGTTAAGATAGTTAATCAATAAAATAATAATTAATGTAAAACTGGTACGGAGTAGTGGATACTTTTACACCGCCACTACACGAATAGAATAGAATAATTTTTACTCAATATAATATATAACAAGTCATTATTGAGTCATTTCTTTACTTTTACCATTGGTTCGGAAAAAACTTCTCTCATGGGAAGAACCAGCATTTTTTTCAAAGTAACATATACAGTAAGAAAGTACTTGTACCACACAAACTATTTACAAAACTTGTTTTAGAAACAGCTTGGAAGCGATCACCTCTTTCCCAAGGGTTATTATCGACCATGTATTGATTTATATTATATTTTTTACATAGTTTTTATTTAATAAAATGTTTAAACTTGGTATTAGCTAGACCTTGTATATTTTCTGGGACATAGTTGTAATATCGTATACATTGCCCCCATGAAAGAATTGATGACTGTTGAGTCGAGAAACTGGTATCACTAGCCTTTGTTTGTTCCTGGTGTTTACAGAATAAACATCAATTTTTTATATTAAAACTACCTACTTTTGTTTTTGTTGACATACATAATGCATAATTTACATATACACATACATAATTTTCGTAAATGTACTGAGAGGCCAAAGTTATTATATTTATTTCTTTAAAATTCTCTCTGAGAGACTCGGGTTCAGGTTGTAAATAGGTCTAATGGACCTCTTCTGCAAAACAAAAGTTTCTTTAAATCAACCGCATTTCCCGGCATTCAAAAGTTTTACTGAATGTACAGAAATTGGTCTAAAATTGGTTTGGTCTAACGTACTACCAAAATTTAAGTAAAGGTATGTCTGTTTCCTGATTAATTGAAACGTTGTATGTATGTTTCAATTAATTAGGAAACACTAAATTCGACGTTTGTATTAAAATAGTGGTTATAAAAGGTGCAATTGCATCTGTTATTGATGCAAATACTTTAAGGGAAATCCCCCATAAGTCTACCGTTTTCTTAACATCGATAGTTTTAAAATTTTAAGCAATATATTTTGGTAATGTTCCATGGTATTTAAAAATTATTTAGCAAGCCTAAAAGTCTCAAGTCTTCCAGGATGATTAAGACCTTGGTGTCAGGTGGCAACCGACCGTAAAATCTAATAGCCAATTTTTATATTAATCATGAGGCATAGCAATAAAGGAAAGAGTTCTGAGGCTAGAGCGTCCCCCTCAAGCGATGGCGATGCGAATGTGACGAATACTAAAGCGTTCCCCGGAAGCGACGGAAGATCAAAACAACAAAACGCTGTACCAATGTCCCAACTACGCATAGGAACGTGGAATATTGGCACAATGACTAGAAGAAGTGCTGAACTCAGCGATATTCTATTTAGACGACGCATAAACATTTGCTGTGTGCAAGAAACAAAATAGAAAGGCGCCAAATCACGTCAGATCGGGAATGGGTTTAAACTCGTATACAATGACACAGACAATACTAAAAATGGTATTGGAATTATCCTGGATCAACATCTAAGCGAAAAACTTATCGAAATAAACAGAATCAACGTCCGCATCATGTTTGTGAAGCTGGCACTCGAAAAGCAACCATGCCTAAATGTCTTCTCAGTCTACACACCACAAGTAAATTGCTCTGATACAGAAAAACAAGAATTCTGGGAAGACCTGCAGAATCATCTAACAACAGTACCCCGAAGTGAACAAAGAATTGTATGTGGAGAGCTGAACGGTCATGTGGGGATAGACAAGGACGGTTTTGAAGGTTATCATGGTGGTTTCGGATATGGAAAGCAAAACAATTTTGAAATAATTTTGGAATTCGCAGCTTTTCAAAATCTTGCAGTAGTAAATACGTTCTTTCAAAAGAAGGATGAACATATAATAACCTATAAGAGTGGAAAATCGAAGACGCAGAAAGACTATATCCTAATAGATAAACGATACTTGAAACAAATTAAGGACTGCAAGGTTATTACTGGGGAACCCCTCACCTCCCAACATAGGCTACTACTAACAGCCCTGAAACTTAAAACGGCCATTAAGATTAAAAAAGTTAAAGGGGAGAGAATTAAATGGCATGAACTAAAGACGGATAAAAGGAGTACCCTAGGAAAGCATGTTGCGGATTACATGAGCAAAAACCCCCTTGGAGATCAGACTCCTACAGAAACATGGACAAACTCTGATAAACTATGTATCACTACATCAAAACGTGGGCTAGGGATAAGCAAAGGACCATTGCACAATGCAAAAGATACGAAACGGTGGAGCGACAACACAGTACACCAAACACAGTGTTGCTGAAAAGAAACATGTTTAAAATTTGGCATGAAACATGCTCCGATGAAGATAAAGAAATACACAAAGAGGCAAAGAAGACTGCAAGAAGAACAGTACCTATTGAAAAGGAAAAAGCTGATCTAAATTTTTATCATCGCTTAGAGCTAGCCACCGATAATGACATATACAAAATAGCTAAATATAGATATAATGATTGTAAAGACTTTAAAAGTACAAAATACATTAAAAATAAAGAAGGCACACTACTTACAAACGATAAGGATATATGTAAAAGATGGTTTGAGCCAGGAGCTGCTCAATGAAGAATTCCCTTGACAATCACAAACAAAATTACCTCCGACGCAAGGACCTGTAAATAGAATAACTTAATAATAATAATAATAATAATAATAATAATAGTTTATTTCTCTTGTTATTTACAATTTGCATAGGGTAGGGAGCATCTTTTAAGTACCTTAAGGCACTTGTGTCAGAGACTCCCGCTCTTCCATAGCCAAACAAAACGTTCAAGAGACGTGAGATTACATAAAAAAAAAATATTATACAAAAAAAAAAATACAATATTCAAAAATAAATGTGTGTATGTGTGTGTGTGTGTGTGTGTGTATGTGTGTGTGTTGTGTGGTTTTTCTCTCTCTCTCACCCTATGTGTCGAAACATAAGTTTTTCTGTGTCTTCGTAAGACAGGGTCTTTAGCCAATTTATAATCAAAATCTTGCAGTCCTTGGCATTTCTACAGTAAATATTAAGCTTTTTGTTGACAAAATTATATAGATAGATAGATTGGTTAATGAACTGACGTCTAGCGAATGCAGTTTTAACACAAAATGAATTAAGTACAATGTCTTTTTTTCTTTTGTTCAAAGTATTTGGGTCGAAAATCAAACCTTTATGCTTTTTTAATATTGTGTGCAAAATATATAATTTTCTTATACTTAGTATATCAGTTTTTAAATACAGGCTTTTAGTTGGGAATTTATAAGGCAAAAAGTACATTGTCTTTACTAAGGCACGTTGAGCTCTTTCTAATTGCAACAATTTTGTTTTTGTTGCTCCTCCCCATATCGGAAGGCAGTAAGTTATTAAAGATTGAGCTAATGCTACATAAATTTTGTTAATGAGCGTATCTGAAGTAATATGTCTTAGCGTTTTAAAAATCCAGGCTAATTTTCTAAATCTACATGTTATTACATCGATATGTTCATGCCAAGTTAAACGTTCATCTATAATGATCCCCAAGTACCTGGTTGAAGAAACTTTCGTAATGACAGAACAGTTACAATTTTGAACTTCGTCAATGTTGCAAGTGTGTATCTTTATGTTAAAGTTACTTCCTGGTTGAGCTCGGTTTTTAATAGTAAAACAAATATAATTAGTTTTAAGTGCATTAAACGTTAGAAAATTTGATTGAAGCCAACTTGCAATTATAGTAAGACCAGATTCTGTATTTTTACGAATCTCATCCCACGATGCTCCAGTAAAAACTACAGCTGTGTCATCGGCATATGTGAACACACGGGCACCATTAATTTTCAGATTACATAGATCATTGATATAAATTAGAAACAATGTTGGGCCTAAAATACTACCTTGTGGTACGCCGTAAGTGGTGTATGTGTCCTCACTAATAAACTGTCCTACTTTAACTTTTTGTGTACGGTTAAATAAGTAATTCTTAAACAATGTCAAGGTTGTGTCTCTGATGCCGATGTTTTCTAATTTTTGTAAAAGAATGGGGATAGAGATAGCATCAAAGGCCTTTTTAAGGTCTAGAAAAACTGCAAGACATTTTTTACCCTGATCTAATTGTAACTGTTACAGAAGTTGGAAGCACTATATCTAAAATGAAGAACCATAAAAGTGTAGGCCCAGATAACATTCCTGTTGAGCTCTGGAAATTTCTAAAACGGGTAGGAGAGGCATGGCTCTGTGAGCTATTTAATAACATCATGCAAAGCAAAAAAATGCCAGATGCCTGGAGAAGCAGTGTACTGGTCTCATTCTACAAGAACAAAGGAGATGTACGGGAATGTGCAAATTATCGAGGTATAAAACTCACATCACACACACACTCAAAATCTGGGAACGAGTTCTAAGTAAACGCCTTCAAAACCTCATTAACTTAACAGAAAATCAGTTCGGTTTTACTTCTGAGAGGGGAACAACAGGCGCGATCCATGCAATCAGACTGGTCATAGAAAAAGCTCGCGAAAACAAACAAAATCTCTGGATAGTAGTAGTTACGTTGTACCAGTTCTGGCTCACTGAGTCAGAAGTGGTACAAGTACAACGTTCGTCGAGTCACGATCCTAGAAAAAAAAGAAGGTTTTGGCATGCTCTGATCACGAATCTGCGGTCCATTTTTGCGTAGGATGCACGGTTCCGGAGATGTGCAGATCAATTAACTCTTATCTAATTGGTATTCGGTGAAGGCCTCCACCGTCATTAGCGCTCCATTGTTCTTATCTAATTATCTATTGTTCATTGAATACCGTCATTATCTATTTTTCCTCAGCGTGGTGCTATTGTATTATACTCCTTTGTTCCTATCTACACTAATCTGAATCATCAATGAAACACATTACCTAATTTTGTTAAGATTTTTATTTACAAAATCTTATAATCTATAAAATAGGAGCGAAACATCTCATCCACTAAAATATCGTTGTACAATGTGTTCCCTGTAAATATACTCGTAAAACTATGCATTGAACATCCCTGAAACTTATATAGCTAATACATTAAGCAATATTCGCCACAAACTGAAGTCCACTCATTCTGAATCCTATCAACATTCCAGTTCCATCTTTTACAATTCCTTTTTAAAAACTCTAGATGATATCATACAGGTGCTCGTCTGTATGAATCAAAATATTGACCGACGTCATTCGTATCGACATATAAATCTACCCAATGTGACCCTGGTTTATCATCTGTACCCAAATTGCATATTACCTAGTCAGGTCATAAATTCCATTACATGTTTAATATAAAATAATTGAAACAAGTTTATTCATTATGTAACCATTTATATACCAAAATGAACAACTTAACAAAACATAGATTCTTATGACACTATAGTTTATTCAAAATGACCTCCGTGATTTTGAATACAGGCCTTCAATCTGCGCGGCCAGTCGTCTGTCGCAGCACGAAGGAGGTCCATGTCAATATCGGCGGCTGCCTTAATCAAGGATGTCTTGAGTGTCTCCAAATTGGGACGAGGCTTTGAGCACGCCTTTTCCTCCAAGTGTTGCCATATCTTGTAATCTAACGGATTCAAATCTGGACTGGAGGAGGGCCAGTCTTCGTGTCGGATGAAGTCGATTTCACGCGCCGCCAGCCAGTCTTGTGTGCTCTTCGCTCTATGAGCTGACGCCGAATCTTGTTGGAATACCCAGTGCCTGTTACTGAATATGGTATGAGAAACAGGTTACACAAGGTTCGTCAGGAATGTATTTTGATACACAACTGCATTCGTTTTTACACCTTTCTCACAAAAATATACGTCTGTTAAGCCCCAATAAGAAATTCCCAACCATACCATGAGCGAGGATGGAAAATGACCTCATTGGACACGCGGAATACGGTTGCTCGCTTCTTCACTACTGTGTGCGTACACCTTATCATTTTGTTTGTTGTTGAGCTACACTCTCTTCTACGGTAAAAAAAATTTCATCCGAAAAAAGAATTTCCCGGTATTTTTTCCCGCGTACCGCTTCAACAAAGCGCGGCATCTCTTCAGTCTCAGGTCCATTAGACGAGCATTCAAGCGATGTCCTGTTTTTCTTCGATATGCCCGAAGCCCTAAGTCTTCATTTAACACCCTGTTCACCGTGGTTCTGTTTAACCCCATCTGAAGGGCCAACAGTTTCTGCTTACGTTTGGGATTTCTTTGAATTCGCGCCTTTACAGCTTTTATCACTGCTGGAGTCCTAACAAATCGAGGGCGACCACTTCTTGACCTGTCATCTACACTAGAGTCTTCATTGTATCGTTTGATGGTACGATAAACGAAACTTTTGGTTCAGACATCGCTTGAATGCTCGTCTAATGGACCTGAGAGTGAAGAGATGCCGCGCTTTTTGAAGCGGTACGCGGGAAAAAATATCGGGAAATCCTTTTTTGCGGTGAAAAAATTTTTATCATAGAAGAGAGCTACAACAAACAAAATGATAAGGTGTACGCACACAGTAGTGAAGAAGCGAGCAACCGTATTCCGCGCGTCCAACGAGGTCATTTTCCATCCTCGCTCATGGTATGGTTGGGAATTTCTTATTGGGGCTTAACAGAGGTACATTTTTGTGAGAAAGGTATAAAAACGAATGCAGTTGTGTATCAAAATACATTCCTGACGAACCTTGTGTAACCTGTTTCTCATACCATGTTCAGTAACAGGCACTGGGTATTCCAACAAGATTCGGCGTCAGCTCATAGAGCGAAGAGCACACAAGACTGGCTGGCGGCGCGTGAAATCGACTTCATCCGACACGAAGACTGGCCCTCCTCCAGTCCAGATTTGAATCCGTTAGATTACAAGATATGGCAACACTTGGAGGAAAAGGCGTGCTCAAAGCCTCATCCCAATTTGGAGACACTCAAGACATCCTTGATTAAGGCAGCCGCCGATATTGACATGGACCTCGTTCGTGCTGCGATAGACGACTGGCCGCGCAGATTGAAGGCCTGTATTCAAAATCACGGAGGTCATTTTGAATAAACTATAGTGTCACAAGAATCTATGTTTTGTTAAGTTCATTTTGGTATATAAATGGTTACATAATGAATAAACTTGTTTCAATTATTTTATATTAAACATGTAATGGAATTTATGACCTGACTAGGTAATATGCAATTTGGGTACAGATGATAAACCAGGGTCACATTGGGTAGCTTTATATGTCGATACGAATGACGTCGGTCAATATTTTGATTCATACAGACGAGCACCTGTATGATATCATCTAGAGTTTTTAAAAAGGAATTGTAAAAGATGGAACTGGAATGTTGATAGGATTCAGAATAAGTGGACTTCAGTTTGTGGCGAATATTGTTTAATGTATTAGCTATATAGGTTTCAGGGATGTTCAATGCATAGTTTTACGAGTATATTTACAGGGAACACATTGTACAACGATATTTTAGTGGATGAGATGTTTCGCTCCTATTTTATAGATAATAAGATTTTGTAAATAAAAATCTTAACAAAATTAGGTAATGTGTTTCATTGATGATTCAGATTAGTGTAGATTAGAACAAAGGAGTATAATACAATAGCACCACGCTGAGGAAAAATAGATAATGACGGTATTCAATGAACAATAGATAATTAGATAAGAACAATGGAGCGCTAATGACGGTGGAGGCCTTCACCGAATATCAATTAGATAAGAGTTAATTGATCTGCACATCTCCGAAACCGTGCATCCTACGCAAAAACGGACCGCAGATTCGTGATCAGAGCATGCCAAATCCTTTTTTTTTTTAGTATCGTGAGTCGACTTACTTGTACCACTTCTGACTCAGTGAGCTAGAACTGATACAACGTAACTACTGATAGTATTGTTACGAGCTTGAGGTTCGTGACAATAAAAATTGCCGATAGAATTACCTAAATTAACACTTTAATTCACTTTACACTAATTAAAGTTAAAAACACTAATAATTAATCACACTGATTCACTTTATTCCGCTCCGAAGCTTCGCTTGTGTCGCCGAATTCAATACTGCCCCGATCGCATCTTGCAGCGCCTATATATACAAATTAGTAATGAAGCATCCGGAATATTCAAGTAAATGCGCGCAAAGCGACGAGTGTTCGAGTGTAGATTTTCTAGAAACTTAGTTCTTCGTATGGCGCTGTCGGTTGAAAGATTTGTGATGTCATTTTCTGCAAAGCGCCCCTCGCTCTCGTTCCTGACACTTGATGGCGCTAGTGTATGGCGTTGACTTATTCACGCAACACTGCCCCCTCCTAAGACATGCTCGTCCCGAGCATTATCGGTCCCATAATAAAGCTTCAAGCGATCCACATGGACGATCATAGAAGTCCCCTTTGCGCCTTTCTGTAACGGCTCCGCAATGTCAAGGGATGTCCTATCCCGTGGTGCACCAACATTGTACAATTTCGATGCTCCTCTACTCCGTGTCTGAGGTCCCCTCACAGCCGCACAACTTGTACATGTACGACACCAATCCTCGAAATCGTCGCGATAATGGACCCAGTAAAACTGTTCTCGGACCTTCAGTAGAGTTCGTTTAACTCCCAGATGGACTCTTGAACGACCATTATGGCACAGTTGTAGAACATTCGGCACTTTAGCTTTAGGGACAACCATTTGTAACCGAAAGCTGTCTCCTCGACCATTGTCCCATTTACGGCACAGGACTCCATCCTGAAGCAGCAAGCTGTCCCATTGGGCCCAATAGCTTTTCGTGGTTGAACCCATCGCTGAGACGTCCCTCCACTTAGGCTTGGTAGCACGGGCCTTCATCCATCCCAGAATCGGCTTGATGTCCGGATCTTCCTGCTGTGCATGTCGTAGGCTGTCCTTCCACCCGTTGCTGAGGTGGTCTGTCCTGAGCATCCTCACGGATACCACTTCCTTACTCTCTTGCCTACTACAATGGTTGCAATCTTCAGGAAAAGGTCTTCTTGACAATGCATCTGCGTTGCCGTGAGATTTCCCGCTGCAGCGTCTGATAGGAATGTCGTATTCCTGCTGCTGCTGGGCGGTGCTGTTAGCTGCACTTCCTTTCTGAGACCGTTCACCTTCCCTTCCTAGGGTGTGCTTAGGGCAGCTGGACCGAAGATGGCCCCGTTCCCCACAGCTATAGCACCTAGGGCTGTATCCTTTATTGTGGTCGCGAACCGTAACTGCTGCAACCTCCCTAGCGTGAGGTGAACGACGATCCTGTCGCCGCCAGGCAGTGCCGTTAGCTGCACTACCCTCCTGATATCGTTCACTTTCCCTTTCTGCGCTTCGCTTAGGGCAGCTGGATCGAAGATGGCCCTTTTCCCCACAGCCATAGCACCTAGGGCTGTATCCTTTGTTGCGGTCGCGAACTGTAGCTGCTGCAACCTCCCTGACACGATGGGAACGATGATCCTGCCGCACGGCTTCCACTTCCAGTGCATGGACCAAGGCGTCCTTAAGCGTCTCGTGGTGCCCGAGCCTCACGGCAGCTCTGACCTCCAGGTCGCGGATGCCGTCGATAAATGTCTGCACCAGGTTCCCTTCAATGAGCGCAGGTACAGACTGGTATGCTTTTCGTACCATCTTCTCCACCTCAAGGGCCCACTGCTGCAGGTTTTCGTTGCTGCGTTGCATGCGATCTTTAAGCTGCGCGCGAAAGACGTGTTCCAGGTGAGCGTCACCATATCTCGCCTCCAATGCCTCAAGGAGCTGCTCGTAGGTCACTTTCTTACCGAGAGCTTCCAACACGGTTAAGGCTTGGTCGCGCAGGCCTAAGGTGAGTGCAGTCATGGCCTGGCTTTTATTCCAGCCGTTTGCCTCCATGACGGTCTCGAACTGGATTTTGTAGGCCGACCAGGAAGAAGTCCCGTCAAACGGCGGCACTTTGAATCCACGTAGCGAAGGTGCTGTAGCTACTACGGGAGCTGTAGTTCCATCCCCAAGTTTGAGGTCGTTCAGCGTTTTCTTCACGTCAGCCATCACGTCGTCAACCCGATTGTTCACATGGTGGATTCGGGTTTCATGTTCTTCGATTCGGGTTTCAGCTTCCGACAGACGGTTGTCGTGTTGAGCAACCCTATCCTTCACCTGCCTTATCTCTTTCCCAAAGGTAGCGTGAAGGTCCTTCATGAGGAGCATCTGCTCTTCCGACCGACGAGCCTGTTCCACCTGCTGACGGGCCTGTTCCTCTTGTCCGCTCTGCAGCTGCTCTTTCAACTGACGGACCTGTTCCTCCTGTCGGCGAGCCTGCTCCTGCAGCATCACCATCAGAGCACCTAAGTCAGGTGCTGCAGATGTAGGAGCTACTGATGGGCCTGCAGCCGTCGGCTGGCCCTCCGACGTCTGCGGCGTTGCACCACCAAATCTTCTTTGGTCCGTCTCCTGCTGGCGTTGACTTCGGGTACGGACACCCTCCGTTTCCTCCTTAGGTAAAATCGGCATGATTTTATCCCACTTCTGACACCAATTGTTACGAGCTTGAGGTTCGTGACAATAAAAATTGCCGATAGAATTACCTAAATTAACACTTTAATTCACTTTACACTAATTAAAGTTAAAAACACTAATAATTTATCACACTGATTCACTTTATTCCGCTCCGAAGCTTCGCTTGTGTCGCCGAATTCAATACTGCCCCGATCGCATCTTGCAGCGCCTATATATACAAATTAGCAATGAAGCATCCGGAATATTCAAGTAAATGCGCGCAAAGCGACGAGTGTTCGAGTGTAGATTTTCTAGAAACTTAGTTCTTCGGATGGCGCTGTCGGTTGAAAGATTTGTGATGTCATTTTCTGCAAAGCTCCCCTCGCTCTCGTTCCTGACACTAGATGGCGCTAGTGTATGGCGTTGACTTATTCACGCAACAGTATTCATAGATCTCGAGAGGGCTTTCGATCGTGTGCCGAGAAACATAATATGGCAAGCTCTGAGAGCCCAAAATGTCCCTGAGCACTATCTAAAACTGATTATGGACACGTATCATAATGTACAAACCAGCCGGCCTGTGGGAGAGCTTCGATATCAAAGTAGGAGTTCATCAAGGAAGCGCACTAAGTCCCTTGCTATTTAATATCACCATGAACTACCTAACCGAGAAAATCCAGAAACCCACACCATGGAACCTTTTATATGCGGATGATGTTGCGCTTTCATCTCAGGCAGTGTAATCGAGATACAAGAAAACTTGGAGCAATATAGGCAATCTCTAGAGTTAAACGGATCACGCATAAGCAGAACCAATATAGAGTGCATGGTATGCAACTTCAACCCCGACGAAACTATACCATCAAGCGCGGAAGTCAAATTGGATGGCGTAGCCTTATCTAGAGTAAATAAATTTAAATACATCGGATCAATAATCGCGGAAGATGGATCGATAACGGCCGACATAACGTACAGAACGATGTCTGGGTGGAATAAGTGGCGCACTTTAGCAGGAGTCCTCTGCGATCCAAAAATGCCGATAAGAACCAAAGGCAAGGTCTATAAAACAGCTGTGAGGCCTGTTTTACTCTATGGTATCGAAACGTGGGCTTCGACGAAAGTCCATGAGCGAAAACTTCATGCCACTGAAATGCGCATGTTACGTTGGGCGGATGGAGTCGCTCTCAAAGACAAAGTGCGTAACGAACACGTAAGGGGGAGTTTCAAAGTAACGCCTATCACTGATAAGATTACAGAGTCCAGGCTAAGGTGGTACGGACGTGTTATGCGTAGACCCGATGATCATGTCATGAAAAAGTGCCTTTCCATGGCTACAAAAAGGAGAGGGAGAGGTAGCCCGCAAACTACCTGGTTGACAATTGTCCGGAAAGACATGCTAAAGCTCGGCCTTACAGAAGATGATGCTTACCAGCGAATTGAATGGCGCCGAAGGATTAAAAAAGCCGACACCGCTTAACGGGAAGAGGCGAGGGCAAAGAAGAAGATTTACCAAGCCTTTACATTTTGTTTAAGCAATGATGTACGGCATATATTATACCTAAATTAACGATCAAATTAAACAAAATTACTTAATTAAAGGCAGACACGATTTTAAACCACCAACCAATTTAACGCGACGCAGCTAAAATACTATGTTATTATTTTTATTGTAGAATACCATACATAGTAGTGCCCTACTACCAGACATTGCTTGCGGCTCCAAAATAGCTAACTTTCCTAGGAAGAATCACGCTAATCTTCATATGTGTATCATTTTATTAGCTTTTTGTAAGGTGTGCGTCTAAAACCTAAAAACCAGTTGGCTTCTGTTTCTCTATGTTCTCGGGGATGGTTGGTAAGGAGAAACATTTTCCCCTTGGCGGCTGCCCTAGGTTCCTGGAGTACGTGTTTGCCAATTTATTTAAAAGCCAGGTAGATTGGGCGCCACGGGCAATGTCACGCCGCGACGGCGGAATTAGGCGCGGCCGTGTGAAAGATGTATTCTAAAAGCAAGGCTACAGAGCTTGACGAAATTCCTGTTCATGTCTATTTCTTGGTCTTTCAAGACAACGTGAAATTGACTCCACATGCTGATATATGTCTTTCTGGAGACAGATCGGTTCTCCAGAAAATCGGGCAGGTTATTCCTTCCGCCTAATAAAAATAATTTCAGTTATAAATCACACATCACAAATTACATAACTTTCTGGCAGGCGGATTAGTGAGCGCAGAATCCGATTATCACTGGTAATGCCGCTGCTCAGTGCTCATCGCAGTGTATATGGGTTGGGCTAGGTATTTTCGATTAGAATATACCGCGATTTAACGTGTATGGTGTAACCACGTTAAGATGAGGTTCGTCAGTTCCGTCTTTACCCTACTACCTAAAGGCACATTAGGGATGAGCTCAGAGCCCATGGCTTGATAGCAGCCTGGAGTGATATAACGCATGCCATTAAGCTATTGTGAAATTAAAACACATTTGCCTTCTGTACATTGTGTTGTTACAAGCTAACGTTCATAAACCACTGTTCATGAAATAAAACGCATATTTTCACCATCGCATATCGCGACTAAACTCGTGATACCATCCAATACCATCTGGATGACTGCTGGGCCACCACTGTGCGATTTAAAAAAAAATTCTTCCTCGCACAACTTCCTTGTTTCCTTGTGGAATCGACTACCACCAGAGATTTTTCCGGACCGATACGACTTAACTGAGGAAAACTGAAATACACAGCAGATAAATATTGTATTTTAAATGTCACGTACATTAAAAAAATAACTTACCAATTAGATTGCCGACCTTGTTATCAGCTTTGTGGCGCAGCCAGTCCTCATAGCCTTGTTTAACAGCCGTCACCAGCACCATGAAAGACAGAGGCGCAATGCTTGTCAGAGGAGACACCGGGACCTTCAAGAAAAGAGCCTACTTTTTTCTAAAAGGCCGGCAACGCATCTGCAATTCCCCTGGTGTTGCAGGTATTCATGGGCGGCGGTAATCACTTACCATCAGGCGAGCCGTATGCTCGTTTGCCCCTCTCCTATAAAAATACATAGGTACAGATATTTTCGTATATATTTGTATGCATTTTACATGTTCGTGTACCTATTTATATTTTAAGATAACTTATGCTTGCAGCTTGAATAAGTCGGCTCGACCGGGGAAGAACCACGCTCTCACGGAATACTAACGTAAACTAACAGCTTAATGTTGCTGTGTTTCATATGATGAGTGTAGAGAACCGAATAACCCTTTTATTGAAAGCAAGCCATTCCTCCTCATCCTTATTTTAGTTCTCAGGGGTGACAAGGGATTTGTATTTTGATTCTTTTTCGAAGACAGACGTAGATGTTTATAAGTTTCAGCATCTACTTACTATCAGGTTGACTGTATGCACGTTTGTCATCCTTATTTTATATAAAACATTTTTTTTAGCTTTTTAAAAGACTCCAAACTTTAGGAGCAAATTTATATTCAGATGTGGACTCTATATTAAATAATGTTGGTGATAAAAGTTTTACGATTTGATACATTGTACATTTTCCGTAGTTTTTTTTGGTTTCGTGTACGAATGAAATAATACCTATAAGATTATCGTATCGCAAATCTATAAGTATAACACTTCCTGATGCTGAAAATCATTTAGTTATTGTTAAGTAAGGTAAAGCGTATCCAGATTTGTAGAGTAGTAAAATATTTATCATTTAAGTACCTATGCTATGTTAACATCTTGTCAACTATTTTCAACAACGAGGTTGACTAAGAAAGGAGGCGAAATCTTAACCATGTTGTATTTTAATAACAACTTATCTATATTTATTGGAATGGATCATTAATTACATAATGAATAGCCTATTATAACAACAAAATAATGAATTTTTAACAACTATATGCCACTGAATTTTTGTATGATGTTTAAGTATTTTTAGTTTTTACGTGGTAGAGCCATACTGCAGCTATAATATTATAGTTGTAGCACGAATGGGTCGCCTCGACCGGGGCGGGGCCACGCTCCCACAGAATACCGACGTAAAATAGCAGCGTAATGCTGCTATGTTTCGTATGGTGAATGTAGAGAACCCAAGACCCTTTTTACTGGAAGCGAGGCATTTCATCTTAGTCCTCAAGTGTGTCAACGCTTTTGCATTTTGATTCTTAATTGAGGATAAATGTGAATGTCTATGGGCCACAGCATCCACTTATCATCGGGTGGAATGTGTGCTCGTTTGTCACCCAATGATATAAAAAATCATGCTGGATTATAATTTATAACTACGGTAATCATTTCCATGTACTGTCGGTAGTCACTAACATGGCGTGAGTTTATACTGCCACTAGTGTACGCTAACACGAGATGTTGTCCTGCCTGTGCCCGAAATAAAAGTAAAGACAGGTATGGATGCAGTGTCACAGTAAAAAATTCTCAGGCGTTTACTATCAAAACCGTAATGCATAATCGTAATTCGTTATTGCATATTACAATTTTTTCGTTTTTGTCATGCGGTTGCGATCTAAAAGAATTAATCACTCCATTTTGTTCCGTTGGTGCCGTAAAAGACGGCTTTGGGTAATCTTAGAAAAGTCGTATATGGCGATATATCCATCTCGTTTATGCCAGACTTAACAGACTTAAAACATCCAGACTACCCGGTCAGCAGTGTCTCAGGTGCAGGACGTGTTGTGCTATGATCTGCGATCGACAGTCCGCCTGCCAAGCAAATCCTTTCAACATCGAGAGAAGCTTAAATCTAGCTGTGGTCTTTTATGGACTGATAATGATGAAGAAGATAATAATACCATTACAAATTAAAATGTTGTCATTATTTGTTTAGTAATAGCCGTATCTTTGTCTAGTTTACTGGCAATTTCTAGCTACAACTATATATCGCGTATCACGTGCCGCAATCTCATAGTATAGCCCGGCGATATTGCAGATATAGTTTGATGTAGCTACACCGCGATCGACGTCCAGCGGGCTAGATTGCAAGTGATTTGACCCGCTTTGACAATTATTGCAACATCGACGGACAATACCTAATTATGTCTTCCTGCTCTGTTATAGTTTATCTCTTTTCCTCGCCTCTTCCGCCTCCTTGCTCCGAATCCTCTGACCTTGACGCCCTGGCGCCACTTGTTCAGAATAAGGCGACAACAGCTTTGTTTTGTTCGGGTACCTCATTATAATACGTTTTGTTAGTTCCTCATGGCGACGTGGTCAAATATATCCGGAATAATTATGGGATGTGACAGCTAGTATCTCTTTGCCTTCGCAGTTTTGTTTATATTACGAGCTTTAATGTGGTAAAGTTACGCTGCAGTTATACTATGATTGCAGCACAAATACATTATTATAAAATAAATCAATATTTTCATTTTACCAATCATCTGGCCACAAAAAACATCTTACTTAACTATGCGGTATGCGGCCGAATAATACCCGAATGTTTGGTATTAGACAGAATAGGATAAAAGTAGCCGAATAGGCTGAATACCGAATAATAGTTGAATATTCGATTGTTTCTTAATCGAAGATGTAGGTGTCAATGGGCCACAATATCCACATACCGTTAGGTGGCATGTGTGGTCCTTTGTCACCCTTAGTAAATATAATATCTTCTTCATCATCAGCCCGTCAATGTTCATAGCTTAACATGGGCCTCTCCCGTTGTAAGGAGGAAATAGTTTTTTGTTTGAAAATTTACAGTTTCAGAATCCTCTTAATTGTCACGCTTAGCACGGATATCCAACCCGTCGCCGGCCTAGGTGTAAGAGTAAAAGAGATGGTTATACCGCCGTCTATCGGATCTCAAAAGATATTTTGACATTTCATATAGTCTTCTACGTCACCCATGGCTTTCCAGCTGTAGCAAGCAGTATTGTCCGAATATACGAGTACTGTGCTAGTTGTTGCATAATAACGTTGAGCTAGTCCTCGGCAAGATTTCCAGCAAGATGCAATTTTTATAGTCCGTTTACGAGCCCTTCTATGTTATTCGTCGTAAATAACTTATAATTTCATTTATAATTAAGATATTATATTCCGTCTGAGCCTATTAACTATAACGACTTTTAAAATTAAGAAACCATTTATTTTTTACCGCTTCTATTTAAAAGACCAAAAGTATTCTGTTTCAATTGATTTAAATAATAACCTGTGCTATAATATAATGGATAATAAGCTGTATATAATTTAAACAATTTTAGTTAGCATATTCACCCTAGTTCTGCTAACTAAAAACTACTAAGAATGGGTTAGGGTTAGACTATATTGGTTTTGACTATAATGTAGGTAATGCTATCTGATATTTTAAAATCCATATTTTTGTAATAATAAAATAAAAAGAAATACGTTGAATAAAACAGAGAACAAAAAAGTCTTTCATTAAGTGAACTTATTTGAAATTTTTGAAAATTGTGAATCTATTTAGAAAAGGTATCTACACTCCATAACATGGATACATTTTTTCGTTTACCAAGACATAGTTTATTTTGAGATGCGAGATACGAGTGCTCGAGCCCGTCTTCACTACCGGTTGGCACTACTTATCAAAGACAAACCCACCTAACAGGGCAATCTGCCTAAGAAGCTAAGAACGCTACTGGCTCTTAGATGAATACAACTATATAGAATAGAAAGTGCTGGGCCCAGATTGATAACTCACCGGACTTAATCATTATTTCATTAAAATCAATTACACCATAATTAATTAATGTTAGAATCTATCAGATTTTTACAATAATAAAAAATAAATTTTAATTAATTTTAGGGAACTTTCTATAGCTTAGTCACTTGAAATCTACGCAGCGCTCTGTCTCTTTGTTGTTCTGAGGTATTCACATTATAATTTTTACACAAAGGTATGGGTCTGCATGTTTGTCATTTTTTGTGACTCCCTGAATGCCTACGTTTTAGGTTGATTGATTGATTGATTGATGAAGCGGGAGATGTTTTAGAATGATTTGCATTCATGTATGTAGTATCATAGGCACTTGGGTAATAAAGTGTTTATTACCAACAAAAAGCAGCACTCGCAAAATATTAAATGGTGTTTGCTTGAATCGTTTTCTGGAAAACAGTAATTTTATAAGTGACTTGATAATACTGCTAGATAACTGCCAGGTTGTTTGTTTGTTTTAATAATAACTCACAACATGCTTATGTTAGCATGACGTTATTAAGTCATATATATAGCCTTTTGTTACTTCTGACTAGGAATGCCAAAATATCTAGTCAAAATTTGAAAATGTCGGGATTTTGGGGTTGTTTTCGGGAGAAACTGAATAGGGAGAGAATATTATAAATAAAAATGTATAATAAAAAGTTTTTTTTGAATAAATAGGCTACAAAAAGACAACATTGTTGTGACACATAACTAATTTAAGAACACTTAATTTTTAGATTGAAATTTGTTTTGGCATTGGACTTTACTGAGTCCATAATTTGGATCCTTTATTAGTATTCAGAAAAGATCTAAAAGTCAGTCTAATTAATAATTCATCTTTAATTAAATCAAAAGCAGCTGTGATGTGAAGAGAAGCTGTTTGTCTGGAGATTTTGAGTTTTGTCGGAAGTCTGGGGATCATTTAAAATGTCGGGAGAATCCAGACGAATTCCGACCATCTGACAACCCTACATCTGACGCAATTATTAATTAATCTAAAATACCTATGATATCTAAGTAATTGGGAAAGAAAAAATATTTAAAACAAATCCATCTTATCTTTTAAATTCAAAATGCGTGGTGATGCATTATTTTAACTGATTTTACTGCGCACATTCGTAATGGACAATCGGTAGGCAAAAACGTAGTTGCCCATAAATCACATTCAATTTGGGATAAAAATAGAAGCCTTATTCACTCGTATTTTAAAAAACTGCCATAACGGTATATCACTATATATTTTATAAACTAAAGTTTAAAATTTCGCTACTCTTTGAAAAATTACCCTTTTTAAGAGTTTAGCCTATAGCCTATATACGTCCCACTCCTGGACACGGGCCTCCGCTCATTTCTGAGAGGGACAAGTAATTCGTTACCCTAAGGTAAGAAATTAATTGTCCGCCGCGTTGCCCCAAGGCGTGTTGGCGAACATCACATGTCTTCGAAGTATTTTTTTCTTATTCCTCAGACATGCTGGTTTCACCGCCGAGCACGTGGTAGTTCAGCACTTAAAATTGCAATTAGCAATTTCATTGGTGCCGACGGGTATCGAACCCGGTTTGATCGCGTACTATGAAATTTACAGCGAGCGCATCCATCTGAGCTACTACGGCTCTTATATCTATGTAGATGTTATAGAATAAGTGGTTCCTTTTTAAAAACACAAACACTTGTCTTGTTGTGTGTACATAATAAATAAATAACAATAATTACAATGCACTTTATCATATATTAATATATGTACCTACTTATATACATTTTCATAATATTTTTTAAATTAGCAAAAAATACCAAAGTTTACATAGAATCATATAAAAAGTATTTCTAAGGCGAGCATTGAATTCGACTATTTCCACTTATTTACACAACTATTATTTTAAATAATTACAAAAACAAATGTTTTCATAAAAACACCTAAATAGCATAAATTATATTTTTTATTTATCTTTTGGTATTCAATTATTTTATACATTATGAGTAGCTTCTGGAGCCGTGTATCTTCTGGAAACAGGAACATCTTGTTTATTTACTCGTAAAAATTATGCAAGACCATGGTTTTTAATGTGTGCCAGATTTCACCCAAATCCGTCAGCAAAAATCTTCTCTAACGTTCACATAATATCTTCGCATCTATCAGACTTCAGACGTCAACAGTGATTTTTTTTTACAAGTGGCTTATATACGAAATGGTTAATCAGCCATCTATAGACAATTAAATTTATGTACCGTATATAATACTTAAATGTGGATTAATAAGTACTTAAAGTATTAGTATCGTGTATCGTCGAAATTCGACGACAGAATACAGGTACGCGCGTGTACTGCTGCAGGCGTGTTTGTAAAATAACGAAATTACTATTATTTTAAGTAGTACAATAATATGTACCACCATAAATTTAATCAAAATGCCTTCAGTCAATAATTGGTTAAATCATTTTGTAAGAAAAGAATGTGTATACGAGTACCTATGTTCAACTTATGCACATATTTTATTGCATAGCATCATTCGAATGATATTTTTATTCCTGTACTAGGTACTTACTTAAAAAAAAAAAACTATGTATCCTATATTCTATCTCTCAAAGATATTAATTTAAAAAAGTAAAAACAACTTCAAAAACAAAAAAAGGATTAAAATAATTTCCACATAATAGCTTCTGAAGATTAAGGAAGACTAAAGCCCCTAAAGAGAGTAGAGCATGTATGAAAGGAATAATGAAAGTGGACGAAGCGAAACAAGTATGTAAGGATCGTAGCAAGTGGAAAGAAGTGGTCTCTGCCTACCCCTACGGGAAAGAGGCGTGATTATATGTATGTATGTAAAGCCCCAACAGTGGCTACTATTATTATTAAATTTTGTATTATTTTATGTTCTAAAAATCAGTTAAACTTTTTTCTAAAAGGCTTCATTGTTGTAGCGTGTTGAGATCAAGGTTACAACTAGAATTAAAAACTTAATTCCTTATTTTCCACCCTTGGGGCCACTCCGGAAGAATAAATAACCCATTTAATTAAAGAAGAATAATTAAAAATCGCTTTAGCTGTTTCCGACAAATCGTTTATCACAAATAATAATACGTGTAGAGAGAAAATAATACGTGTGTAAATACGTGTAGAGTAGGTAGTTATACAAGTTCTCGTTCTTTAACTCTGTTAATATTCTCTTTTCGATATTCACTTGATGATGATTTTCATATATGTAGTTGGAATCGTTTTTAGGGACTGTAGTCCATTCTGTTTCTTTATAACTTGCATTGGAGCTGCTAATTTAATTACACCATTCGAAATGTTGTTTGTTTTAATCTAATACGTAAATCTCATAAAATTGAATTGGTTTCTGGTTTTTTTATATATTTAGTAAAAGATAAAAATGTTTACAGATCTCAAGATATATGTGAAAATTTGAAAACCTCGAAAATTTGGTGGTTTTTCTATTTCACCTATTTTTTAAAATTTTATAGATTACGAACCAAATTTTGCTATAATATGATTTTGTCTATATGATTTTGGATTTCGTAAAAGGAAAACACGATAACATGTAATTTTCTCGATAGAAAAAATTGTAAAATAGACGACACAGAAAGTTTTTAGAACTGGTCACTTGTAAACGATGTAATAAAAAAATAAGTTCAAATTTTTGAAATGGAACTCTTTGCCAATATTATTGTGTATGTATTTTACTAATTTGTCATTTGTTTACGGTTTGGCGGCAAATTGAAAATTGTCTGTCACGTCAGCATGAATTTAACACAAAAAAATTTCGTACAATGATTTTTTATGACTTTCGGTGTCATTTAAGTCGACGAGAAAGTTATGATAGACTTCGATTGGCTTTTCACGATGAAGCCCCATCTCGTGCCACTGTTTACAACTGGTTTAATGAGTTTAAACGTGGTCGCACTAATCTCACCGATGATCTGCATGAGGGACGGCCTTCTACGGCGACGACTGAAGAAGATAACATCAGTGTTGTACCGCCTTTGATAGAGACTGACAAAAGAGTGACTTATCAGCAGATTCGGACAAGTTTAGCCATCGGTATGAGTCAAGTGCACAAAATCCTCCATGAACATTTAGCGGTCAGGAAGCTTTGTGCCCGGTAGATACCTCATAATTTGACAGATCCCCAAAAACTCCGTCGAGTTGATTGGTGTGAAATGGTTAAAAGGTTTAACGGAGGTGACTCAAGTGCTATGTTCGAAGTACTTACGGGTGACGAAAACTGGATTTATTGCTATGATCCTGAAACTAAGAGCCAGTCTGCTGTCTGGGTGATTCCTTCCGAGGAATTGCCAACTAAGGTGAAGAGAGGTCGAAGCGTGGGAAAAAAGATGGTGGCCTCGTTCTTCGGAAGGTCAGGTCATTACGCAACAATTGTTTTAGAGGATCGAAAAACAGCTACTGCAGAGTGGTACACTAACAATTGTTTGCCACTTGTCTTGGAAAACGTTCGGGAGAAATGACCTCGCAGTAGGATCCACCTTCACCACGACAACGCCTCGTCGCACACCACCAGCAAACAATCGACTACTTTGCGACGTCAGACGTGGAATTACTGGGTCACCCGCCATATAGCCCCGACCAATTGTTTGTCACTTACTTAGTTTTCTGCCAAGCGCGTGCTCGGTATAGATAGCTGTTTTATAATTTGCGTATAATGAAGTCATTGCATCACTTTCACACTTTGACACTCCCTCAGTCGTCCGTGAGCTTTACCGACAAAGGGATAAGCCACGCCCCCAAAACTACGATTCATTTTCAAGGTATCCTCTTAAGATGCCAGGTCTCTCTTCTGCCTATTATGCCCTTTTGGGAGGGCGCCGCTAAACAAGAGTGTTTTCACTGATTCACTGTTGTGTTTCTATTTAAACAAAAATGAGAGACGATGAATCTCACCTGTAGTCTTCTTCTTTCTCTGAATTAAGTAAAAAATCTATGGACCATTTAACATCACTTGAATTGTTTCTCTTTTGACTAATTAACATAGCCAACGTTGTCTTAATTATAGGAATTTTCAGTTAAGTCAAAGTTTGCGATTTGTGAAATCCAACGCTTTTAAAGCATTCCTTTTTAATTTAAAATATTTCATTTCATTTAATTTCAACGATGTTATAATATTCAGCCATTACACGCTTCGCATAAGCCTCGGCAACTATATTATAGTTGAGATGTCGTGATGTGTTCATTACAAATGTAAACGTCTGCAATTGAATGTCTAAAATTGGATGCATTTTTCGTACGGCGCCGGTTTCGTACGTTTATAATCCTTGCTAATAATTAATTGGTAGTTACAAAATAGGTGCAATTTAGTTGGTTGCCGCTGATTTGTCACAGTCGTCAACTTTGTAGGCTATAACTTATGTCTGGCAATTATTGTAATAGCTACATCGTTATTTCTTGGGAGAATTTATTTCCCTGGCAGGATTTTACGATATTTATGAGTTGGCTTGGGTGATGTGGTTGATGTGGGTACTAAATAAAGCGAAAATTATTCAAAATGAACAGTAAGCAACATAAACTAAGTATCCAGTTCAGTTTTTGAAATTACGGCAAATCTTTTCAATTCTAGTTGTTGGACAGAAGAACATGAGAGTGGATTTAGATTACAATTACTTAAATGAATTTTATTATAACAATAATTCCAAAGCGTTGCATCTTTCCCAATGCTTACCACCAGTTTAGCTTGTGGATCTTTCGGTGCTGATCCCTACATTTCTTAAATAATTTCAATATTGGACTACTACCTACACAGCCTATTTTTTTTAATAGATTTAATTTTTTTTATTTTTATTTTTTTATTTAATTAGTTTTAATATTTTATTATGTTTTTTATTTCATGAAAAATAACAGTTCCTCTGTATAAATATGTCAGAATTCAAGACATATCTTAACTTATGGATGTGTAGGAGGCAACTGAAAAAATGTCCGGAAGATTTTGGGGTCTCCGATAGAACCCTCAGAAGTCTACTATTTACGAGCTTATGTGGAGAAAGTCGGGGAGTAATAATTGAATAAGATCCCAAACCTTGCTGTTTTTGATGGTATTTACATTGACGTGTTATAATGTTTCATTTTGATCGGTTAGGCCTAGCCCCTAACAAATCTTAAATGTTGATTGCTTTATCGCAACATAGAACTAACTGTATTTACTACAAAACGGCGATTTTTATAGGCTAGTAGTTCAGAAAGAAGTAAAATTACAGCCTATGTACTTTCTCGACTTATCTCCTCTCATTTTTAACAGGTTTATGATAGCCAGTATCTTAATTAAAAATTTCGAATATTATAAATTCAAACACTAATTTGTACTTGCAGGTTCATAATTTGTAATTATCATAATTTCTCTCTGAAATGTTATATACCTGATGCTTTGCCAGATGCAACTTTGTATGTAAAACATATGAATATGAATGTTTCAGCTGGAGGTCCCGCGGTGAAGGCGACGGCATGTGGCACGGCGCGCGGGTGTTTGTACTCGCGGCGCTGGGTCTACTGGCCGGGCCTTCAGTCGCCGCTAAGAAGTACAATGTCACAATCGGATATCTTCCCTCCATTAAAGGCGAGCACAGGGACAGACAGGGACTGGCTATTTCCGGGGCACTCTCCATGGCCCTTGAAGAGGTCTGCATAACTTCTTAATTTGGTTACACGAAAGATTCCATGTGTCAATCATAAACTGCAAAGAGATAGTGAAAGTAATGCTCTTCAGATTAATAACATTTTATTAGTTACTTAACTTATAAAAAACTATCCACAATAATATATGGATCTGTAGTCGTCATATTCAAGTTGTTTCGAGTGCGATAGGAAAGTAGGAACTGTTCATGTGATAAATAGATGAGACACTATTTTGAATCATTTACAAACAATAATTACACTGGAACTTTGGATAATATAAATCTAAACCATGTAATAATAATAAAACTTATTTATGTATTTAAAAAAATATGTGCTCCGGTTAGTGTAAAGATTTAGATATAATAATTAGACGCCTCAATTTCTACTTATTGTGTTGTTTATTGTTTTTGTAACCATAAAATATGTTTAATTGTTATGGTTTATTATTCGTAGGTTAACAACAGCACGGATATATTGCCTGACGTGGAGCTGCTGCTGGAGTGGAACGACACACGTTGTGACACGGTGACAGCCACGCGCTTGCTCACTGATATGAGCTGCTCCGGCGTGGTCGCTTTCTTTGGTCCCGAGGGACGTTGCCACACCGAAGCAATTATCGCACAATCCAGAAATTTACCTATGATCTCATATGTGAGTGGTTTTGTTTTTAATTAAAAGTCATATAATATTAGCACAGTATAATAAAGAATATTAGTGAAAGAGGTAACTAGGTATTGGATTTTAATGATCCCATCTTAAAATAATTTGTAAGTTTAATGTGTAACACACATATTATGTGTGTTTCGCCCAGTTTTCTATATATATACTGAATTGAATACAATTTTATTTGACAGAAATTATTCTATGTAATCATGATCGGAATATAAGATCTATAAAAAAAAAAATAAGATCGATCGAATTTAGCGGATCAAGGAGCGAGAATTTTGTATTTTTAGTTTCCCTTTACGGTTAGGTCTTAGTGACTGTTCTTCGAAGAGTATCCTATGAAATACCGAGAGGCAAGATCGATTAGATTTTTTTTAAAGAAATCAAGGTCATTAATAAACCTCGTTAACACCCGTCTTAACTGAGTACAATACTGCTACGTGATATTTGGCACTAGACCATATTTATTTATTTAAGCTTTATTGTTATCTCCTTTTTTAAATAAGGTAAGGTAATTCTTCGCTAGTCAAAAATCAAATATTGTATACTTATAATATTGTTACGAGCTTAGGGTTCGTGACAATAAAAACTGCCGATTGAATTATCAAAATTTACACTTTTATTAGAGAACACCAATTAAAAATTAAATCACACTAATAATTAACCACACTTAACACTTTAGTTCACTTTATTTCGCTCCGAAACCTAGCTTGTATCGCCAATTCAATACTGCCCCGGCTTGCAGCGGCTTTAAATACACCGAAACATCCAGAACGTTCCGGCAAATACCGGTCCCGACTGACTAAGTCGGGAAAGTTCGAGCGTGGACTCCTCTAGAAAGCCTAATTATTCCACCCGCCACTAGATGGCGCTGTTGGTTAAAATATTAGTCATGGCATTTTCTGGAAAGTTCTCCTCGCTCTGTTACCCGACACTAGATGGCGCTAGTGCCAGGTACCAGACATCAACTTAGGCGCTCAACAATATACTAAATATTACATATCTATACAAATGTGACAGCAGTACTCATTGCACGACCGGACTTTTTTCTCTTGTGCATGTGTTGGTCTTAGGATTGAACGAACCACCCAAAGCTGAGGTTCTAAAAAATCTTAACCCCTTACAAATTGTAACTTAGTGTATTCAAAATATACATCTCAAAAAGAAGAAGGCTCTTTTTTCGGTGAAGAGACACCCTTAAGTTTTGGAAGCGTTGGATCTCACAAGTAGGGCTCACTATTCGAATATTCGAATATTCGTTTTATTCGAATATTCACCTCATATACTATCGAATAACATGAAGAGTAATATTCTAATAATACAAACAAAATAAAGATAAAAAGAATTTAATAGTATAAATATTTCAAAACATGACCGGAATTTCAAAAAAAGAAATAAAATATTTATTTATCACTACTGGCAACACTAGTAACTCTCCGCAACAGCTGGCGATTTAAAAATATTCATTTAAAGTGACAGCGCCAGGGTAGCCCACAAAATTCAAACTTTCTTACGTTTTTTGCAATTGGCAGGTCAGTGTCAGGCTGCATATTGAAATAAATATGATTCGCGACCATAACGAGTATGCATTTACAGAATTATAATCATTATAATAATTAATACAACCCTCCAAGTTCGTATAATTCTATTGTATGGCTTTTTCCAGAAAAACTCATTCAAAGGAATTATATGAGCTTAGAGGGTTGTATTTGAGAATAATTCTGTAAACACATGCTTCTTACGGTCGCGAATCATATTTTCTTAAACATACAATCCCACACAGATCTGCAAATTGCAAAAAACGTAAAAAAATTTGAATTTCGCGGGCTACCCTGGATCTTTCACCTTAATGAGGGCATATAATGTTTTGTTAAAGATTCTTCCAACAAGTGTAGAATCTGAAAGAGTATTTTCGTCATGTAGGATGATATGCAGCTACCTTCGTAGCGCCTATGATGACACTAGGCTGCCTTTCATTTCATAGGTCATATTATCAAAGCAAGAAGTATTGATTAATAGCTTTTTGATAAACTTTACTTTTCAATTGATAAATATTTCTTACCTTTTATTAATAAGTATATGGGTATCTATATTGAAGTCAGATTTATTCATTTCTTAATTTTGAAAAGACAAAATTTTTTGGTTTGCTAAAAGAAGCCGATTTTATTGTAATTTTAAAATGTTAACTTTGTGTGTAATAAATAACGTCATAGAAGAAAAATTTGTAGAAGTTGATTAAATTGTTTTTTCTCTTAAATTTAACATTTAGGAGAAGCATATTTGTTATTATTGTTGTTACTAAAGTCGATCTTGTTAGTTTAATAGGTAGTGATTTATTCCGGTAAATATTTAAAAAAATATTGTTCGTCTTATTTTTCTTTTGAAAATCTACATAAGTGTCAGTGTACTATAAAACATCCACGAATTATAAGCTATGTATCAGTTAAATGATATGCTGTTCCTTAAGTAAAAAGAATTCGAAAAATTCGTAATATTCGAATAATTCGAATAGTACCTATGTCGGGAACTATTCGAAATATTCGAATAGTAAAATTGAACGAATATTGCAAGCCCTACTCACAAGATTGGCATGTCGCATTCGGAGTCTGCCTGCAGTGAGAGATTCACACCCACGACCTTAACTTCTTTTTCGAACTGGATTTGATCCCGTGTGACACAAACATTTGGGTGGTATCTTTGTTTTGTTAACCGCTAATAATAAACTGAAGGCAGTCAGTGTACCCAAAATAGACATCTCAGAGAGAAGAATGATATTTTTTTTCGGCGAAGAGACACCTTTGAATTTTGAAAGCGTTGGATTTTACAAAATTTGTATGTCGCATTCCGAGTCTGCCTGCAGTGAGAGGTTCACACCCACCAACATAACTTCTTTTTCGGACTGAATTTGATCTCGAGTGGCCCGAACATTTGGATGGTAGGGATCTTCGCTTCCAAAAACTTTGTTATCGCCTTAACCTATAGCGTCGTCAAGGGCCTTGCGAGCTAACAGGTTAAAAACCCAACGATGCTACGCTGGTAAGTAGATCATTAGTACACGACGAAAAGAGTTAAGGGAAGATGAACCCATAAATTGAACTCTGGCGTTAGTCGTCGTAGACGAGCAGACTTCGATGACCGCTCTGAGAGACCGTTCATGCAGAACGTTCTTCAACCAGATGATCAGACCAGGGGATAAGTCCTACTAATCAAAGGTAACTTCTACTGACAATGCTGCAATAACTCACAATTGATAGTGGTGACTTACTTGATGAATGAACCGAATGAACGGTATAGGAACATCATTCATTCAATTGCGTTGAAAATTTAATTAGATATTGTGTGTAATCGCCCTAAAAACTACTGTTACACCCGCGGGGGTTTAAAACAAAAAAATACCTATTTGTTAATTTCCTATATCATTAATCCGCTTATAATGAAGAAGGCAGTATAGTCTAGTCTGTACTCTGCAAGCGTTTGTATGCTGGTGTTCCACAAGGCTGTGTGCTACCACCTACCCTGTTTTTTTCTACATATCAATGATAATATGTTGTGTACTGTAATATTCATCAATATGCATTATATGGACAATGGCACTGGTGATGCTTTGTACACCGGCTGTATTTGTATTTCCTGGAACGCGTGGTAAGAGAAAGTCCGGGGCTACTAAATTTTGTCCAGTTTAACCCTCAAAGAACCCTCAGTGTAGTTGCGCGCTTACCGTAAAAAAGAAATAATCTTAGACAGTATCATATTTCTCGGCGTCGACATATCGAGCCAAATTGTGGCCTCTAAAAACCTTATCGTGCTCCTCCGACCGAGTTCCTTCCAATCGACTCACTAGCGCTGCAACGAGAAGTTTTATCCGTCTACATTTTTATCACATTTACTAAGCGGAGTATATGGAGGAAATTCCACCAACGCACATTGCTACAAAATTTGCGGTCCACCATTTTGCGATTTACCAGAAATTTACTTCCCCGCATGATTTCTCTGTGGACCACCAGCGATTTTCATCAAGAAAAATGGTCAAGAAAAAAGTTTACATTATTTCAAAAAGCCGGCGGCGCACCTCCAATTTCTTTGGTGTTGCAGTTGTTCATCGGCGGCGATAGTCAGTGGCCATCATGTGAGCCGCTTGCTGTTTGCCCTCTCTTCTATAAATAATCCGGGTGATTTATAAAGATATACAAATAGTTTACAAAATTAATTTAGTTTGCCGACCGCAACTCTCGATGTTAGATCATGCGCGTTGTTGTGGTGTAACAATATATTTATTGACTAAATGAGGGCACTTCGATCTTATTTCTTGGTTAAGCTTAATTTGTATTTTGCAGGTTTAAATTCTAACATTTCCGTTTCATACGTAAGGTTAGAGCCCTGTAATGGCAAATTCGAACTTTCTGCGCCTGGTCGGTTGGCGCGCGTATTTACTTTATTATTCTGGACGTTTCGGTGAAAAATGTGTATTTAAAGGTGCTGCAAGACGCGGTCGGGGCAGTATTGAATTTGGCGAGACAAGCGAAGCTTCGAAGCGAAATAAAGTGAATCAGTGTGATTAACTATTGGTGTCTTTTAAGTTTTAATTAGTGTAAAGTGAATTAAAGTGTTAATTTTAGTAATTCTATCGGCAATTTTTATTGTCACGAACCCTAAGCTCGTAACAATAATCTAAGCCTGCAAGTAATTGCTCAGTAAGGACGGGCGAAAAATCTTTTTATTTTGACACTTACATAAAACCATTTGCATTGAAGTTTCTCAAACATATTTCTATTTTATATATGAATAAGGTGATAACGGATATAATATTTAGAGCCGTGGTAGCTCAGATGGTTAACGCTCGCTGTAAATATAACAGAACGCGAGTAACCCGGGTTCGATCCCCGCCGGCATCAATGAAATTGTTAATTGCAATTTTAAGTGCTGATTTACCACGTGCTCGGCGGTGGAGGAAAACATCGCAAGGAAACCTGCATGTCTGAGGAATAAGTTAAAAATGTTTCGAAGACACGTGAAGTTCGCCAACACGCATTGGGGCAGCGTGGCGGACACTTCCTTGCCCTAAAACCCTCTCAGAAATGAGGGGAGGCCTGTGCCTAGCAGCTCACTACCTACTACTACCTACCTACTATCTAGCTTTACTTCGCTTTTTATATAATATTTATATTAGTTTTAAAGAATTTAAGTTGTAGTATTTTATGGTTCAATAAATTTAAGAAAATGAATTTGGTATGATCCATGTTAAAAAAAAACGGCGTATCTACTCTCACTTTGGATATATATGTAGTCATCTCAGAGTCAATTTATTTGTATGTACTTGCAATACTAATTTAATGACACTGCATTCTTAACATAAAGTTTTTTTTTTTCAGAAATGTTCCGACTACCAAACATCAACATTATCAAACTTTGCTAGACTGGAACCGCCTGATACTCAGGTACACATTATTTAATTTAAGTTGAGTATATGATCAAAGTAGCGAGAGGAAAGAATCAGATTATAATAATAATTTTTTTTGCAGGCGACAAAATCTGTGATATCATTATTGCGGTACTACAGATGGAATAAATTTTCCATATTATATGAAGAGTCTTGGGTGACAGTAGCGTTAACCCTCGAAAACCACGCTAAGAAAAACAATATGACCGTGAATCACCAGCGGCCCGTGATCGACGGTTTCAAGTGCTGTGAAGAGAAGTTGACGTGCTGCGCGCCGGGCTTCTGGTATCAGTTCATTCAGGACACCAAGAACAGAACAAGAAGTAGGTTGCGATAGATGTCATTAGTTTTATTTATTTGTAAGTTTATTTATTTATTTAATAACTTTGTTCAGGGCATATCACAAACCGATCCCTTTGTTCTTACTTTAATCTAATCTTACGCGTGATTTGTGTAAAAGTTCCATTATACCGTATACCGAGTCTAACGCAAAATACTTTTGAGAACAAAAATAAAAATTGTGTACTCGATTTATAAATCAAATATTAGTGACAGTAGATTGAGATGCGCGTGGGTCACGGCAAAGCCGGTAGACATTTAATTAATTAATTCTGTCGGGATTATGAAAAACTAGTTTAGCCTAGAAAAATCTTGTTAGTCCTCAAATCGATTGATAGTAAATGATACTAACACAGAGTCAGAATTAGTATCCAGGCATTATTTTCGTATGTAGTATTGGAACGTATACTAGATTTTTGCGTAATAGCGAAGTATACTTTCCACATTCGTGCCATTGACATTGGCAAATACAATTGAATATTACACAGCTCTGCGTACTGACTAGGGAAGCAACGATATATCAGGAAACCGATATTTGTCGAGGAATAGGATTTTTATCGATATCGAAGATATGTTAATATCAATATATTGATATCGAAAAAACTAAATATCGAAAGAACATGCCTAAAATCAAATACTTACGAGATTATGTATAATGTTGTTACTGGCAGCACCGACTGTCTAAAAAATCGATTCTCTAATCTACAAAAACAACAACATTTTACCTAATTTCGTAAGTATTCGATGTTCGATATACGATATTCGATATCGATATATACGTAGGCGGTCCCATAGTGAATTGGCCTAACTATGAACCAATGAAGGAAATGAAACGAAACCAATTTTAGTTTTCAATATAATCACCATGAATACTAACACACTTCTGACATCTGTGAATGAACATCTCTAAACCTTTATAAAAATAATCACATTTTTTATCCTCAAAATGACTGAAGACGGCCGCCTGCAACTCTTCATCGCTTGAAAATTTTCTTCCTCTTAAGTCCCGCTTTAAATTTGGAAATAAATAATAGTCGGACGGGGCCATGTCTGGACTGTAAGGTGGATGTTGAACTTCTGTGAACCCGCATTGACGAACTGCATCCTTCGAAACACCAGCGGTATGAACAGGGGCGTTGTCATGGAGCAACAGGGCACCTTTAGACAGCTTGCCTCTTCGTTTTTCCTTTATCTGGTCTCGTAATTTATATATTAAAGAAGCATAATATTCGCCGTTCACGACTGTATTACGTTCTTTAAAATCCACCATCAAAATGCCTTGAAAATCCCAAAATATTGTGCACATCAGTATTTTAGTCGATTGTTGCACCTTTGCGTTTCTAGGGGGCTTTTCACCCTTATAATGCCATTCCACTGACTCGCGCTTGCTTTGTGGATCATAATACAAGATCATAGTTTCATCACCAGTCACTAGCCGCTCGATCACAGTCTTTGGATTTTCGCCACAAAGATCCAAAAACTCCGAAGCGCAGCCCACTCTTTCCTGTTTCTGTACCGCTGAAAGAAGTTTCGGTACCCATCTTGCACTCACTTTTCTCATGTGAAGATGTTCATGGATCGCGCGATGAACGGTACTCTTAGGGAGCCCAAGCATTGCTGCAATTTCTCTAATCTTCAAACGGCGGTCACTCAGAACCTCCTCTTCGATAAGAGCAATCGTTTCGGGAGTGAGCACTTCCACAGGTCGACCGTCGTGGCCAAAGTCTTCGACGGTTTCTCTCCCGAGGCGAAACTCTTTCACCCAATTTTTCATTGTGCTATAGGAGGGGCAGACTCCTTATACACGCCATCCAATCGTTCTTTTATTTGGGCAGGGGATAAACCTTCTTTAAACAGAAACTTTATGACACTTCGATACTCAGCTAAGACTAAGCATTTCATGTCGATGCATGTTTCTTATATTAAGTGCACGATAAACGTACTATTTAATGCAACACAACATGTAGCGACATGTCGCGTTGAACTATATCAGGCCAGTTCATTATGGGACCGCCTGGTAGGTATTTTTATACAACTTGCATCTCTAGTACTGGCATAGTGTGTTTTCATTAAATGCGCAAATGCTGTGGGTTTGAAAATGTATAATAATAAATTTGAATATATTAAATGTGGCCCTAACTCCGAGAATAACTCTATAGCTCCCATCGATCACTAATAGTTATATAGAGTTATATATATAGCTATAGATAGCTATAGAGTTAGTTACGGCTACGAGTCCGTCCGGATAGGTACCACGCTCTCACGCCATTACTGCCGGGAAATGCGTTGCTTGTACTGCTGGGTTCCGGTATACATACAGAGTGTATCAGTATTATACAGTGTATATTGACTGCCTCGTTGGCCTAGTGGTTGTAGTAGTGCGACTGATGATCATGAGGTCCTGGGTTCGAATAACCGGGTCGGGGTAAAAAATCATTTATTTAGTTTTTCTGTCAAGAAATTCTCAGTAGCTGCCCGGAGTCAGGAAGTCGGCGGTGTCTTACCCCCGTGCTTCGGAAAACACATAAAGCCGTAGGTCCTGCGCCTGATCTCTCTACCGGTCGTGTCTGTTTATCGTCCCATCGGATTACGAGAGTGAGGGAATAGAGAGTGCACCTGTGCTCGCGCATACACTTGGGCACTATAATCCTGTCCTGCTGCCTCTGTTGAGGCAGGCCGCCGTGGCTGAAATTCGGTCTGGAGGATCTTTTTATACTACTGATACACTCTGTAGGTATACCGGTCAGAAAACCATTATGCAAGCTGTTAGGGATTCCGTGTTAGTCCTCAGAGGGTGACAACGCGTCTGTAGCCTTTTTGTTTGAAGCTAGCCGCATCTGCCCGTAGACTGCAGTAGCTGCTAACCGTCAGGTGGACTGTAAGTTCGTCTGTTAATTTAGTTTTTTTAAACTACTAGCTGTTCCCCGCGACTTCGTCCGCGTTGAATTTATTACGATTGGATTTTGTGGTGTCCACTAATTTAAGTCTAGGGTTTTAGTAAAACAACTGTACCAGTAAGTAGGTACACAGCACCGACAACGTCTACTCGCCACCGATGACAGACCGGCAATGCGAGTGAGGCACCACCGTTGGTCTGTGTATTATGTTTAATTATACCTATATCACGGATTTCATTGGTTTGAAATTTGCGTTGCGTGTAAGCCTAATTCTTTTTCTACAATAAAAGTATCCTAAGGGACTTGCTATAACATCAGCTATTTGCCAGTGAAAATTCCGTTAAAATCGGTCCAGCAATTTCGGAGATTAGCCGGAATAAACAGGTAGACCGACAGACATAATTTTTTGTTGAAAAAAAAAACAGACCGACAGTCAGAATTTTGTTTGTTATAAGTACCGTATGTACTTTCATATACTATTAGTAAAAAGATATCATTTTGACATTACAAACAGAGACAGACACTTCAATTTTATTTATTTTTATAGTAAAAAATACTTATTTAAAATGCTAATACCTGCGTATTGGTATTTCAATAGTTTATACCAACGCGACGGCAAATATTTTGATTTATAACATAATCGTAATACATAGATGTATTGTTAAATATAACACAACGGACAAACACTTAAAACACATGTTATTATTACATTATTTATGGATCTTTTACATTGGAAAAACGATATTTATTTTTTCAGTATATGTGTTCTTGGGTTCAACGTCGGGTCTCATAGAAATGATGACGGCCATGGAGTCCTTACAGTTGTTTGCGAAAGGAGAGTACATGGTTATTTTTGTCGACATGATGACGTACTCTTCGAAAGAATCATTGAAGTATTTAATAAGTAAGTGTTTTTAAATGTTTCATGTGTACGTTATTCATTTATTCCAGCCTGTCAAAAGTGCACTGCCGAATGTAAGCCTCTCCCATAAATAGCCTTATATGGAGGATATTTACCATCCAGGCCAGGCTAGGCCTTCCCCAATAGATTATCTTATAGGGGGGATTTTGCCATAGTTGGCACGCTTGGCAGGCGGGTTGGCAACCGCAATTTTTTATTATTTTGAGTAATTATCAGAAAGACGTTGCTGCCCGTGCCTAGGCTTGTTTCCGTGTGCCTCCTACGACACCCACGAGAAGATATGAGGTAGTGGATACTCTTATACCGCAACTACGGTGGGTACATTTAAAACATTTCCTTTAAATTAAATTGTTTAAACTTACGTGAATTTATAATTAATTTTTTAGTTATTAAATGAAACTAATTTTACGGATTTTAGCTCGTTCAAATTTATATTCTATTTGCTATTTGCAGTTCGTACTGATTAAAATTAAACGCGATCAAATCCGTAAAATAATAAAATTACTTTCATTAAAACTTATTAAACTAATAAAACATTATGTTTAAATAAAACTAGTTTTTACGAATTTTATTGCGTATATTAACTTATTTTATATTCCCTATGTTTCGAGCACTTTACAGCACATGGTCATGGGGGACTCGTGTCCATGGGTCAGTCTCCATTGAATTTTAATCAATGTGTAGTATTCGCGTAAACATAAGAATTCATTATGAAAACATTACCTCTGTTTTACATTTTCTACTTATAGTGAATTTCAAATGTTCATATGTATAGCATTAAAACATTCATAGATGCACTCTTATTGTAAGTTTTATGATACGAATTAAAAATAATTTGGATACTTTGCAGAAACTGAAGACCGTGGATCGAAGTTGGTGTGTCCAAACACTGAAGAGTTCAGAAAGCGAGCCCAGTCATTGTTGGTTGTGGTGTCGTCAGAACCTGCTGGTAGCTATGAGGATTTCACGGCCAAAGTACGCCAGTACAACAACATGAAGCCCTTTGAGTTCCCGCTGCCGACTGTGTTCGAAAATAGATTCATCAAGGTAACGGCTTGTTCTTAACAAGCTTAATTTCTGAATTTTAATCTTCTGTTTATTAGCATGTAACAGTATCCTGTTGAACATGAGCCTTTAATGAGAGGACATTATAGGATTAACTGATTATGGATCCATGTTTGGTAGGTGGATTGGCGACGGCAGTATCAAATATCGCGCACCATTGACGCTGCTTACTGTCACCAATCTGGGTCTATTTTACATTTTATTATTTTAGTCGCATAACTAAAAAAAACTATATATAAACTATACTGCCATTTATCAGAGGCCATGTTTGAAATTATAACATGGAAAGAGATAATTATAGCTGCTAAATTTGCCACTTGTAGCTAGTGGTGTAATATGTCAAGATAATGGGGTCACAAATCATCTATTAAATTTCTCATCGAGTCATTTCATTCTTCAATCAAGTTACGACTGTCAGTGTAATGTTGTATAACGACTACTTTTCCAAAGTATTTTAATCCAGTTGAACCATTGATATAAATGACAAGATATGGCCCTGCGAACATCGCATCGTTTAAGCATCGAATAAATCAGCGCCATCTTTTAAATACTCATGAACTACCACGTAACCAGTGTTTTCACTTAAATAGCCTTATTTATTGAACTTAATTTTCAGTATTTTAAAGAAAAACATTATTGTAAGATTTAAATATAATTTCACAATTAAAAATCTGAGTTTTGTGATAAAGAAGACGTTCACATTTTCAAATTACAATAACACTTAGTCTCATATTAATAACAAATATGTATTGAATAAAACTAAATTTACTAATTTTATCGCGTTTATTTAAGAAATCATTAAACGAATATGTAACTAAGTGAAATATTATATCGTTATTAGGTTTAGGTTTAAAGAGTTTATTATCTCAAAAAAAAAAAGAACAAACATTAACTTATATGATACTTAAAAATAACATAATTGGTAAAAATAATACATTTAAATACGGTGACTTATATGAATAAAGTTACATAAATATATCGAAATTAGGATTAAAAAAGCACTGTCTTTAAATTAATGTTTGACAGTGCTTTTATAATTTATCGTTAAATTTTGAAAACGGTTTTTCATGAAATACCTCATTCGGTAGGCTATTGTACAATAGCGCTCCCTCAAACTGAATAGTTTTCGAATCATAAGTTTTAGTCCTAGCTTTTGGTAAATGCAGTTTATGTTCGTTTCGTGTACAGTGTTTATGTGATTTCGTTTTAAAACTAATTTGGGTGTGTATGGAATCTAAGAGAATTTTTCTGACTAGTATGCACGTTTTGTATTTTTATGACTTATGGATAATGTATCTGTTATTCTGATGTACAGCATGAAAAGTTATTTCATTCTACACTTTTCTAGGTCTTTTAACCATAACCCCTTCGATGAATCTTTAAAAATAAATAAAAAGAGTTACCTGAAGTTCGGTTTTACCCCAAATCATCCAAAACCCTCTCAAGTTGAAGAAACACCTAAAGCCTATATAATTAGATTTAACCTAAAATAGTGCTAAATGTCTAAAAGTGGAACTACTGCACGGGCGCACAGAACGCATTGGTGATCGCGTTGGTACTCCATAAATATTTTCGAATCAAGGAGAGTTGGTAACATTTTGTTTATTCAATTCAATTTAATCCGTGCGCAGTAGTAATAAGTTTATGAGTTGAACTATGTAATTTGAAAAAGTAAATTGTGACTAAATTTGATCCGTTTATCGATATGTTTAAAAAAGTTAAATTATAGCCTATATACGTCCTCTAATTTCTGAGAGGCTTTTAAGGCAAATGTCCGCCCCGCTGCCCCAATGCGTGTTGGCGAACTTCATATGTCTTTGAAATATTTTTTCTTATTGTTCAAACATTTTTGTTTGAACAATAAGAAAAAATATTGTGTTTTTACAGTGTTTTTACAGTGGTAGAGCCACGCGGCAGCTTTGCTGTTGCACGTATGGGCCGGCTCAAACCGGGGTGGTACCACGACCTCACAGAATACCGGCGTGAAGTGGAAGCTCTGCTTCCGCGTTTCGTCTGGTGAGTGCAGGTGGCCGGAGGCCCAAATCCCCCCCCCCCATCAACATGGTAGCGGAACTAAATAATGATAGACTACCCCAGGAGGGTACCAGCACCCCTGGAGAATCCCTCGCTGAGCATCCACGACCATGTTTCTCCACTTCTGAGCGTGGGTGCTCAGGCTGCCCCGCGTATTCTGGGGGGGGGGGGGGGGGCAAAATTCCGCTCAAGACTACAACTGCTCGGGGCAAACGGAGCAACAAAACCAAGGCGACCCCTGCCACGCTGTCCGTGAATTTCTGCAATATCAGGGGACTTCACTCTAACCTAAACGCCGTCCACTACCATCTCGAGACGGCGAGGCCGGCTCTGCTCTTTCTGACCGAGACGCAGGTGTCCTCTCAGGCTGATGTCTCGTATCTCTCCTACCCGGGGTACAAATTGGAACACTCCTTTGTGCCTCGGGCTGGAGTTTGCGTTTACGTCAGAGAGGACATCTGTTCTCGACGCCTCGGCAGACTTGAAGGTTCGGACCTGTCCATCCTTTGGCTACGCGTAGACAGCGACGACCATCCGCGCGTCTACGGGTGCCTCTATAGGTCCCACAGCGGTAATGCCGAAATAGACCGACTCTTCGACCACGTCCAAATGGCTGCAGATTCGTTGCTACAGCAGATCCCCTCCGCAGAGATCGTAATCCTCGGCGACTTTAACGCCCATCACGCCGAATGGCTTGGTTCACGTTTAACCGATCATGCGGGGAGATCTGTTCATGATTTTGCCTTGGCATATGGTCTGACACAACTGGTTACTTCGCCTACGCGGATTCCAGATGTGGAGGATCATGCACCTTCCCTGTTGGACCTTCTGCTGACCTCTCACCCGGACGGATATCAGATTTCCGTCGACGCCCCTTTAGGCTCCTCGGACCATTGTCTGGTCCGGAGTGTTGTGCCACTCACGCTGAAATCGCGGTTGCATTCTGCAGGCTGCCGCCGTGTTTGGCACTATAGGTCAGCCGATTGGGATGGGATGCGGTCTTTCTTTGCATCCTACCCTTGGGGGCGGGTTTGCTTCTCGCCGGATGATCCCAACGTTGTTGCGGATTCTGTTACTGATGTGGTACTTCAGGGTATGGAACTTTTTATTCCTTCCTCTGTGGTGCCCATTGGAGGCAAATCTCAGCCATGGTTTGGTCGCTCCTGTAAAATAGCATCATGCTATAAGCAGGAGTGCTAACAAGCCTGGGTTGATGCATCAGCGTCCCGGGATGTAAACACCAGCGCTCTAAAAAAGAAGTATAATTCCGCCTCTAGGTCCTTCAAAAGAGTCATTGCCAAGGCAAAGTCAGAGCACATAGGCAGAATTGGCGAGAAACTAGTTCGCCTTCCTTCTGGAACCCGTGCATTCTGGTCTCTCGCCAAGGCTGTCCAGGGGAATTTCTGTCAGCCATCTCTTCCATCTCTGCACAGGGAGGACGACTCACTGGCCCATACTGCAAAGGAGAAAGCCGATCTTCTGGGCTCTTTCTTTGCGTCTAACTCGACTCTCGATGACGGGGGGAGTACGTCGCCGACCATCCCGCGGTGTGAGTGCTCCATGCCGGAAGTGCAGTTCACACAGCGCTCGGTTCGCAAAGCACTCCTCTCCCTGGACATCCACAAGTCGAGTGGGCCTGACGGAATCTCCCCAATTGTGCTGAGGACGTGTGCTCCAGAGTTGGCACCGGTTTTAACGCGTCTTTTCCGGTACTCCTACTCCCTAGGCGTAGTCCCAAAATCATGGAAGACGGCTTTCGTCCACCCGATCCCTAAAAAAGGCGACCGCTCAGACCCGTCCAACTACCGGCCAATCGCCATCACCTCCTTGTTCTCCAAAACAATGGAGTCCATTGTAAACTGCCAGCTCATGAGGTACCTTGAGGATCACCAGCTGATTAGTGACCGCCAATACGGTTTTCGCCGTGGTCGGTCAGCTGGTGATCTTCTGGTCTACCTCACTCACAGATGGGCGGAGGCAGTAGAGTTCAAGGGGGAGGCATTGGCCGTTAGTTTGGACATTGCGAAGGCCTTCGATCGGGTTTGGCACAAAGCGCTTCTTTCGAAGCTCCCTTCCTATGGGCTTCCCGAGAAATTGTGCGATTGGATCACCAGCTTTCTTGCAGATCGGAGCATCAAGGTCGTTGTAGAAGGTGCAAGCTCCGATTGCAAGCCTATTAATGCTGGTGTTCCACAGGGCTGCGTGCTATCGCCAACGCTGTTTCTTCTGCATATCAATGATATGTTGCAAACCCGTAACATTCATTGCTATGCGGATGACAGCACTGGTGATGCTCTTTACACCGGCCGAGCCAATATTTCTCGGGAAAACGTCTCCGAGTGCCGGGACAAACTTGTGTCTGAAGTCGAGTCTTTGCTGAACAGAGTCTCGAATTGGGGACGACTAAATCTAGTCCAGTTTAACCCCCAGAAGACACAAGTTTGCGCGTTAACCGCTAAAAAGAACCCCTTTGTCGTATCCCCTCAGTTTCAAGGCACTCCCCTTGTTGCCTCAGCCAGTATCGGAATCCTCGGCGTCGACATATCGGGTGACGTGCAGTTTCGTGGTCACTTGGAAGGGAATGCCAAATTGGCCTCTAAAAAGCTTGGCGTGCTCAGCAGAGCGGGACAGTATTTCATGCCGGCACACCGCCTGCAACTTTACAAGGCGCAGGTTCGGCCGCACATGGAATACTGTTCCCATCTCTGGGCTGGGGCTCCCCAGTACCAGCTCCTTCCACTTGACCGCATCCAGCGCAGAGCGGCTCGAATCGTCGACGACCGAGTGCTGTCCGATCGGCTCGATTCACTGGCGCTGCGAAGAGATGTTGCATCTCTTTGCGTATTTTATCGCATCTATCACGGGGAGTGCTCTGAGGAATTGTTCGGATTAATCCCAGCCGCCAAATTTCGTGAACGCACTACACGGCAAACGTCCCGATACCATCCACACCATCTGGATGCTTGGCGGTCCACCACTGTACGTTTCACAAGGAAGTTTTCTTCCACGTACAACCTCTCTGTGGAATAGTTTACCACCGGCGATTTTTCCGGACCGATACGACCTGGGGACCTTCAAGAAAAGAGCTTACTCCTTTCTAAAGGGCCGGCAACGCACCCGCAATTCTCCTGGTGTTGCGGTTGATCATGAGCGGCGGTAGTCACTTAACATCAGGTGAGCCGCATGCTCGTTTGCCCCCTCTTCTATATAAAAAAAAAAAAAAACATGCCGGTTTCCGCGCAATATTTTTCAGCACGTGGTAATAATGCTCGGCGGTGAAGAAAAATCAGCACTTAAAATTGTAAAAAAACTATCAATTTCATTGGTGGCGGCGAGGATCGAACGTGGGTTGCTCGCGGACTGTAGAATTTACGACGAGCGTTTAGCCATTGAGTTACCACGGCTCATCACCACCGATAAATTTATAAACCAGTAATTTCGATTCATTTTTATTAATAATAATGTACTTTATACGGTATAGATCAAGACATACAATCAAATAAATGCGGTGTGGTGGCGGCGTAGGAGAACCTACCGCCCCCAATCATTCCGTTGGAATCGTAAGAAGTAACTGAGGGAAACTGAAAGTATAATATATAAGCAGTCTTTTCCTAGTAACAGCTGAAAAAAATTAAAAACTACGGTTGCCATCATAATTGCAATGTAACTATGTCAAATATACCTCCTATTTAACAATCTATGAAGGAGGCCTATGTTCAGCCGTGGACTTTTGATTGGGTTTAATGAATTTTTTTATAGAGTAATGGTGACAAAGGAGCACACAGTTTTATACATGGTAGAGCCACGCTGCAGCTGTATTATGGTTGTAGCACGAATGGGTCGGCTCGACCGGGGAAAGATCACGCTCTCACAGAATACCAATGTAAAATAGCAGCTTAATACTGCTGTGTTTCGTATGGTGAGTGTAGAGATCCGGAGACCCTTTTTACTGGAAACGAGGCAAACCATCTTAGTTACACATAAAAGGGGTTACAACGCATCTGCGTTTCGATTCTTAATCTAGGGTAAATGTAGACGTCTATGGGCCACAACTTACCATCAGGTGGACTGTGTGCTCGTTTGTCAACCTTATTTTATATTAAAAAAAACACGGTCCAATTGATGGTTAATGAACGCTATGGCTCATAGATACTACATTTATCCTCGATTAGGAATCAAAATGTAGAATGCGTTATACATTTAAAAACCAAACCCCAAACAATAAAAAAATTAGGTACATAAATATTTTATGCAATTTGGTTTCAGTTTGTTTCCATTTATGCGGCGTATTTGTACGACTCTGTCAAGCTCTATGCAATTGCTCTGGATAAAATTATAAAAGAAGAGACAGAGAAGGAGAAACTAACTTATGTGAAATTGATGAGCATAGCGACGAACGGGTCTCGGATTGTCGCCAAGATGATTGAAAGCTCTCCTTACAAAAGTAAGTTTTTGTTTCATAATGCAAACTTTTACATGAAATTTATATTATTTACTAGACTTGGCTCGTGAGCCAACAGCCCATTGGTTTAATGTAAAATAGATAGATGAGTAGATTTATGTGCAATGATTGTGTACAAGTTGTGTCTTAATCGTGAGTTCTTCAGTATTTCTCAATTCAGTGCTGGATATTAAATCTGTCCAAGAACACGTCAAACGTACTTAGAAGATGCATGCTGCAGCTACATTAGTGGTATAGTTGTAGCACAAATGGGTCGTCTCGACCTGGGAAGGACCACTCTCTCATAGAATACTAGCGTAAAAATAGCAGCTTATCGCTGCTGTGTTTCGTATGGTGAGTGTGGCGAAACGGAGACCCTTTTTACTGGAAAGGAGGCATTCCGTCGTAGTCCGGGTGAATACACACATACATTTTGATTCGTAATCGAGGCTTAATGTAGATTTTTATGGGTCACAGCAACCACTTACCATCAGGAGGACTGTGTGATCCTTTTTCACCCTAAACTTAAAAAAAACGGAATATTAGCCAATACTCATCATGCTAGGCAGTCGGGCTGATGAGTACAGGGCAGACACCCTCATATTGCTCTTTTTTATAATCATATCGGTCGACAGAGCTTCATTCGTTAGTTCGTTGATAGTGGCTAACCTTACGCGTTGGTGATATTGAGTTTTAAGAAGTTATTTCACTCACTTTTTTTAACCAAGTTCAATGTGTCGATAGGTGTATCCGGAATGTCGATACGATTGGACGAACGCGCAGACTCCGAGGGTAATTTCTCGGTATTGGCTTTCAAACCCACGAACTTCAGCGACGAGGATATCAACTGTACCTACAGTATGATACCAGTCGGACATTTTCAGCAGTCTAACCGCGAGTTCCCTGTTAGTATTAAAATATTATTTATTACATTCACCTTTATGATTCATTACGTCTGCCGAGGAATCCTTCAGGTAGGTACCGCCCCTTACCCAGTGCCAACGGGTAGCAGTCTGTGCACTGTTGTGTTCTACTCTGAAGGTTCTGGAAAGAACACGGAATATAAAATACAAGAGAAAGCCCAAAGTGGACGGGGCAGGCCTGGCGCAATTACGGACAGTAGAGCGTAACTAACTGTCAGTCGTTACCTCAAATTGTCGCGAGCTAACGTGTCGCTGCTTAAGGGAGATATGCAAAAATATGCCGTTTTGTGCAATATTGGAGTATAAAAACGAATGTAAAAAGAAAAATATTTCGTAAGAAGGTGTTTCGTACCAAGGCACGTGTAATTTTTCCTTTTTTGCATAGAAACGTGACTAAATAAGGACAAAATATCAAATTGCATTTATTACAAGTAATATTCAACCTTATGTCTTTGTTTTAAGGTCACCTGTAAATACATTTTGAATAAAAATTACTGCGATGGGGTAGTCCCATAATAGTTTTCGATAAAAAAATTTCACAGTCCTGTTTATCCACTAACATATTAATGTTAATATGCAAGTACTAGATGTCTATGAAAATATATGATATTATAGGGTAATACCCTATAATTTGCTATGAATGAACATTTTTGTTGGGTTTGCTAAGCCAGATAAGTAAGTAAGGAGTTAAGTATTACTCATTACTTTTGGGAAGTAGCTGAAATAAAGGTGATCTTAATATCATGGTGTATATTGGTATTCGTATCCATTATCGTTAAAAATTTAATATGTGTTATTTAAATGATAATAAAACAATTGCTCAATTATTGTTTTTTTATTATTTTCATTGCTTCCATTTCAATACACGTATAAATGTCAACACGAGATGCGTTTTGACGTTACAATTGTTTCCAAATTTCGCATGCAAATTATTTAGAAAATGCCAAGATGCACGCTATTTACAAATAAATATGTATTAAAATCCGTCTGTCAACACAGCAAATCGGGTTTGTAGTAGTGATTAACTGATAATATGACGTAATTATCAGCTTGCTTAATTATTTGCTGGTATGTGTGCTCCCGGCGACGCCGAACCTCGGTACAAAATAAGGTTGACTGCCATTCTATTGTGTATTATAGTATTCTATGGTTCCATATAATGGTTTTGGCTGCTTCATCTTGTTTTTATATTCCATGAGAAGGAAGGAAGAGCTATTATAATAACAGGCTAGTCGGGCATTCTGTCTTAGTGCTCAGTAGTGACATGTGTTCATACGTTGCGTGTGTGATGACAAATTATGATATTGTCTCCAAATCAGTTTTATTCGACGCTTAATTGTTTCGTTAATACCTGATAAGGTTTTAATTAAATTCGATTCCTTATTTCTTTTAGTTTTTTGGTTTACTGGGAGGTCAAGCGTGAGAGTAGACTAAAGCACCCAGATCAGACCAGATGTTTTAATTGAATTGGTCTACATTTTATTTTTTTGACATTGACGTGGCGACGGAGGAAAATGAAACATTACGTAGGCAGCAGAATCTTCCTGAAAACAACTTAAAATAACAAAATAAATGCAGATACTAACCCGGCTCTCAAGCGTAGTTATTCTATGACAATTATACACCCTACTAGGCAATCTATATTGACGACTGTAGTGAATGAATGATGAATTGGACTAAACTATTTTTATAATGTTTCTTATTCTTATTTACTTATTCTAATTCTGATATCTAAATAATGTCTATTCTTCATTACCTTAATACGATTCCAGGAATATAAATTGAATCCGCGCCTACCTATTGACTGGCCTGATAGTGTAAAGCCTGAAGACGAACCTTCCTGTGGTTTTCTCAATGAAAAGTGTCCCAAAGACGATTCACAAATAACTTCACTTGTAGTCGCGGGCACACTGGCTGTCACTTTGTTTTGTGCCCTTGTTGTTACTATAAGCATTTATCGCAAATGGAAGATCGAGCAAGAAATAGAAGGTCTTCTATGGAAAATTGATCCACATGAAATTGCTGGCTATTTGGGAAGTGGGCTTGTGTGGTCGCCAAGTAAGGTATTGTCAATACATTTTATATTACATTTATGGTATTTGGAATCATTTAAGTTTATGTTTTGATGTCAAGTTTGGTGACGTGTTATTTCAAACTACACAAAATAAAAGTAATTAAAAGCAAAAATAACGCGATAAAATCCGTAAAAGTAGTTTTAATCATAACACATTGTTTTTATATATGGTAGAGCCATGCTGCAGTTATATTAGTAGTATAGTTGTAGCACGAATGGATCGGCTCGACCGGGGAAGGACCACGCTCTCACAGAATAGATAGAATAAATAGTAGCTTAATGCAGCTAATTCGTATGATGAGTGTAGGGAACCGAACTGGAGACCCTTTTTACTGGAAACGAGGCATTAAATCTTAGTCCTCACGGGTGACAACGCATCTGCGTTTTGATTTGTAATCAAGGATAGATGTAGATGTCTATCCGCAGCAACCACTTACCATCAGGTGGACTGTGTGCTCGTTTGTCACCCTATCCTATAAAAAAAAAGAAGCACGATAGTCCTATTTGTTTGATGTTTTATTATTTGTTTTCTCAACGTATATTAGTAGTGTGACGGTCAACCGTGTACCATTTGGTTGAATAAAATTCAACAGTGCATTAATAGTAAGTATTTGAAATAAAAATAATTTTATGAGACTTTTTCATTTCTTTGTTGTAGTTGAGTTTGGCAAGTGGAATATCGTGTGAGAGCAGATGTTGCACTCAAATATTCACTACAACCGCACAATACAGAGGAAATGTGGTACGAATTAAGGAACTAAAGTTTTCGAAAAAGAAGGTACGTTGCAACTTTGATCTTAGTTAGGAAAAAAGCCACATAAATGCACAATAGACAGTAGATATATATACTGACTAAGATTACATTAGACATAGGCTAAAAGAAAGATTTTTGGGTAAAATTATGTAATTGTATTCAAATTTAGTTTTGGGTTTGTAACTTGTTATGGCTTAGATTTTTTAAAATTATATTAAGCATTAAAACATCTAATGTTTTTATCTAAAAATCGGATTATATTGAGATGAATGGAATTCAACGATAGAATATAGAAGTTAAAGATAATATACACAGATAGCATATACACAAATAGCTTTACTTGTAAGGTTTTTAAGATTAGCAAATCCTCACCACTGTGGGTGGTGAACGTAGTGGTCATATCCATGCATGAGTGATGCTCTAGTTTACATTGTCAGTTTAGGGTTTTGGTTCGGCATTTTCGAATAGTATACCGGCTGCATTTTACAACATTTTTACAAGTATGAAACATAGTAGGTATGAAATAGTACTACTAATTTAGGGGTTGCATTTTACAACATTTTTACAAGTATGAAACATAGTAGGTATGAAATAGTACTACTAATTTAGGGGTTGCATTTTACAACATTTTTACAAGTATGAAACATAGAATGAAATAGTACTACTAATTTAGGGGTTGCATTTTACAACATTTTTACAAGTATGAAACATAGTAGGTATGAAATAGTACTACTAATTTAGGGGTTGTATTTTACAACATTTTTACAAGTATGAAACATAGTAGGTATGCAATAGTACTACTAATTTAGGGGTTGCATTTTACAACATTTTTACAAGTATGAAACATAGAATGAAATAGTACTACTAATTTAGGGGTTGCATTTTACAACATTTTTACCAGTATAAAACATAGTATGAAATAGTACTACTAATTTAGGGGTAAACTTATTTCTAGCGATTGGCTTTAAGGCATCACGAATTCATTGATATACCACATGTAAATTAAAGTCACATGATTTGAAGTTTAATATTTTCTGATCGCTTTTTAATTTCTAAATTAAAGTTTTTAATTCTTCAAAATTAAAGTTTAACAAAATAGCTTTAAATATGTCGTAGGCTTCTACTTCGTTGACCCTTTTTTTTCTAAACGGTAAAAAATCAGCTGGAATAAAATCATAAATAAGCAAGGGCGTTTATTGGTAGATAAGTAGCACTATAAGTTACATCCGCCTAAATAGCCTACATATCATATTTTTATAAAATCAAACTTTTGATTAAGAAGAAAAGGTGATTTCAAGAACTAAAAAAATATAAATAATAGGAAGCTTATATGTCGAAATAAAGTTTTCATTTTTTGACCAATGTGAGTGGACTAAAAATAGTATCACAAGCTTCAGGTAACAAAGAGAATGCTGTCTAAACAGTTTTATTACAAACTTCATTTTCAATTTTTCTACCTTTAGGGGTACAATTAACTTTTAAATTTAAGTACATAGGTCTACATAAAGTATTTATGAATATATAACCCATTTAATAAAAAAAAGTAATCAGCCCACAATAAGCGATAATATCGTGTAACATAAATATAAACCTACAACAACAACACAGTCGTATTAAGACCTCTTTAATTGAAGTTGGCTAAAAATGTATACAGAAATTAAAACTTTTTACATTTCGAAGTAAGAACTTAAAATTCCGTTTGTGTGTAATTTTAATTTATTACATTGATTTAAACTATTTTATTTTATGTATTTTCATGTGGCAGGATATATCGCGTGAAGTGATGAAGGAGATGCGTCTGCTGCGAGAGCTGCGACACGATAACCTCAATTCGTTTATCGGTGCAGTCGTGGAACCCCTGCGCGTACTCCTCATTACTGACTACTGCGCCAAAGGAAGCTTGTATGTGAGTAATTGGAGGCTTAAATCATGGTCGTCATCATTGCAGGCCATCAACAAGTCCTGAACATAAGCCTTGCTTGCACCCACCCATTGACTGTTCGTATGACTCTCCAGCTTGTCTCTCTATCTAGTGTGAGCTAAATATTGCACTTGCTGGCAGTATGGATTATATTGTCTGTTAATTCAAGCGGTTGAATGGTCAGCCCATAGCCATGTAGGCTAAGATTACTGATTCATTCCTTAGGCTATATCGGTACCCCTTCCCCCCTACATCACCTAAAATATAATAAAAATGATATAAACAACTTAGTAAATTCTTGTATACTTTCTGTTGCAGGATATAATCGAAAATGAAGATATAAAATTAGATAAAATGTTTATCTCGTCGCTAGTTCATGATCTCATTAAGGTAATGGTTATTTTATATGGTTTTTTTCATCAAATACTGTGTTGATTTTACAGAAATTATTGTATCTTAATTTTCAGGGTATGACTTTTATTCACACTTCGCCATTAATATTTCACGGTAATCTCAAGTCTTCTAATTGTGTTGTGACATCTCGGTGGATGCTACAGGTTAATGTGTTTTTTTTATTATAATTAATAAGCAGTTTTAAATGTATATAGTCTTTATTTTACTTTTTTAATTTTCCATAGGTTACAGACTTCGGTCTACACGAGCTAAGATATTGCGCTGAAAATGAATTTATAGGAGAACATCAATATTTTAGAGGTAAATAATTTATATTGAAAATATTTTTTTTGTTTCAAGTAACAGACTTTTAACCTGGCAATTTATTTACGACAGGCCTGTTGTGGAAATCACCGGAGCTACTGCGACAATTAGACGACCCAAACGGAACAGTAGGCGGCACGCAAAAAGGCGACGTGTATGCTTTTGGCATTATTCTTTATGAAATAATTGCCAGACGAGGTCCTTTTGGACTCACTGCTTTTGAACCCAAAGGTATTTAAAATAATTTTTTTCCGTATCATTTGATGTATATTCCCTATTTTCATTTCCTGTTCACTAGGTCTTTGAATACGGTCTGATTTACGTTTTGCAATGTCAAAATTATTTAACTTATTTTTAAATGTAAAAGCTTTGTTTTTAACATTCAAAGTGTGCAGAGTACTGATGCTACATTTACGCTGGTGCTGCGGAATGCCATTTTCTTTGGTGAGGTGAATTTAATAAAAGTCAATCTTGCCAGCGTCAAACACAGGCCCAAACTAGCTAGCCTCTCGTTATTCATTACGGAGTGTGCACAGAAATTACATGAGTTTATTCCTCTCTCTCTCTCTCTCTCTCTCTTCCCTTGAATGTCAGTCAACGAGCCCCGTTTTGTCGATAATCCAGGCATTCAAATAAAAAGGATTGCTATATCGTTCGTAATGTATACAGTGATGAATTGAAACATTTGCCATAATTTTTTCATCACATTACAGTATTGGTACATTCGTGGCAAGAGTACAAAGACTTTTGTTAAGCTATATCAGTGCGCTTTATCATCTTCGGCCATCATCACCACCTACCATAAGTGGGATGGTCAAGTACTGGCTTGTAATGGGTAAACAATACAACTGGTTGGGTTCATATTTCAATCGAGTTCAACATTATTTCCTTAACTCATTTCACCTTAGTCCTCACGGATAACAACGCATCTACGGTTTGATTCTTCATCTATTAGCAACAGCATTAGGTGGACTGTGTGCTCTTTTTATCACCTTTATTCAATAAAAAAATACTAATTTAAGTTCGTAAACCAAACGAATCTAGATGTGCTTATTGCCGTTGTCTCTTATACTGCATTCGAGCTCACTTCTGCTTCTTACGTAAGAGCGGTACATTGGATAGGCTAATTTAAATGAGTGCCTGTCTGTATGCTTTCATAAGCACTTCAGTTGTACTTGTTGTCAAAATCATTTAAGAGAACTTTTACATTAACTACTGAAATTTCCTTAGCAGGATTTGTCTATTGGTTTTCTACGTGTATTATTGTTCTCAGTTTTTGACATATTAAAATATTCATGCGCAGTTGCGAGTTAAAACAACAGTTTTTCAAAATTTGACGGTGAAGATTTATATTAATAATATATCTTCATGGTTAAGTAAATATTATTCCCAGAATTTTCATTGTAACAAAATATTTATCTGATTCAAATTCTTTGTTAATCTTAGATATTGTAGATAGAGTAAAGAGGCCAAAATTAGATGGCGAAGAAGTGTTCAGGCCGGATACAAGCATTCTTGATGGTGTAGCGGAGGACTATGTGGTTGCTTGCATGAAGGACTGCTGGGCTGAGGATCCCAATCTTAGGCCTGACTTCCCCACAATCAGAAGCCGCCTAAAGAAAATGAAGTCTGGCAAGTAAGTTGTTATATTTTTTACAAGTTTGACTACTAATCAAAGAGCAGTTCTAGTAACTTCCACTATGTTTCAAGGCTCTTAAACCGTAATATTTGTCGTTAGTAGCATTCTATTGTTAATAGGCTGTGATATGTAGTACACAGTTTTTTTGAGCCGGAAAAACAAGTTGGTCAAGTTCCAACCAATGCGTGCGTATGCAAAATGATACAAGGCGAGTGCTAAAGTCTTCATGTTGGCCAAGTTTAAACGATTGAACATACTGACATGGCCGACTAACATGTGGACACGACATGCCGAGTGTAGGCGAGCGTCTTTGAGTTTTGCGCAGAAAAACCGACACTGTTCCGAAGTGAGACGAGTCGTGGCGAGCGATCACGAGTGTTGGCAAGGCACGCCAAACGAACCGCCAAGCGAGCGCCAACGTGTATCGTTGGCGCTCGCTTGCACTCGGCCAGCTAGGTGAGGGATGACGAGCAATGGCGAGGTTGGACAAATGGGGTGTCTATAGGTTGGTACTCGCCTTCGCTCGGTCAACATAAATATAGCCGGCCTTGAAATAAACACAGAATAAAATCTTCCTAAATTGTTATGTAACCGTTACCTTTACAGCCTGTCAGAGTCCACTGGCGAATGTAGGTCTCGCCAAATATTTCCCTGAAAAGGATATTTGACATATTTACCATGCTTGGCAGGGGTTTGTAAACGTGGTTTTTTGTTTCTAGTTGTTATTAAAAAAATTGCTGATGGCCATCTTCTGGTTTGACGATCACATCACATCATGTGACGATGTGGGGTAGTGGAAATCTCGCACCGCCACTACACGGTTATATAATCATATTTTATAACATATTTATCACATTCACGTAAAATTTAACACTATTCTAATGGTCGTAGTGGTGTTGCAAGATATTTCATCACCCCATTTCGTCTCGTTAGAAGCCGTACGAGGTGGAAATACCTGAAGGATCCTATGTATTTCGATAGATGGCAAAAAAACATTTTTTATTGCATAACAAACTCAGACCGGTCACTGGGAGCAGTGTCTGGCTGATGAGCCTCATGCCTAGCAGTGGGGTTTTACAGGCGGATGATGAAGAATAAGAACTCTGCACATCGTAACTGATTGCGGACCCTTAATGCGCAAACGTAACACTCATCTGGGAAACTATGTTTGACAGGCCTGTTGGTCTAGTGGTTAGTGACCCTGACTGCTATGCCGGAGGTCGTGGGTTCGATTCCCACCCAGGACAAATGTTTGTGTGATGAGCACGAACATTTGTTCTGTGTCTGGGTGTAATTTATCTATAATATTTATGTATTTAGAAATATATAAGTATGTTTATCAGTTGTCTAGTACCCATAACACAAGCTCTGCTTAGCTTGGGACTAGATGGCGTTGTGTGATGGTTGTGGAATATTATTATTATTATGTGGGGTATCTATATAGTTTTCTCATCGGGTTGGGATGTATAAATATATAATTATAAATGAAAATGAAAAGATAAATATACATAAATATTAATAAAATAAAATAAATACAAAAATACATAAATAAATAAAAGCCCAACCAGATGGAAGCCCTCGGCAGGGGAGACCAAACGGCCAAGGGTTAGGGGGAAAGGGAAAGAAACCGGCGGACGATGCGGGCAGTATCAAGGAGCACCGCCTTCTGCATTTGAGCCCGGAGCGGTCCGTCACGGAGTCCCAGTCGCCTTATTATTATTATTATTATGTACTCCGCCCAGAAGTGAAATTGCTCACGGCTCAGCAACTCCTTCTATTCGTTGAAGACATAGGAATTAGCAGGGAACTATAGCCATAGCAGCGATCACAATAAATCATTTAGGTCGCAGTGATACTGGTCTCTTTCCCTAGACCTGCATAGCTGCTCGCACATAATAAAAAATAATTGGAACTATTTGTAATTTATATTATACTAGTGATCCGCCCCGGCTTCGCACGGCTGATTTCTGGATATCAACAACAGCGCCACCTACCGGATACAATTGTGAATCTAAACCATCCACGGACCCATTCAAACACACAAAAATTTCGTCGATATCGGTCGAGCCGTTTATGCGTTTTAGCGAGACTAATGGACAACAATTGAATTTTATACATATACAATATGTAACGTAATTAACGCACACCCTCAGACACCCCAATTGGTATATTATGTTATAATCATAATACATACACTGAATTTTTAGTTAAACATTTTTATGCACTGATTATTTATCAAATTAGTTATACTAATTCCGGAAGAATGTTGAGGTACTAATCCACGAACGCAAAGACTTTAACTTCCTTGAAATAAAGTTCATTTTTGTTTATTTTTATTGAATTACAGAATTAGTAGTAAAGAGTTATGAAAGAAACTGATGGAAAAAATTGGGATGTGCAAGCGGGTTTTAGAAAGGGAATGGGGTGTACAGATCAAGTCTTTTCCATGCGCATGATTGCGGAGAAGTTTTTGGCCAAAAACCAGAAAGTTTTTTGTGACTTGACTTGATGACTTTGATGACTTGGAAAAGGCTTATGACAGAGTGGACAGGAATGTGTTATGGCAAACACTGAACTCATATGGGTTGAGCGCTGGTTTGATACGGGCATTAAGGTCTCTTTATAGGGACTCTAGTGCTTGTGTCAGGATCAATGGGGTCTACTCGGACTGGTTTGGCATCCAATCCGTGTAGCTTCCCCTTGGCTGTTCAACCTATTTATGGACCGGTGTTTGCAAACTTTGAAAGATGAAGAATGTGGGTTAAGAATGGGCGCGTTAACCGTCAAATGCCTTTTGTATGCCGATGATCAAGTCATATTTGCGTCATCGGCGGCTGAGTTGCAAATGATGGTTACATTAACGAACTGGGAATTAAAAGAAAGGGGAATGAAAGTGAACGCATGTAAGACGAAAGTGATGGTTTTTGAAAGAGAAGAAAGCAAAACGGTATGTGAAATAAGAATAGAAGGAGAGTTAATTGAGCAAGTGGATGAGTTTGTGTATTTGGGATGTGTATTTAGCAGATATAGAACGACGAGTAAATGCAGGGAATAGAGTGAATGGGGCACTACACTCTATTACGAAGAACCAGAATGTGTCAAAACAGGCACGTATGGTAATTCATAATGCTGTGTTAGTCCCTACTTTAATGTATGGTAGTGAAATCTGGGTGTGGCAGAAGAAGCACGAAAGTAGAATAAATGCTGTAGAAATGCGGTCTTTAAGGATATTCCTTAAAGACCGCATTTCTACAGCATTTCTTTCAGCTAGGGTTGAATCTGAATGACAGGGTGAGAAATTGGGTGATAAGAGATAAATGTGGTATGCAAGATGATGTTGTGACCAGGATTAAGAAAGGAATGCTTCGGTGGTTTGTTCATGTGGAAAGAATGAATGAGGAAAGAGTGACAAAGCAAATTTATATGGCAGATGTGAACGGCCGAGTCGGGAAGGGACGCCCTAGGAAAAAGTTTATCGACCAAATTGGCGATATTTTGAAAATGGGCCACGTTAGAAGTACCCTTAACCGACGAGCATGTATGCGTAGATATATGGATGTAAAGGAGGCGAAAGAGGTATGTCAGGATCGTGCCAAATGGAAGTCCGTAGTCTCTGCCTACCCCTCTGGGTGACAGGCGTGAGTGTTTATGTATGTATGTACTAGTAATACAAATAAAACTGCTCTCTTAAAAGTCTTATTGCCTTAAGTTACTGTCCATTTCAGTTTCTTTTGACTGTACAGATTTAGTGTGACTGTAATTTACGTAGTTTTAATTATTTTTGGGATAAAAATTTACCTATATTAAAAATGATAGGAATCGATTCAGTAAACGATTCTGAACAAACTACTTTCTCTTAAAATAATCCTATTGGCATACTTAATATAGTAGAGCAAAATAATATTATTGTAAATAATAATCAGGCATTATTTTGCAGAAATCCATCATATTAAAGATGTAAAAAATTCATTGGCTAAGATCTGCGAAATAATATATAATTATGTGTTAGGTACCTAGTTTGAATCACCTGTCCTTCCTCACTTGAATGCACTATCGCCGTCATCACTAATCCCAACACCACTACTATTAACACAACTACACTAAAAAAGGCACATCACAGTCAATAACTTTTCATTTTCATTTTTTTTTTGCAATAATGCGACACGTGTTTTGCTTCTAAGCGAGGCATCCTCGGGTGAAATAGACTCTGCTATGACTGACCGATAAGAATAGTCTTGTGTTAGCGGTAATCTTTACTATATTATTGTATCAAACTTTGTAATGATTTATAATGTTTGAAGGTCAAGGAATATTATGGATCAAATGATGGACATGATGGAGAAGTATGCTAATAATTTAGAAGAACTAGTCAACGAGAGGACGAGGCTATTAATAGAAGAGAAGCAAAAAACCGAAGATTTATTACATAGAATGCTACCAAAGTGAGTACATGTTCCATTCAGTATAGCTTAACATGATTATGATATAGAGTAGGGTGGATAAAAGATAAGAACCGCGCGCACGATTCAAAGTCCTGTTGTCGTCTAACAAACACTCCTTTATTTTAAAGTTCTAATAAAGATAATTGTTTAAATTATAAGTACTCAACATTCCTTGTTACCAAGAATGGAGACAACAAATTTAGTTACTGCATGGCCCATTCATATGTTCATTAGTAAGTTGTGTTCTTTAGACTTGTTTCCTTGCATTTGTCTAATCAGTAAAGAAACATCAGGCAATATATCATTGTACCACACAGTTTTAAGTGGAACATTTCATAAAATTTTCTTTTAATGTATTAACTGTATTTAGTTCAGAAATTAATCAATAATATATATATATCGAATATAGTGAGAGGCCTATGGGATGGATGTGGCTATCGTCGTCTATGGATATATATGCATGAGAAAGTAAACAAAGTACTCCTTTATGTAATTATTTCTTAGTTATAAAAGTGGTAATGTAATGTTATTGTTACTAATATAAGGTATGTAATCAATGTTGTAATTAAATGTAAATGTGAGCACAGTTACGGAAGACGCAAATACAACAAGCTGCATCACACTCCTGGCTGATTGCTGTGGTGTGCGCACTGGTTTACATTCAGTCCAGTCATGAACTCCACATGCATTTTTTTTACAAAAAACTTATTAGGCTCCTCTTAGATCTCGTGTTAAGTCTAGCAGCTAGTTTTATTTAGTAATTCCTGTTGCTGGGAAATAGTTCTAGGAAACCTAGAGCTGGCAGTATGATGTATGTAATATGCCCCATACCTTTGTAGTTGTCAGCAAATATTAAGTCATTTTACTACACATACCCCTACTGTATCCAAAAATATCTTATCTTTTTGACTATCTTAATTTTAATCAGATTTTAATCTAAAATATTTACTTATTAACTCTTGTAATGGCTAATGGACAGGTGAATAGTTTTAATAAATGTAGTGCCTTTCTGATCCATCGACATGGACTTGATGTAAAGCAGGGGTACATACTTTTGTTCCAAAAAGAGGAAAAAAAATGTAATTGTATTCACTTTGTTGTACTTGTGTTCTTTTCCAGATGTGGAGGTTGAATCCATAATAGAAATGTCGTGAAAATGTCTTGAGGTAATTAACTCCCTACTGGTGATTGTAGTTAATACGGTTTGTCTTGTGCTATAGGTGCCGGACCAACATTGCTTTGTGACAAGCGATGTATGTTTATGGCTCACTTTGCCCATTAACCCAGTAAAAGTAGAGCTTGCTTGGGATTTATGGTGATATTACGTAACGCGTTGTGATCGGTGTTGGCGTTTTTCTAGTTTGTTTCAAAAAGGTTGGTAGGGGATTATTGTTTAGGGATGTTTGACTTTTGAATTTTGCTCTTAGATAAGATTTGGTTGTAAGAGTAGATGAAGCATGCTTTTTTTCCACGTGCATTATTATTTTATTATGTGTTATATAGCTTATTATTTATTATATGTACACATAATTCCGTTTTCTATATACATTTACGTAATAAGTTTGGCATTTATAACTTAAAAAAAAAAAGTTGAAAATGGATATAGTTGTGTATTTTTAGGCATTTAATAAATACACTTGTAATGCTTGTAGAAGGTATAGGTTTACACTTACAAAATTTTAGGAATATCGTAATTTTAGCAGTAATTGTATTTAGAAAAATCTGTTAAGTAGGTAGGCAATTTCCGCTGCAAAATATTAAATTTAATTACGTACTAGTGGTAGTGGTTGAATTAAGCATGATAATTTATATCATCTTAGCTGTTAGTATTTATTAAATTGAATATTTTTATATACGTACATTGATCAATATGCAACATTACAAAAATCCTTTTTGCTGTAGATTTTGTTTGAAGCACTTTTAAACATAGCGTTTTTTTATATTGGAGAAACAGTAACAATTATAGTATGTTGAGAAATGCGTACGTTGTTGTAGGTCTGTGGCGAGGCGGCTCACGACGGGCGAAGGCGTGGAGCCGGAGTCTTTCGACTCCGTCACCATTTACTTCAGCGACATCGTCGGCTTCACCGCCATGTCCGCGGAGAGCACGCCGCTGCAAGTCGTCAACTTCTTGAACGATTTGTACACAGTGTTCGATAGAATTATTAGAGGCTACGATGTCTACAAAGTAGAGACTATTGGCGACGCCTATATGGTGGTTGGTACTATACATTCTAAAGTGCTATTAATAAATTTTGTTGCCTAAATTGTGTACTAAATTATTACGTTAGTGAATATAGATTTAGTTACTTTTTAAGGTGAAACGAAGTCGACTGTTACTAAACTGAATAAACAGTTTAATTTTGTTTATTTATATTTTTATATGGACTTCTTTTTACAAATTTATTTATTTAAGGTATCGTATTAAAATATTGAAAAAAAAAACAAAGTTAGTAAGTCCGTGACGTAGTTGCGATATCGGCAGGTATCGGGGCTGCCCATTCGAAACAACGACCGGCATGTGGGTGAGATAGCGTCCATGGCGCTCGAGCTGCTCAACGCTGTCAAGAGTCACAAAATAGCGCATAGACCAAATGAAACCCTTAAGTTAAGAATAGGTATTCACACAGGTAAGCTACTGTATTTTTTTTGATTTAGTGGTAAATGTTTCATTCATTAATTTGAAGCCTCTGCGGCTCTACAATGGATGCCGGTTCTGCATCCTTAAAGGATTACATCAAAAAAATTAAGGCTTTGTCTTCACAGAACTCTGAGGCTGTGATGCAGTTCACAGAGAAGTTTTATTTTTAAATATTTTACTTTATACAAAAACGCCAACGCTGCAGACTAGCGTAAGCATTGTCGTTAGCTGGAGTTCGGTCACTATTTGTTATGCCTTATAATGTTTTAAGTGGCTTTTGATACGTAATGATGGTAGGAACTAGAGATGGGCCGAGTATATATTACTCTTATATATAACTCGGCATACTCTGATATAATCCTCATACTTACAATTAACTCTTTTGATTTTTGATTTAAATCAACCACTTTTTTACTTTTTTATGTCATTATTCAGGAGCATTATCATTAGTCTATGGGCTACCGCATTCACTTGCCATCAGATGGACCTTATAAAACACGAAATCACAAAGTCTCCATCACGAAATCTTTTACAATCTAGATGTAATTGTCTAATATATATAATAGCTAATTAAAATACTCAATTAGGCATTGGACCTACAAATATTTGATCCTTTCGATTGATCAACCGATATCGCATCACTAACAGTTTTATTTTCGGTCATTAGTGAGACATCCGGAATGTTTGTCTTTCTGATTTTATTTAAAATGTACTTTATGTAATAGTGCACTTCGCAAATCACCTCACTTCATCTCATGGCTGGCGTAAGAGACGATTTAAAGAAATATCTTTAGGATCGTTTGATATCCTGTATAGAATTATTTATAACAGATGTAAAATACACAATATTTTTGTCGGTGACGGACAGAAGTGTTAAAGGCTCAGATTAATAGCATAGAGAGAGTCCTAATATAGAAAAATCTTATAGCTGAAGTCTTTATACATATTACGTTTAGCATAGTACAAATTTTTAAACCTTGTAAAATTAGTAAAACTTTTACAAGGTGGATGCCGTTTTTCCATTCTATGGACACTTCTAGTAAGTGCCATTAGCTAAACAAAAAACATTGTCGATAAATTCATTTAGTAAAATGACATTAATCCGGTTCGTAATACTTATTTAAATCAACGAAAGTCTATGGAAGCTTGATCTGACATCTTACAACAAAACGTAGGTGATTAATGCAGGATTTCCTACTATCGTTGTATAGTTTAACATATATCGTGAAAGTTCACTATGAAATCTACTTCGTTTCAGCCGGTATATTTCTGCCAAATTATCCTTAGACTTAGTATGGGTTTCACAAGAAATAATAACTGTGTTAGTTTAATCAACACGTAGTTTGTGTAACGGGACGTACATAGAGGGCACTGCTACAATTTTTTTATAGAATAAGGGTGCCAAATGAGCACACATCATAAGTGGATGCTGTGGCCTCTGGACATCTACATTTATCCTAGATTAAAAATAAAATGCTAATGCGTTGTCAAGGACAAAGATGGAATGCCTCGTTTCCAGTAAAAAGGGTTACCGGGTCTCTACACTCAACAAAACAGCCTTAAGCTACTATTTTACGCTAGTATTCTGTGAAAGCCTGGCCCTCCCAGATAGAGCCAACCCATTCGTACTACAAATATTATAGCTACAGCGTGGCTTTAAAACTTAAAGTAGTACGAGGGCGGCACTGAAAATTTCGGGAATCAAGGAAGTGACACAACATTAATATTTAAAAATGTGTTTATGGCTTTTCGAAGTATTCGCCGCGAAATTTGACACATTTTTATATACGATGGAACCAATCATTGAAGCAACCATTCCATTCGGAAGTTGGGGTCTCCAAAATGGCCGTTTTTAGGTGTCCACAGCTTCTTCAGGTGATGAAAATCTCTGTCCACGCAAATTATTCTTTATTTTAGGGAAAGTATAGAAATCATTAGGGCTTAGGTCGGGGCTGTACGGCGGATGGTCTAATAGTTCTATGTTTTCTTGCTCTAAAAACTCTTTTGTTCTGTGTGCGGTGTGAGTACTCGCATTGTTGTGATGGAGGATGATGCGGCGGTTGCAGTTCTCTTTACGGAGTTCAGAAACGACCTGTGGCAAACAAATGCTAGCATACCATTTTGCATTAACCGTTCTTTGTCCCTCAAGAGGAATAGTCGTAACATGGCCGGTTCTGGAGACAAACGTGGTCACCATTTTTTTTGCAACACTCCGTGAACGAACAATTTTTGTTGGCTTTAACTCATTTTCGAACACCCAAACTCGTGACTGGTTTTTTGTTCCGGGTTCGTACGCGTATATCCAGGATTCGTCACCTGATACGATGTTGTATACAACATTTGAGGATCCTGCGTGGAATCTTTCGAGAGTTCTGACGCACCAAGTAACGCGAGCCGCTTTTTGCTCTTCACAGAGCGAATGCGGTATCCATCGGGAAAACAACTTTTTTACACCTAATTGTTCATGCAAGATTATTTGTATTTGACTCATGCCAATGTCTAAAGTTGCCTGAATTTCGCGGTATGTCACATGTCGATCTTCCTCAATCAGCTTACGCACAGCATCAACGTTTTCTTGGGTGACTGCAGTTTTTGGACGACCTTGACAGGGATCATCACTGAGCTTCACCAAAAAGCTTGACACGTCCACGTTGAAATTCAGCAAACCAGCGATAAATTATGGTTTTGAATGGGGCTTCATCTCCCAAATGCAGAAATCATCTGGTCAACACACTGTTTTTGTGTTAAACCACTTCGAAAGTCATAATAAATCATCGCTCTTGAATTTTCTCGAGTCAATTCCATTTTCTCAACGACTAAACAAGTTTCACAAGACCGAGAATCTTTTTTTAAATAAATAAATGATATTCGATTTTTAAAACCAAGGAGTTTTCAATTAAAAAGATTTTAATATGACAGGAACAGTGGAAATATTCCATTCCCGATACTTTTAGTGCAACCTAGTATAGTTATATAACAGCAAAACGTCCGCGGTCTGCCTTCTCTTTTGTTGCTAGATCACAACTACCAATAAATCGATTATGAACGTTTTACCCGTTTTCTCTCTGCTCTCTCAAGAACTATTCATTATCCTTCATTCATTAATTAAATATAGCCAATCAAAAGTCCACTGCTGAACGTACGTGGAACATTTGCCATAGTTCTCTCTCTCTCTTAGCAAGTGATTTGGCAACCGTAATTTTTATTATTTTGTGCTACGAAGATACTGTTGTCTATCTCACGAACACAAAGACGTCAGAGAGAAATGAACTCTCTGACGTCTTTTAAGATACTCACGGGATGATATGGAGCCTTAGAGCTTTTGAGTAATAATATATATTATTTGGTATCACCGAATGGTTAGAGGCACACTGAACCTAAACGTTAAGTTGGAGAGGTCTCGTCTAATGAAGTCAACGCTCCGTCCCCCTCGTGCTCTAATCCAGAATCCCGAAAACTTTCAGCTCGAGTTACACAACCGCTTTCAGTGCCTACAAGATTGCAATGCAGTGGACGATATGAATGACAAGCTCGTGGAAACTGTCCATGCGGTCGGAGCTAAGTTCTGCAAGACCCGCCGCAGAAGAACACAAAAACTCTCCGATCACACTCTTAATCTCATGGCTGTTAGACGGGAGATGAGGCTGCAATCGTCAACAGACTTGACAGCATACAGGCAACTGAACAGACAGATCTCCAAATGCATGCGGCGAGACTTACGCAACTTTAATACTGCTCGTATTAAAGAAGCGATCGAGCGGAACCAGGGCTCCAAAGTCTTTGCCAGAGATCTGTCTGCCCGTAAGAGCCAACTGTCAAAGCTGAAGACTGAGTGTGGCAGCATCGTTTCCGGGACACCTGAGATTTTGAGTGAGATTGAGAGGTTCTATGGGCAGCTGTACACATCATCGTTGGAGCCACACGTAAGTGTGAGTAACGATCCAAGAGCAAGTCTTATCCGACACTATTCCGATGATATCCCGGACGTCAGTCTAAGCGAGATTAGAATGGCTCTCCAGCACCTTAAAAACGGCAGGGCCCCAGGCGAGGATGGAATTACAGCGGAGCTTCTGAAAGCGGGTGGAACACCGGTACTTGAAGTCCTTCAGAGGCTCTTCAATTCCGTCCTCCATGGTGGCACTACTCCAGAGGCGTGGAGCAGAAGTGCGGTGGTCTTGTTCTTTAAGAAAGGCGACACCGCTCTCTTGAAGAACTACAGACCGATTTCCCTTCTGAGCCGCGTCTACGTGCTGTTTTCGAGAGTCATTACGAATCGTCTCGCACGCAGACTCGACGACTTCCAGCCTCCCGAACAAGCCGGTTTCCGAAAAGGCTTCAGTACCATAGACCACATACATACCCTGCGGCAGATTGTACAGAAGACTGAAGAGTACAATTTGCCGCTTTGCCTGGCGTATGTGGACTATGAGAAAGCCTTTGATTCCGTCGAAATTTGGGCGGTGCTGCAGTCCCTTCAGAGGTGCCAAGTTGACTGTCGGTATATCGAAGTGCTGAAGTGTTTGTACAGTAGGGCTACGATGGCTATCCGAGTACAGAACCAGGTGCCTCCCAACGGATAGGTCTTAAGATGAACATGGACAAAACAAAGATCATGTTTAATGTCCATGTCACACCTATGCCGGTAGTTGTTGGGAGCACTATGCTCGAAGTTGTTGACGAGTACGTTTACCTAGGACAAATAGTCCGACTAGGTAAGTCCAACTTCGACCGAGAGGTCAATCGACGGATTCAACTCGGCTGGGCAGCGTTCGGGAAATTACGACATATCTTCTCGTCAGGTATACCTCAATCTCTAAAAACTAGATTGTACAACCAGTGCGTGTTGCCAGTGATGACTTACGGATCTGAGACGTGGTCCTTCACTGCTGGCCGTATGAGGACGCTCAAGGTCGCTCAGCGAGCTATGGAGAGGGCTATGCTCGGAGTTTCTCTGCGTGATAGACTCAGAAATGAGGATATCCGCAGTAAAACCAGAGTGACCGACATAGCCCAACGGATTAGTAAGCTGAAGTGGCAATGGGCCGGCCATATAGCTCGAAGAACCGATAACCGATGGGGAAGAAAGGTTCTCGAGTGGCAGCCCAGTACCGGTAGGCGTAGTGTAGGGCGACCCCCCACTAGATGGAGTGACGACCTGGTAAGATATGCAGGAAGTCGATGGATGCAGGTGGCTCAGGACCGTGCTTTGTGGCATTACTTGGGGGAGGCCTATGTTCAGCAGTGGACTTGTGAAGGGCTGTAATGATGATGATGATGATGATGATTTGGTAAGGGGTAGTGAATTCTTTTTCGCTTCCGCTACACAGCTTTATTAAGATCCTGCCTAACTTCATGATTTGGAAATATGTATTTTTGTCCAAGCAGATAAAGCTTTGTATAAATATAAAGCAAACAGGATCCAACTTGTTCATGTACCGTGTGTTTGTCAAGACTTAGTTTTGATAGCTCCATAATTATTAGTTTTTAAAGTTTGCAAAATTAATATTTAAAATGTAATATAATAATCATCATTACTTGATTTATAAATTAATTTACTTGATCGTTCGAATAATAAGTCTAGTCCTATTTTTTATATTTTTAAGCATGTAAAGTAATAAAAATAAATAGTAATAGAAAAACGAGTATATCGATGTCGATTGTATCTAATATTGCGAACGAAATCACTATAAATAAAGACGTAAAAGTCTTGTAAAGTAACGTCACATATAATACTATTATAATAGGGATGTCATTATTCTAGTAAATCAGAACATACGAGTACTTACTCTCATATTTGGCATAGTATAAAGAGACCAAAGATGACCACTTGACATTTCTATTTCCACGCTTGAATTATACGCAACATTTTGCAATAGATTTGTCTATTTTCGTCTTATTCGAAAATTAAATAAGAAAAAACGAGAAAAGTATATTGACTCAATTAATGTTGAATTTTAGGTTTTCTCTATGTAAAGATGAGAAACGCCTAGTACTACGTTCATAAGGGTTGTCAAACTTTATCTATAATGTAATATATTTTTATATGTTGTACTACGTTGTTAACCTATAATAACATTTTGGAAATGTACTGTATACAATGTGTCCGATTTCCGATACTTTAAGGGGTTAAAATACAATTAATTTTATCGACAAATCGGGGATCAATGATTTTTTTTCGCCATCAATAAAAAAATGGCAGCACTTTAAAAAAAATTGTTGGCGAAGCATAGATGCTTGTATTAATTTAACAATATCTACCCTGTCAATATCTACCCGCGGTCGCCGGATTTAACACCTCTCGATTTTTTTTGTGGGGCACACTCAAACGAAGAGTGTATGTAAATGTGCCAAATACACGAGAGGAGTTAGCAGAAAAAATAATTCAAGCAGCAAACGAATTGCGAGAAGACAAGGCAATGATCCAGCGCTCTACGCAACACGTTGCACTAAGAGCAACAGCATGTCTGCAGAGACAAGGAGGTCACTTTGAGCAGTTTTCGTAATTATTTTGCCAAATTAAATGCAATTGATATAAATTATTTTGTTTTATATCATTTGCTAGTGTATCCGCGCTTTTCAAGTAAGTATGTTTACACTGTCATAGCTCCTAAACTATCTAACTCAGAGTTAAGATTTAAATGTGCATTTATAGCAAATATCCTGTATTATAATAAAAACAAGTAAAAAAAATTGGTTAACACGATGGTTTTTTTAAAGCTAAGAATCTGAAAAACAACGTCAATTTGTTGTCTAATTCATTTTTTCAAAAATGTTTTTTACTAATACTGAAAAATTAAAAAATAATATTTTGAATCTAGATTTATTGTCTACACTATTAACTAACATTTGAGACCAATTTTGTTTTTGAAAGTCTTCTACTTGGGTAGATATTGTTAAATTAATACAAGCATCTATGCTTCGCCAACATTTTTTTAAAGTGCTGCCATTTTTTTTATTGATGGCGAAAAAAAAATCATTGATCCCTGATTTGTCGATAAAATTAATTGTATTTTAACCCCTTAAAGTATCGGACATCGGAAACCGGACACCCTGTATATTAAATTAATATGCTTGATGGATCAGTATTACAGTATTTAAAACTTGAAACATTTATAGTAAAACTGTAGCAAAAACGTGCACCAGAACGACTGCCGGCGAATCCTTTTTATTATGGAATGACCTATATGAAACTGTAGTCACTTTATGGACTTTGATATGACTGCAATTAGGCAGCAAATTCTTACTATTGGCATTTCATGGTTTTCAATATTTCTACTTCTTATACTTCTTATGATCTATTGCTGAAAATAATTTAAAATTTTCCATTCCAGGAGCGGTTGTGGCGGGCGTGGTGGGACTAACCATGCCACGCTACTGTTTGTTCGGTGACACAGTAAATACGGCATCCCGAATGGAGTCCAACGGGGAACCGCTGCGCATACATATCTCACCAAGTTGCAAGCAGGCGCTGGACAAGATCGGAGGGTATTTGGTAGAGCCGAGGGGTACCATACCAATAAAGGGTAAAGGACAGGTAAGCGAGTTCAAATTAAAAGTTTAACGGATTCATCATTACATTCCTTTCCTATTCCATTGCTTAACATAGGCTCTCTTCGAGAAATACCACAAATACGGCCCTAAACCACCTGCCATCCGTCGATTTCCTGCGTGTTTCATACGTTCTAATTTTTATACATAGTTGAGCGAGGCATGCTGAAGCTATATTATGATTATAGCACGAATTTAGCCCATTATATAATACTTAGCCGGGGAAGGACCATGCTGTCACAGCTTGAAATAATTGTGATTTTCACGCTGCCGACATTCGCTTGGTATGTTTTTTTTGTTATTAAAATATAATAAAATCTTTTTGTAATGAAGTAAAACCTTACTTTTGACTAGACCACAGGATAGAGAATTTTGTATAGATTTTATAATGCTAAACTTCTTCATAGAAAAGTAGTCTCTAAATATAAGTTTTAATGTTTTTAAGTGCTGTGGGTGGGTGCGGGCCCGGCAAATCCCGAGCGATCGCATGCGACTGCATGGGATTTTTATGGCGCTTGAAGGGTTAAATAACAATTGCAGGGTATTTTAGAAGTCTAAAAATCAATTTATTACAAATTTAATTTTTTAGTTGCAAACATATTGGTTGGTTGGAGCCACAGAAAAGGCAATACAAAAGAGGCAGGTAGAGGGTGAAGAGCGTCCATTGTTCCGACGACCGCGAAGAAGTCCGAGGCTAGCGGACTCTAGACATCCTTCCTTATCAGGTAAGCATTCACAACTTTTTAATAACAATTATTTTTCATACAATTAAAATTTCTATCAATTCTCTGATTTTTTATTCAAATTTGTTATCAAGGGGTTGTTTAGGCAACGAATCAGCTTAAAAGCCCACTTACATTTTGGCATTACACAAATGTAGGTATTTTACGCATTGAGCGGGCGGAGAACTACGCAAGCGATACTTTCTTTCACATCTGTTCACTCACTCGCACTGTGGTACAATTAAACTAAACTAGAATGTATCCCTCCCTCGTTAGTGGAGGGTAACCCTCGGGTAACGGGGGAGGGAGGAGGAGAATGCTCATAGCATACCACGCAGCCGGCTGCGAGGTTATGTGGTTATATGGAGACCCACTAAACTCCACCTTTTGGGATTGGCTTACCGATCTGACGAGAGATCTTTAAGCTGTAAACGGACGCGACCCTCCTTGGCAGAAAGGAGGGCGCAAGTTCAGATGTTCGGCGCAGTGAAATATATAGTATAGAAATATATAGTATATGATATTTAATTAATTAAAAATTAATAGTAACGATTTAAAAAGTAAAAATAATAGTATAGTTTAAGCAAATGTTGATGATTATTTTGGTATAAATTTTACGTCAAAATGATGTAGAACTTCGGAGATATTGGGGCACCGAAGCTTTTTCGGTAGTTAATTGAATTATGTCGATTTTTTTTCCTTACGTGAAGGGTATATAAGGACAATATATTCTATTATTATTAAATATTAAATTATAATATATAGGATATTTGTCAGATAAAAATATAATATTTGATGGTCGATATTCAATAGAATCTACAAATCAGAGCTTTTAAATCATGTGTCTGAGAGTTTTGGCCTAAACATGCATCGGGAGAATGATTGTTACTAACCAAATAAGTTATCTAAATTTTACTCTGAGTTTAATGTAGTATAGAAAACAAACAATTTTTACCAAGTAATTGTTATTTCAAGCAGAGAACGAAAAACATACAATTTCAACAAGGAAATAATAAATATTAATAGAATAGAATAAAGTAGATTATAATAGAATAATTTTTATTAATAATAGATCAGAAGTAATTCTTATTGAAAGTCATTTTTTTACTTTACCCACTGGTTCGGAGAAAACCTCTATCTCGGGAAGAACCAGCAAGAAACCCAAAAGGATTTTTTTAAAATATACTTTACATTATGAATGGTTACATACTTTACTAAATTTATTTTAGAAACAGCTTGGAAGCGAACACCTCATTCCCAGGGGCTATTATCAATCATGTATTCATTTATATTAAAATAACCCTATACAGTTTTTGTTTAATGAAATATTTAAACATGGTAGTAGAGAGACCTTGTATATTTTTTGGGACTTTGTTATAATAACGTACACATGGACAATGTATTCTATGGAGTTACGGAACTGGTATCACTAGGTTATGTTTTTTTCTTAGTGTTTACGGAGTTTATATTACTTTTTTTTACTAAAACATACAAATTTTTTGTTAATATACATAAAATTTTTGTAAATATCCTGGTCCAAAGGTCAAAGTTAAAACTAATATTTATTTCGTTAAATTTTTCTCTAAGAGTCTCTCGGTTTTAGGTTGTAATAACTCTTGTGGCCCTCTTCTGCAAAACAAAAGCAGTTGCTAAATCAACCGCATTAATGTCGTATATCGTCGTTATATATGAGGGGAGCCGGAGTCTCAGTAATTCATGCAGTCCATGTAAAAGTAATGTATGGAAGGCATTATATGTCTCCATCTAAATAGTAGCTGGTAAAATGTCATTGTCCTTTGTTTTAGTTTTACAACAGTCTAGCGTTTCTGTGACAAAAAAGGATATATTCTAAAGGATTCAGGCGTATAAAAAAGACAGACTTGACCAATCATAACGTTAAACTTTATTGAAATTTTAGTTTATTCACTGTAATTCATCTAAAAGCCTAGGTAATAATTTATATGCAGGCATTTAATTAAGGATCTAGTCATTCAATCACCAGGCTGGATTTATACCATTGGGTTGTATCTAGAGATGTATTCGGCATATTCGGCAGCTTAACCGAATATTCGTATTCGGCCGAATATTCGGCTAAACGTACTCAAAGTATCTATTGTATTGAAATGTACGAATTGAGTAATACCATGTCTTTAATAATTTTACTGTTGGAAGTATATTTATTTATGGGTTAAATCTACTCGTATAGCGTTATGTTTTTGAGGCACTGTAGATTTATTTCCAATTATAGCAAATAGAAAGCTTGATAAAATTTTGTTTGGAATCAAACAAAAAAAACGTTACATTACAGTAGTCAGTTTCTCTAAAATAGTTCCAAATAGTAGATGTCCTGCCACTCATTTTCATCATATACTTATCGATTTTCACTAATAATTACACAACGAAATATTTTTTTCTCCGGTCCGGCGCTAATCCCGCGCGCTATTGTTAGGTAACTAGGTAGTCCTGCCGAATAATGTTCGCCTGAATATTCGGTTCGATAAAAATTATACCGAACTTTCGGCTGAATATTCGTATTCGGTGAAATCCATATTCGGCCCATCCCTAGCCTTGTGTCAATAAACATTGTAACTCTACATTCCTAAATTTCTACGAGCTTTACTTTTAAGTTCGGAAAATCTAATATTAATAGTCATTACAATTTTAAAGGAATTTAGGGCCTTATCACACTGGCCAATTGCAAGCGAGTTCAAATCGAGGCGAGTGCGTAGCGAGCGCGCCGCTAGCCGGCCGCGAAGCACTGCGTCATAGAATAAATGACAGACGATTGTGAGCGGACGTAGCATCGTTGAGAGGTTCAAACGTCGTTGATACAATGCATATAGAATAGACATACAATAGACTGAATGGATTCTGACGAGGAAACACTGCTCACACTGTGGGGTGGGACGGGCTGTTGAACGGGAGCTTCCAAGATGGTATCGACGGTGGAGCTCGCTGCCTCGCTGCACACTCGCCTCGCTGCACACTCGCTTGCAAATTGCCATTGTGATAACGCCCTTAGACTTAGACTAGTATTAAGACTTTAAATTAAATGATTGGTGACAGGATCCTGATTTATACTCCCGTGAACCTGACCACGGAGTTCAATTTCAAGGTCAGGGTTACTGGCGCGGAGGATGGTGATAGTGCATGTCGTATCTAGTTTTAAACATGAATGCCTGTGAACATAACGGGTTTTAAGTGTGTGGTGTCGGTCCCTTAGAGCTGAAGAACGATACTGGTTGGCCAGTTGGCGGCGTGCGACAGCGGCTGCATAGCGGGGCCTCGCTGCCCGCCGCGCCCGCTGCCGCCGCCGCCTCGCTACCCGCGCCCGCCGCCGCCCCCGCGCCCGCCTCGCCGGCGTCGCGCCGCTTGCGCCAAGACCGCATCGACCACGCAGCGCGCGCCAGGTACAAACACCTTGCGTACACGCTTTAGAGTTGAATTTGCCTTACGTACTTGTAATATTTGGATTTGAACTTACTACTAACAACCCAACCCGACTTCGCCTGGATAATATATTAATTTGACGTTATTAAGATTTAAGATGAAGATCATTTATGTTATTCATTTTTATTTTATTTTTAAAATTTCCTGAGCTTTTCTAATAGAATATATTCTGGATCACGCCTGGCATTTCTCTCTATCTTTTCGTAAAGTTTCATTACAATTCGTTTAGTCATCCCGAATGTTAGCCCGGAGAAATATACAGACAAAAATTAAAATGTAAAAATGGTTATTCATGTCGTAATGGTATACAAATAACTTCCTCAGCTTGATAAAAGGTAGTTATTTCGATATTACAGACAGACACTTCAATTTTATTTCTATGATAATATAGATAAAAGATACGCAGTTCCAGAGAGAACGTGCAGATTTAGATTTGCACATATTTTAAATACGCTCGTAAGGGTAAACCATACTAATGTATATCATGTCAACCAGTTATTGGTAGATTATATTATTTCTTTTACTGGCAGCACTTGCTAGCATGTTAACCGTCAACAATCTTCCTTTAACAGCTGTTTTAGTGTAATTTTGCGGAAAAGAAATATTTGACTTTGTTGACGAAATTATAAATGATTATTAACTATCAAACCAACAAGTGTGAAAATCCGTGGGGTGCATTAAGGCAGGCTTAATGTCAATCCAACAAAAATCTAGCTGCATTGAAAAGAGTGCTGGTTTGCAATCCCTAGCTAGATAGATTTTAAAGCATAAACAGTTATTTTAGTTAAATGTTCATCAGAGTTTCTATCTTTTTATTTTAAGTCACTTATATAAAGGACATTAAACGTTATTTTGCTTTTTCATTGGTGCCAATGACTATACTCTAACTGTTTGAACTCGGCACATACTCGTATACCGATCATTATACTTTCTGACTTTTGGGAGTATTGCGTCAAATTTTTAGGCCAACGATATTTTAATCGATCGATTTTAAACTTTATTTTTAATAATCCAAGCTTTCTTTTGTCTAAAATCGATTCTTAGCAGTTTCCAATTACTATATCGTTTGGGTAGTGCCAATATATAACTTACCTCTTTCTCAATTATTGTTGGTAAAAATGCCAAAGGTTAAGAACGGGAAAAAGTATTCGAAAGGATATTCCAATGCAGATCTGGAAAAGCTTTGGAAGATATACATAGGCTGCACTAAAAGTATCGGGGAATATTTCCACTGTTCCTGTCACATTAAAATCTTTTTAATTGAAAACTCCTTGGTTTTAAAAATCGAATACCATTTATTTATTTAAAAAAAGATTCTCGGTCTTGTCACAAGGTTTTGTCGAACTTGTTTAGTCGTTGAGAAAATGGAATTGACTCGAGAAAATTCAAGAGCGATGATTTATTACGACTTTCGAAGTGGTTTAACACAAAAACAGTGTGTTGACCGGATGATTTCTGCATTTGGTGATGAAGCCCCATCCAAAACCACAATTTATCGCTGGTTTGCTGAATTTCAACGTGGACGTGTCAAGCTCAGTGATTATCCCCGTCAAGGTCGTCCAAAAACTGCAGTCACCCAAGAAAACGTTGATGCTGTGCGTAAGCTGATTGAGGAAGATCGACATGTGATATACCGCGAAATTCAGGCAACTTTAGACATTATCATGAGTCAAATACAAATAATCTTGCATGAACAATTAGGTGTAAAAAAGTTGTTTTCCCGATAGATACCGCATTCGCTCTGTGAAGAGCAAAAAGCGGCTCGCGTTACTTGGTGCAGAACTCTCGAAAGATACCACGCAGGATCCTCAAATGCTGTATACAACATCGTATCAGGTGACGAATCCTTGATATACGCGTACGAACCCGAAACAAAAAACCAGTCACGAGTTTGGGTGTTCGAAAATGAGTTAAAGCCAATAAAAATTGTTCGTTCACGGAGTGTTGCAAAAAAAAAATGGTGGCCACGTTTGTCTCCAAAACCGGCCATGCTACGACTATTCCTCTTGAGGGACAAAGAACGGTTAATGCTGAATGGTATGCTAGCATTTGTTTGCCACAGGTCGTTTCTGAACTCCGTAAAGAGAACTGCAACCGCCGCATCATCCTCCATCACGACAGTGCGTGTTCTCACACCGCACACAGAACAAAAGAGTTTTTAGAGCAAGAAAACATAGAATTATTAGACCATCCGCCGTACAGCCCCGACCTAAGCCCTAATGATTTTATTTATTTATTTTTTTATTTTATTTTAATAAGGATAACAACAGCGTATATCACTAAATACAATTTCAAATTTACTTCAAGTATGCCAATAACAGTTATCCACATATTAAATATAAAGGTAAGCTATTATTAAGATAAGAAATTAAACAAATTAAAACAACTTAATAAAATAACAGTAATAAAATTAAGTAATTTTAGGTTTACTAACACTAAGATATTAGGTTTTTCTGACAAATTCATGTGTGATTTACTTTTCGAGTTAATTTTGTAATTCATTTATTTATATCATGACAAAATATATTCCATATATCATTACATATATACATACAAGTATACGACACATATACATATATATACATATATATATATATATATATATATATATATATATATATATATATATATATATATATATATATATATATATATATATATATACACATACACATACATATACACACATATACATACATATATATACACATATATATACATAATTTACTAAGATAAATTAAACAACAGTAGCTGTGTTTAATATGCATGTACGTACCTTGTTTCTAAAATCACTTTTACTACCTATAAAGGGATCGATGGTATTAAATGTTTTGTTATAACTTGATAGCAAACGTGTTGAGGTACTATTTTTACCATAAAGTGTGGAATGACGAGGTATACTAAACAAAGTTTTCTTGGTGATTCTTGTACGTTTTCTTTGCAAATTAAAAGTAACAGTATTCAGTAAATCCGGGCAGTCAATACCATCGCGTAAGATGTCGTATAGAAATCCCATATCTAACAGTTTACGTCTTTCTTCAAGCGTAAGAAGGTTATAGTGTCGGCAGTCATCTAAATATGATGAGCTTTTATGTTTAAATTTATAGTTCAGGTGTGAGATAAATTTACTTTGAATTCTTTCAATATTGTTACGAGCTTGAGGTTCGTGACAATAAAAATTGCCGATAAAATTACCTAAATTAACACTTTAATTTACTTTACACAAATTAAAGTTAAAACACTAATAATTAAACACACTAATTCACTTAATTCCGCTCCGAAGCTTCGCTTGTGTCGCCGAGTTCGACTCTCTCTCGATCGCATCTTGCGCCACCTATTTATTTAAATTAGCAAAATATCCGGAATATTCAAGTAAACACGCGCAAGGTACCGAGAGTTCGAGTATAGATTTTCTAGAGACTTAGTTCTTCGGGTGGCGCTGTCGGTTGAGAGTGTGATGTCATTCTCTGCAGAGCTCCCCTCGCTCTCGTTCCTGACACTAGATGGCGCTAGTTGACTTATTCCCACAACAATATTATTAATGTAAGTTTTAAAAAATGGTGACCAAACCTGGCATGCATACTCAAGAGTGGATCTTACATACGAGAAATAAACTGTTTTAAAACTTAGTAATTCCGTAAATGGAAGACATGTACGCATGACAAATCCAAGATTACGAAATGATTTACTACATATACTATTGATATGATCTCGCATGGTCATACCGACATCAAAGAGTACGCCTAAATCCCGAACAACTGTGACCCTCTTAATTAAAATTCCATTAAAATTATAGGGAAATACTATTGGGTTTAGTTTTCTGGTGAAAGATATACATTGACATTTGGATATACTTACATTAATGCCGTTAGCTACGTAATAGTTGTATAAAGAGGTAAGATCTTTTTGAATTGATTCACAGTCTTCAATAGTACGAACTTTGAGAAATATCTTTTTATCATCGGCGTAAAGTAAGTGATGGGAGTTACTTATAAATTTATGTATATCAAATATGTATGCGTTGTAGGAAAGAGGGCCAAGATGAGAGCCTTGAGGCACGCCAGATGGAATAATAATAAAATCTGACCTGTAACCTCCAAGAACAACTGCCTGAGATCGATTCGTCAGATAAGATTTGACCCATCTAAGCAAATCCCCATGAATTCCGAGCGCCTGGAGCTTTTGTAGCAATACAACATGATTTACACGGTCAAAAGCTTTTTCGAAATCTGTGTATATAACGTCAACCTGACCACCATTTTCCATATTATTAAGAACGTACTCAGTAAAGCAGGCAAGATTAGATATTGTAGAGCGTCTTTTCAAAAAACCATGTTGTGAATTAGGTATACCTTTTATAATAATTGGATAAATTTTATCAAATACTAGTTTTTCAAAAATTTTCGCAACAGTGCTAAGAATCGGAATCGGGCGGTAATTACCTATTTTAGTTTTGGTTCCTTTTTTATGAACAGGAATTATATGCGCCCTTTTCCATGAGAATGTTAAAACAGAATTTTGTAAAGAAAGTTTAAAAAGTACAGAGATTGGGTAACTTAAACTGTCGGCGCAAGACTTCAAGAACACAGGAGGCACTCCATCATAACCAGCGCCCTTGTTAGAATCCAGGCTTTTAAGATACTTGAGGACAGCTTCGCGGGATACATTTATGCTAGAAATCTGGTCTACACCGATATTGGTATGATTTTGAAACTCACTTGATGGTAAAGCAGAAGCAGAAAATACGCTTTTGAAATAGCTATTAAATGCTGAGCAAATGTCCTGCCCATGACAGTAATATTTATTGTCAAGAGAGAAATTTTGAGGATAAGTGGATGTCCCTCTTTTTGACTTAACATATTTCCAAAAGAACTTTGGCGACGTTTTCAATTTTTTTCAGTATTATACGTGAAGTATTCGAAACATTTATTTTGTATACGATGTTGTCTATCTCTAAGTAGTTTAAACTCTTCATAATCACGAGGATTCTTCCATTTTTTCCATTTTTTATGGGCTTTTGATTTCTCCCGCAAAATTTTTATCAATGCAGGGCTGTACCAACATGGATAACAATTATTACAAGAAGACGCAAGGGGAACAAATAGAGCAAGGCATTCGTTTAGTTTTTTATAAAAAAAATTTTTCTACAGCATGATCTACTGACGCGGTATTCATAAGCAACTCATTCCAATCAACATTATTCAAAAAATCATTGATGATTGTATAATTACATTTACGGAAATTATACTTCGGTTGAGATTTCTCTTTTAAAGGTTTAATGGAGAGATCAGGGACTTCAACCATGAATGGAGGATGAATATCATCCAATCTGGAAAGAGGATCCGATTTATTTATTTCTAAGTGTAAATTTGAAAAACACAAGTCAAGGACATTATTACAACGATTTTGAATAAAATTAAATTGATTCAAACCTAAAAAACTCAGATCCTCGGCCAAGGTATTAGCAGCTACCTGAACCCCATATTTGCCAATCGGTATTAAAGACCAACCATCAGCATTCCATGTTAAACAAGGCAAATTAAAATCACCAATAATCATAAAGAAGTCCGAATGTGACGTTTGATAAAAACGCTCAAAATTTATTCTAAATTCATTAATATACTCAGCTAATTTACCTTCATCTGGTGGTATGTAAACTAGTATAATATTTAAGTTGTATTGTGATTTCTATACTTTCCCTAAAATAAAGAATAAATTGCGTGGACAGAGATTTTCATCACCTGAAGAAGCTGTGGACGCCTACAAAACCGCCATTTTGGAGACTCCAACTTCCGAATGGAATGGTTGCTTCAATGATTGGTTCCATCGTATGGAAAAATGTGTCAAATTTCGCGGAGAATACTTCGAAAAGCAATAAATACATTTTTAAATAGTAGTAGTAGTTGTGTCACTTCCTTGATTCCCGAAATTTTCAGTGCCGCCCTCGTAAATATGGTACGGAAAAACAAAACTACCGTGCGAGTATTTAACATTCGACGAGCAACTGCAGTTTCGATTGTCTAAAGATTTCTGAAAAGTCGAACTGATCCTGACACAGTTTTATCTAGTGAGAGTATAAAAACATCATATCAAACAGTTTTATAGAGAACGCTTCTGGAAAAAATAATATAGAGTTTTAAAGAAGGTATCCAGAGCTTTCTACAAAAACTTCTGAAGATGTAACTTTCAAAATTATCGGAACGCCAAATTCGAAACTGGTTCGGACAAATTGAAGACTATCTGAAACGAAATGATCTTTTCCATAATCCGACTAAGCATATAATGGAGACAAAACGAATTTAATTTTGTGTCAGAAAAATACAAGAGTTGTCGCAGTAAAGGGGAAAAAGAACGTTCTTTAACGTGAACGGTGAATCATGTCAAATCGATGTCTAGCTGAACTGTCATGTGTACCTTAGGAGCAGACAGTGTAACGACACCAAATATTATTATTTTCCATCTAAAAAGACCGATGCGACCAGACCAAGCTTTATCCGCAAAATATCCTAAGAACATTAAAGATTTTTCAAAAAATGTATAGACAAAATAGTTTACCAACACATCATTGAACAGCAAAAGCCGAAACCAAAGTCTTTTTTACAAATTATCGATAGGTAAGAAGTACTATAAAAGAAACATCCTAGAAAGAAAGAAACATGGTAGGCCAACTAAACCTCTTTCAGATGAAGATCTAATAAAAATATATAAGAAGAAAATTAGTTAAAAATAAGTCTTATAACAATAGGATGGATGGAGTTCAGAAAAATTTAGATGTTACCATAGTAAAAACAGAATAATCGGCTATCTTCTAAGAAATGTACTGAACGTCGCTAATTTGTGTGTTTGCCTGGCGTGACAGTACGGACTCGTACGCACGAACCACCTTTGTTTGAGACTGTTGACTTTTAATAAAATTTTGCTAGCAGATTTTTTTCGTTTTCTTTTTTTCTTTTTGTTAGATATATTAATATATGCGTTTGTTTAAGTAAATTAGCGATTTATTAATAGGTTATATTACTATATCTATACATAAATACATACCTCATAGGGATATTAATTATCATATCACATCAGATCAAATTAATTTTAAACATTATCTGACCTGACACCATAATTATGCTCACTGTTAATTTACTCGTATTTTAATTATTTGATATTTTTTGTAATGTAAAGCTGGATTTTTTTTGACAATCATTGATTCTTTGAAAGGAAACTAAAGAAATGATTAATGAATCTGTATGTGTTATGTTTGTAAATACTATAACTACTTATAAAACTAAATGAGACTTAGCTGTTAAACAAAAAGACAGTGACAACCCTGCAACACTAGGCATTTAAGCCTCGCGCGGCGCGGGAGAATCCTACTATTTTTTTTTAATTCTTAAATAAAATATTAGTAATCTTATTAATTAACATTACTAATATTCCTTTTAACCACTCCTGGTAAGCTTGAAAATGCTTGTGTTAGGAGTGGTTCAATGGCGGATTCGAACCCACGACCTTTTGAGTTCATGATCCGCCCCCTGCCATTAGGCTACTGTCGCTTCAAATTAAAACTATTCTGTTTTTACTATGGTATTACTTTTTAGACTTTAACACTTAAGTGCTAATGATGTTAGTATTCCGTAGAAATGAGTTTAATTACATTTTTAAGTTGATTAAACATTTACTTTAAAACTTAATGCGTCATTATATTTTTGCCTTTGTGAACTAGAATCTCACAAAACCATCAAAAATGTAACCAGTTTTATTTATGAGAATTTACCAATTACTAGACGTGAGCATAAAATGCCAATCGTTATTCATTATACTGTTAAATGATTGAATTATTTTATATTATTTTAAATTTTAAAGTGCATAGTTGTGAAACAATTGGTAACTTTATTGTTTTATGATATGGTGGAAAGAGTATTATCAGTTTCAGTACCTTGTTGGCCTCTTTAGTTCTCTAAGCTGCCTCAGGGACCTACATCATGGTACAGCTACGTAGCCACGTTTGACGGATGTTGTTCCGTACACTGTTTCGAGCTTTCAACTTTCCGAACTGTAGTTAGTACAAGCGAATGAGGAAGGCAAGTGCGACTTGTACGTGTGGTTTGGACGTGTGATTGCTTGGATTGTATCGCCCTTGTTGATTAAAGGATGCAATTTTTATAACATTGTCATTTCATTATACCTTATTCGAAATGTTATTGTTATCCATATGGAGTGATTCACGAACTATTGTACTTCAAATTTACATTTGTACTAAATAACTTAGTGGCGCATTACGACTTTTGTAAGTTATACATATTGCATTAGTATGAAAAATAAGTGGCAACTTGCCTTATTTTTTAAACAAACAACTTGGTGGGGTTTTTGGAATTTAACTCAAGTTTTACATAGCTGCTGTAAACTCGATTTGTGAAGGTGTTTATTGTAATATTTGCTTGGTAAAGCGATTGTTTATTAATACTATGAATTTATGTCACTCTGCAAAGGTGTAAATAGTGAGTAACATAAGAGATATGTATAATAACAGAGCGATAAACGGTCTAGTATGATGAGTTACGTTGTTACAGACACGCCTTAAGTTCGATCGCATCGTCGACGGCGTGCGAGACGGACGGCGCGTCGGAGGGGTCGGGGTGGTGCGGGGTGGCGGCGGGCGCAGGGGCGGCGCTGCGCGGCGCGCACTCGCTGGACTTGCTGGCGCCGCGCCGCGAGTCGCGCCGCGCACTGCGCCGCGGACACACGTCTCGTTCGCTCGACGCCGACGTTGCCGTCTCCACCGTGTCCGGCCCCCTTTTCAACGGCACCATCATCGGCATCGTCACCGACGACCCGCCCAAGACCGCAGAGGACAGCCCCCTTCTGCGCAAGTGCAGCCTCCACAACAAACTCGACCGCCCCAAGCGCAAGGTGCACGACGCCAACTACATCGAGTTCTACAAGAAGTGGCGCTCGCTGGAGAACATTGCGGACGTCAAGAGCGACATGCGCAAGATGCCGCGCTTCGCGATCCGCTCGTGGCTGCTCGGCATATTCAGCGGCACGCGCAGCAGCAGTTCCTCGCTACGTCGCGCGCCGCCCCTGCTCGACCGCGAGTCTGCCGTGTGAACGACCTACTGTACCTTTTGTTAGTCGATCAAGCTAATCAAACTATTCAACGTGACGTCAGTATCTATGATCTGTATCGTATAATGGACGCTCGATCATTTCGTCTATTCGGCTCGGTCGAATAGTACGATATCCTTACTCCCCCTAATTTTTTTCCTTAGTGTTGTAACAATACTGTGCAATGAAAGTTATTTCTAAGTACTGTCGATGAGTCAAACATTAAATTCACAATTCCTTGGGAGTTTTCCCGTCGTATCTGTTGTAAACACTCGATTCATTTAAATGTATATTAGATATATGTATATGAAATGCTGTTGTAAATAATATGTGTAAGTAAAACGATGTTACCGTAAATTGTGAATTAAGAGTTTAATGTTATTAAATAATTTCTATTGAATAAGTTTTCTTAATAATACTGACATAGATCACATTACTACTATAGTTATGCGTAATGACAACGAGTCCTCATACGGATGGATGGAAATTAATGTTATCGTTACGCCGTGGTCGGACACACAATAGACAAATATAAAAATTACATTATAAATATTGCAGGTAACACTTTCATAAAATCTAAAGTCTGTTAGACAAGAGTTGATATATATTATTAAAACATTTCAATATAGCGATTGTCGCTGAAGAATCGCAATTTGTTTGACGGGCTTCGGTTATCGCCGTCAGCAAAGCGTTTTATGGTATGAGACTTGCTCCTGTTGTCAAGTGCGAGTCAGTTTAGGAACTGCTTTTTTAACAACTCTCGTCGAACAGCTTTTTAAACCATTGCTGAATTTGTAAAATCTTTTTTACTTACAAATACATTCAATTTTAAATGTTAATTAAAAAAGCTTACAAATTTCGTAAAGGCAATTATAGAGAAATTTTAAAAGCTGCAAATCAAAAATTACAAACACATTCCTTACAGTCTATAGAAATACATCAAATAGTAATGTAAATCAAGGGTGACTATAGTCATTTCACAGTCACAGTTTAGTGTCCAGCGGCGGCTAATGACTAGGAGTTGTGGGTAAATATGGAAGGCTTATGCGTCGGCGAGCAGTGGAATAGCGGCGGTGTCGTCGTATGAACAGCCGTTGACGACGAGGCGGATGTCACAAGGGGCATCGGGTGCGGTTTGCGTCTTTTCAAAAGACTTATTGAACGTGTTGTCGGGCGGCTTGTCGTAAGACTTATCGGGCAGCTTATCATACGACTTATCGGGCAGCTTATCGTGCGACTTGACGAGCAGCTTGTCAAGCGGAGTTTCGGACTCTTGCGGGTGAGCGCTCTCAACGTGTTCGATGATGGGACACGACACGCTCGTGTACTCGTGCCGTAAGCTCGGCGCTTCCAAAAGGTCGCTACGTTGTGTGGGTGCCAGACGACCCTCGCCTACCACCTGCAAATAATAAGAATATTCTTAGAAACTTGACAGAGTGGTAAGTTCAGAAGAGGTAACATTGACGGAGTTAAAAAAATGTAAAACAGAGTTGTCATTTCGTTATTTTGTAAATTTTTTGTAGGTACCTCAATCAGTTAATTATAAATCATATGTTCATTTATTCGAAAATTGTACATTAAGATCGTAGGTTGGCTAAACTGCAGGGCCGAACTTAGGAACCGTAGTTTCCTGCGTATTAAGCGAGGTATTGTGATCACCAGGTCACGCGTTTAATTGATTGTATTTTGTTAATATATGAATGAACTGCCGTGCCGTGTAGTGACGGTTAAGAATATCCACTACCCCATATCTTCCCGTGGGTGTCGTAAAAGGCGACAGAGGGAAACAGGCAGGAGATGGGCAGCAGCATCTTCCTGATAACAACAATTACACAAAAAAAAACTGCGGTTGCCAACCCGCTCGCCAAGCGTGGCAACTATGGCAATATACCCCCCATGAACAATAACACAAATAGACGGCCCCCAGTCCCCGGCGGCCCCGCTATTCCTGGCTACGGTGGCGACCATGGTAACGGCGGGGCAGGGGGTGCTAAGAATCTCCGGTGGAGGTTCGGTTGCCACCTACGACGACTCGACCTGGCAACATTTAACGCACGCACACTGAGGACTGACGAGAAGATCCTGGAGCTGGAAGAAGAGATAGACAAGTTGCACTGGAGTATTATAGGATTATCCGAGGTCCGAAGAGAGGGGGAGGACACGGTGATTCTCGAATCCGGCAACTTGTTCTATCACCGGGAGGGCGACCATCTGTCCCAAGGAGGTGTCGGATTTATCGTCCACAAGTCTCTCGTCAACAACGTTGTAAAGATTGGGAGTGTGTCGACGAGGGTCGCGTACCTGATACTCAGAATCACCAAACGGTATTCGCTGAAGGTCATACCAACACCAACCTCGGCACATCCCGATGAGGAGGTGGAGGAAATGTATGAGGATATTTCCAAAGCCATGCATTCCTCCAAAACCCACTACACGGTGTTGATGGGAGACTTCAACGCAAAACTAGGCACAAGAGAAAGCGGTGAGCTGAAGTTAGGGAAATTTGGAGTGGGGCAACGGAACCGAAGGGGCCAGCAGCTGGCCGACTTTATGGAGAAAGAGGGACTCTTTATGATGAACTCTTTCTTCCAGAAGCGGCCCCACAGGAAGTGGACCTGGTCAAGCCCCGACGGTTCGACAAAAAATGAGATTGACTTCATTATGACGACCAGACGCCAACTGTTCAGTGATGTCTCAGTGATCGCAAGGGTGAAAACTGGCAGCGATCACCGAATGGTTAGAGGCACACTGAACCTAAACGTTAAGTTGGAGAGGTCTCGTCTAATGAAGTCAACGCTCCGTCCCCCTCGTGCTCTAATCCAGAATCCCGAAAACTTTCAGCTCGAGTTACACAACCGCTTTCAGTGCCTACAAGATTGCAATGCAGTGGACGATATGAATGACAAGCTCGTGGAAACTGTCCATGCGGTCGGAGCTAAGTTCTGTAAGACCCGCCGCAGAAGAACACAAAAACTCTCTGATCACACTCTTAATCTCATGGCTGTTAGACGGGAGATGAGGCTGCAATCGCCAACAGACTTGACAGCATACAGGCAACTGAACAGACAGATCTCCAAATGCATGCGGCGAGACTTACGCAACTTTAATACTGCTCGTATTAAAGAAGCGATCGAGCGGAACCAGGGCAAAGTCTTTGCCAGAGATCTGTCTGCCCGTAAGAGCCAACTGTCAAAGCTGAAGACTGAGTGTGGCAGCATCGTTTCCGGGACACCTGAGATTTTGAGTGAGATTGAGAGGTTCTATGGGCAGCTGTACACATCATCGTTGGAGCCACACGTAAGTGTGAGTAACGATCCAAGAGCAAGTCTTATCCGACACTATTCCGATGATATCCCGGACGTCAGTCTAAGCGAGATTAGAATGGCTCTCCAGCACCTTAAAAACGGCTGGGCCCCAGGCGAGGATGGAATTACAGCGGAGCTTCTGAAAGCGGGTGGAACACCGGTACTTGAAGTCCTTCAGAGGCTCTTCAATTCCGTCCTCCATGGTGGCACTACTCCAGAGGCGTGGAGCAGAAGTGCGGTGGTCTTGTTCTTTAAGAAAGGCGACACCGCTCTCTTGAAGAACTACAGACCAATTTCCCTTCTGAGCCGCGTCTACGTGCTGTTTTCGAGAGTCATTACGAATCGTCTCGCACGCAGACTCGACGACTTCCGGCCTCCCGAACAAGCCGGTTTCCGAAAAGGCTTCAGTACCATAGACCACATACATACCCTGCGGCAGATTGTACAGAAGACTGAAGAGTACAATTTGCCGCTTTGCCTGGCGTATGTGGACTATGAGAAAGCCTTTGATTCCGTCGAAATTTGGGCGGTGCTGCAGTCCCTTCAGCGGTGCCAAGTTGACTGTCGGTATATCGAAGTGCTGAAGTGTTTGTACAGTAGGGCTACGATGGCTATCCGAGTACAGAACCAGAGCTCGAAACCTATCCAACTGCAGAGAGGTGTAAGACAGGGTGACGTTATATCCCCGAAACTCTTCACCGCTGCTTTGGAAGACGTTTTCAAGCTACTGGACTGGAAAGGATACGGTATTAACATCAATGGCGAGTACATCACTCACCTTCGATTTGCCGACGATATAGTCCTTATGGCAGAATCGCTGGAGGACTTAAGCACTATGCTCAATGACCTCAATAGTGCCTCCCAACGGATAGGTCTTAAGATGAACATGGACAAAACAAAGATCATGTTTAATGTCCATGTCACACCTATGCCGGTAGTTGTTGGGAGCACTATGCTCGAAGTTGTTGACGAGTACGTTTACCTAGGACAAATAGTCCGACTAGGTAAGTCCAACTTCGACCGAGAGGTCAATCGACGGATTCAACTCGGCTGGGCAGCGTTCGGGAAATTACGACATATCTTCTCGTCAGGTATACCTCAATCTCTAAAAACTAGATTGTACAACCAGTGCGTGTTGCCAGTGATGACTTACGGATCTGAGACGTGGTCCTTCACTGCTGGCCGTATGAGGACGCTCAAGGTCGCTCAGCGAGCTATGGAGAGGGCTATGCTCGGAGTTTCTCTGCGTGATAGACTCAGAAATGAGGATATCCGCAGTAAAACCAGAGTGACCGACATAGCCCAACGGATTAGTAAGCTGAAGTGGCAATGGGCCGGCCATATAGCTCGAAGAACCGATAACCGATGGGGAAGAAAGGTTCTCGAGTGGCAGCCTCGTACCGGTAGGCGTAGTGTAGGGCGACCCCCCACTAGATGGAGTGACGACCTGGTAAGATACGCAGGAAGTCGATGGATGCAGGTGGCTCAGGACCGTGCTTTGTGGCATTACTTGGGGGAGGCCTATGTTCAGCAGTGGACTTGTGAAGGGCTGTAATGATGAATGATAATGATGATGATGAATGAACTCCCTTGTTGGGTCAGGGTTTATCGTAAATACACTTGACAGGCGAATTGACGATTGTAATTCTAAATGGTCGCACCTTTGACGCAGCGGCTCATCTAGACGGTGCTTAAAAAACTGAATTTACTAAGACCAGTTTTTTAATAGTTCGTTAAAATGGTTTTATAAACAAACGTACTGCGGCCAGTCAAGCGAAACAGAACAAGTGACAGGACAGGCGCTATCAAAGGTGTCGTACCTGCCGAGGTAATAAAATGAATTTACTAAGGCTGAAAATTGTTATACCACTTGTATGTTACATATTAATAAGTTGTGATGGTCAGTCAGCTGGATATGAGGACGGAGCTGGTCAGTCGGCCGCAATGTATGGGCACAAAATAAATAATGTGCAATTCAATTACTACACTTAAAATTTTTGTAGGGATGTTAAATATTATTTTATATATATAAAAGTAATCAGTCATCGATTTAACGGATAAGGCCCGTTAGTGAGTTTTACACTTTTACAAAAATCCAAAAGTGCAGTAATTGAATTGCACATTATTTATTTTTTGCCCATAACCTTTGTAACGAACCATAAAAAACCTAGTCTTGGTAAATTAAAACAGTTCTTTAGGCGCTGGCTCTTGAACCAATCCCAAATCTGGGTATTTTAGGTTTGATGTATAAAATATAGCCATTTTACAATCAAAAATGTTTATCGATTCACAAAAATTTATTAAAGGACAATGGCGAACTCCCAAACAAATTTTATGTGACTTTTTTTCTTGCGTCTACAAATGCAAAATATGTAACAATATAGAGTTTAAAATTCTGTTTAAAGATATTCCAGTTTAAACAAAATACACATCAGACAAGTCTGTAAGGTAGAAAACGCCTTAATTAGCAATTGTTACAACTACTCAATATAATTTTCATGTATGTTTATATAGGGAAATCACAAGCACAGTGGGAATAACGTTAGTACTCTTATTAGTTTGTGGGAGGAATCCTTAACGAACGCATTAGTATATATATGTATAGAAGAGTTTTCTGAATAAAATACACGTCAAACTCGACTGTATGGTGTAAGACCTTTGCCTGTCTTAACTAACGAATCGTAACATCTACAAGAAATAGGTAGTCAATTAAGTTTTGAATTGTGTATGATGATTTTTTTCCAGATTACGATAATGCATAGTAAATAATAATTTACTAAGTATTATCTATTTGTTGATATTTGTAATGGGGACAAGTAGACGCTTAATAATTCCATCAACAATTTGCCACAACAACTAGTCAATTTAGTTTTAAATTAGGTAAGATGATTTTTCCAGGCGATAGGCTTGATTAGATAACACCAAGTAAATTATTTTATTGATATCTTTAATGGTGACTTAAGTAGACGCTTAATAATTCCATCACATATTATTTCGCCACTGTCCTTTCTTGTGGTTATCTTCTGCGACAAGTAGTAGTCGGAGGAGTTACAGTCTACAGGAAGGGTAATTGGTGAGTGTTGACCTCAGAATCGAATTAGATTAGGTGGTTAAATTTAACAATGACCTAAATTTTCATCACATTTTCATAATCACGAATAAAATGATACTCATAGAATCTTCTTACCTCCATTAGATACTCATCGCTTCTATGATGAAGTACGCTGTCGGTTTGAGATTCTAAATGATTACCAGAAGCAAATCGTAATTTCTTTGGAGACTCTAAGCTACAACACCTGAAAAAGGAAACGTACGTAACTGTTACTAGTAGTTGCGGAATAGGTAAGGTCTAATATTTAGGGCTTGGTTAGAGTGACAGCGCGGTGCGCGATGCACACGGGCACCGGATCGCACACCGTTAACCGTCCACTGGACAGCGCGAGATACACTAGAATAATTGCGTGTCCAAGGGTTACCAAACTGAACGAAAAGGATTCATTTATAGGTTGGACAAACCACCGTATTTTAGACACGATTTTGTTTTGCGACATTTGATACTTTTTAAAAAGTAATATGGTTGGAAAAAACGTGCATGAAATACTCAAGCGAATTGGATTTTTAAAATAAAAAAATGACTGTCGAGTTCCTTGTTTGTTAAGCGATAACCATACAGTATTCTTCAATAATGTGAAAGACATGTTATTGAATTGAATTCTTAATCGGTTACATTTTATTTAGGTCCTATATTTCCTGATAATTTGCAGAACCGTTTAAATGAAGTACCTAACTACTTGTCCATCAAATATCGTACGCTTACTTCGTGCTGGACAAATATGTATGCAGCAGAGAAAGAGGAAAATACTCTCCTTAAGAACGCGGCGCCGCGCTTTCGTTAGCAGTCTGACCAAGCTCGGAAAGTTGTTATACTTTTATAATGGACTTGTATTAAAGTAATAAGAAATAATTCCTAATAATTATTTATTTATAAAACTTACCTATATGTTGATGCGTGACATTGTAAAGTTTTGAGAGTATCTGATAGCTCTTGACTGCAGTTCGAGCCATCAGACAGTAGTTGACAATAGTATCTCAATGCGCCTAAGCAGGCATTATCTTGAGGATCATTTCGCCATCGGTTCACTTGTTTCGTCGTTTCCACTAACAGTTCGTATGCGTAGACATTCAATACACAAAAGCGCACCACTTACGTATCAAATCTACTTCAAATCATTGTTTAAGCAATAGGAGTGGCAATATGCCGGCGGTCAAGTTCCCGCCAAAAATCGAACTCGCGGGAAGTTGTAAAGCGAGTGCGGGCGCACCTGTGCAGGCCGCCGAGCTGGTTTTTCCAGTTACGCGCCTTGAGCGAGCTGCGCTGGCCGGTGCGGGGCCCGTATGCGTGTGCACGCAGACCTCGCTGTCTCGTCCGCGCCGCCGCCGCGCCCGCCGCCTCGCCGCGCAGCCAGTACGTCACCTGATATATATTAATCTAGATACTTTCAAGAAAAGAGCCTTCTTTCTAAAAGGCCGGCAACGCACCTGTAACGAGAGCTAATAATCCTACGCTCACCAGATGTCGCTAGTTGGAACTGAGGTGAACTTCTTTGTTACGTAGATACGAAATACGAAAGTTGCGTTTTATATAAAAAGTTTTCAGTTTTACTGTATGTATTTACACAAAACAACGCCCCAGTGATGCGGTTCTTTAATTTTCACATTTTAAACTTTTAAATTCTTTCACTTTGTGGGACATCCGTAGTTTGCTTTATCTATTCCTGATCTAATGAACTTAATAAAATCACTTTTCTAACAAAATAACTTTCCCCGACATGAAATCTGTCAAATATTTCACCTCATTCATAAGTGGCGCCGCTCTCATGGCCCTCATTACCTTGGTGTTGCTGATATTTATGGTTTACGTTGATCACTTACCATCAGGTGAGCCGTATGCTCGTTTACCTCTTCGTCCATAAAAAAGGTATTTTCGATGAGAATATACCGCGATTTATCGTGTCGTGTACCACTTAAGATGAGGTTGGTCAGTTTCGTCTTTACCTATGTGCATTAGATAGGAGCTTTCGGATGACAGCAGCGATATGACATGCATGCATTAAAACTTTAGTGTAATTTACACACATTTGTTTTTTATCTTGCGTACAAGCTAACCATAATAAACCATTAGTTTATAAATAAAGGTGTACGTTTATAAATATACAAAATTTGACCCAAAATTTGCATAAAAAGGTTTATTGCAAAATTAAGTAATCTGTAAACTATAATAACCCCTGGGAATGGAGTGATCGCTACCAAGCCGTTTCTAATTTTTTTTTGTGTTGTTAATTTTGTAACATATATGAATGTAAGCCGTTTTTGTTTATTCAAAAAAAGTCCCGCTGGGTTTCTTGCTTGGAAACAAAATAATAACTTTCAATAATGATTTTTTATAATCCATATTGAATAAAAAAGTTTCTGTTTCTATTAGTTTATATTTTACACGTGGTAAAACCATGCTGCTGCTATATTAAGGTTGCAGTACGAATGAGTCGGCTCGACTGGTGAAGGACCTCGCTCTCACAGAATACCAGCGCGAATTAGCAGCTACTGTGTGTCGTATTGTGAGTATATCTATATAATCCAGTAAAAAGTGTCATCAATTCTAATTGATGACACTTTTTACTGGAAACTAGGCGTCCCATCTTAGTTACTTAGATGTGACACAAATGCGTTTTGATTCTTAATCGAGAGTAGATGTAAATCTCTATGGGGCACAGCATCTACTTACTCATCATCGTGCCGCATCGGAGTTGAATTTTTTTCCTTGTAAGAAGTTGTCCAAATTCCGGAAAAAATGGTGAACTGTTAGAGCAAGGTCCGGGGAGTACGGCGGATGTCGCAGACATTCCGATTGTAGCTCAACTATCTTAGTGGTTGTTTGTTGTGCAGTGTGTGGTCTTGCGTTGTCGTGAAGCAGCAGTGGCCTAGAGCGATTGACCATACTCGGTAGTTTAGCAGCTCGTCCTTCCTTCATGGTTTGCATTTGCTGACAACAGATACCTGCCGTAATCATTTGGCCAGATTTTAGAAAGCTGTAGTGAACGACACCGGCGCTAGTGCACCAAACACTCACAAGTAACTTTTTTGAGTCAATTTTCGTTTAGGGCATGATTTGGCTGGGTCTCCGCGGTTCAGCCATTGCGACGAGCGCTTCCGATTATCGTACAGTATCCACTTTTCGTCACAAGTAACGATTCGATTTAAAATCCCTTCATTTTCGTGTCGGTTAGGCAAAGTAACACAACAGTCGACGCGTGTTTGCAAGTTCGATTCACTCAATTCGTGATGTACACATCGTTCAAGTTTTTGTACTTTCCTTCTTTAGATGTTTAATGTTGCACAGGTCTCCTAGTTCGGCTGCAGATGCTATGTTTTCAAGTATATGTACTAATGTAGCTTTATTAAATAATGTTATGCAAATATCGTGATGTACAACCTCTTGGAAATAAAGAACTTATTATTATTATTATTATTATTATTAATGTCCATATCACAACTATGCCGGTAGTCGTTGGGAGCGCTAAGCTCGAAGTTGTTGTACGTTTACCTGGGACAAATAGTCAGACTAGGTAACTCCAACTTCGACCAAGAGGTCAATCGTCGGATTTAACTCGCCTGGGCAGCGTTCGGGAAATTACGACACATCGTCTCCTCAGCTAGACCTACCTTAAAACCTGAAAACGAACTATGCAAACAGTGCGTGTTGCCAGTGATGAACTATGGAACTGAGACGTGGTCCTTCACTACTGGCCGTATGAGGACGCTCAGTCACTCAGCGAGCTATGGAGAGCGGAGCTGCGTGATAAACTTCGAAATGAGGATATCCCCGCAGTAGAACCAGAGTGACCGATATATCCCAACGGATTAGTAAGCTGAAGTGGCAATGGGCTGGCCATATAGCTCGAAGAACCGACAACCGTTGGGCAAAAAAGGTTCTCGAGTGGCAGCCTCGTACCGGTAGGCGAAGTGTAGGGCGACCCCCCATTAGATAGAATGACGACCTGGTAAAACATGCAGGAAGTCGATGGATGCAGGTGGCTCAGGACCGTGATTTGTGGCATACATTGTGGGAGGCCTATGTTTAGCAGTGGGCTTGTGTAGGGCTGTAATGATGATGATGATGATGACAGAAGGAACACTAGATAGCTAGTCTTGAAATTAAAAATTTATCAAAAAAAGAATCTGGAAATAAATCAATTCTTATAAATATGGTAGAATCGCTGTCTAAAAACGTCGGTTCGCATCTGATAACCTCCGATGTAAAGGACATCTATAGAGTACGCGGAAAAAAGGAGGGTCTGAGAATACACCTATTGTTGTAACAGCATCGTATCTTCAGAAAATGGATTTGCTCAAAAATGTAAGATCTTTAATAATATGAACAACTCTGAACTCCGTACGAAACTTGGTATGATTACCTCTGAGGAGACCCCAATATTTGTATGTGAGCAATTGACTCCTAAAGCTGCCCGATTATGTTGCCAGGGATGTAATTAAATCTACGCATTATAAATATTGCTGGACCAATTATGGCATAAAATGACTAGATTTGGTGTCTTAGCTTACATATTGTTGTTTTCTTGGTTTTTATTATGTTTTTTTTTATTAGACTATACTCTGCGTTGGGAGGAAGAGGCACGTTTTTTGTTAGACGTTATTACGATTTCAATTTTAAAATTTATATTCTTACACTTACGCTCTCCCTTACACTTCACGCACCACACACAAAATCAATTATATGTTACCTATAATATGTTTACCATGGCGTAGAGACAACGACAAAATAAATAATTAAATATCTATAATGACTAAATTTTATGAAATATTTAGCACAATGACCGTTCCGTTTTATTCTCAAATATTCACTTTCATACAACTTTCATACCCCCTCGATCATTTAATCCTACTATTTATACAAAATTAAATGGTTACGTACATACATATACATACATAAACACTCACGCCTGTCACCCAGAGGCAGAGACTACAGATTTTCATTTGGCACGATCCTGACACACCTCTCCCGCCTACTCCACATTCATATACCTACACATACATGCTCGTCGGTTAAGAGTACTCCTAATTCGGCCCATTTTCAATATATCGCCAATTTGGTCGATACACTTTTGTTTTGGACGTCCCTTTTCAACTCTTCCATTCACTTCTGCAACATAAATTTGCTTTGTCACTCTTTCCTCATTTATTCATTCAAACCACCGAAATATTTACTATATAGGTAATTACTCCTCTGTTAATACTAAATGACATAGATCGTGCTAAAATTCCATACAATGCAATATCCAGGACATTAACACAGTGTCAAAATTTACCTTCTTATATTGTAGCAGTTTTTCATTGCTTGAAAACACGGACAAAAAACATTTTCTAAAAATAAATCTCAGCTAGATCGATTTATTGCCCCCGAAACTCCCTGGACACTAAATATTATGAAAATCGTTGGAGCCGTTTCCTTGTATATATATACAATACAATACAATACCCTTTATTGAACACTAAAAAATGCAACATAACAAGAAACAAACAAAGAGAAAAACTAAAGGCGGTCTTATTGCTATGCAGCAATCTCTTCCAGACAACCTAAATAGGAAATAAAAATATGTGAAAAGTTAAGTAATGGGTAGAGTGCACTATAAATAATATTGTAATCTATAAATATTAAAGAAATTTGATAAACATGCCGGAATTTACTTAATTGACAGACTAGTGATCATAAAACGACAGGAATAGATAAAAGGAGGAGGGATGATTTAGAAGGAAATATAATGTTTTTAACTTGGTTTTTAAAGGAGTCTATTGTTTGAGCACGTTTTATAGTTGATGGTAAGGAATTCCAAAGCTTAACTCCAAGGACTGAAAAAGATTTACTGTAAAATGTAGAAGAGTGCAAGGGACATAGAAGGGAAAGGTTTTCTAAGGATCGAAGGGAAAGTTTGTGAGAGGAGCTGAGAAATTGGAAACGTTCATTAAGGTAGGGAGGACTTGATATATTAAATAAAACGCAGTAGAGAGCAGAAAGGATATGAGTATTCCGACGAAGACGGATTGGAAGCCACTTGAGCTTAGTGCGGTATTCTGATACATGGTCATATTTACGAAGTCCAAATATGAACCTTATACATAGATTTTGGAGTCGCTCAAGTTTGTTAAGTTGCTCTTCGGTAATGTCTAGATAGCTTATGTCAGCATAATCGAGAATGGGGAGCAGTACAGATTGGGCAAGCATAATCTTGGTGGAAATAGGGAAAGAAGTAATTCATTCTTCGGAGTGAACCATAAGCTGCAAACATTTTACGAGACACTGAGTTGATTTGAGAAGACCAAGAAAGATTAGAATCTATCAAGATTCCCAAGTTTTTCACTACATCCTTATAAGAAATTGGAACACCGGAAATGGAGGATAGTCAGGAGTGAGTAACGTTGAAAGTTGAGTTGTAGTTGACTTAACAACATTATCGGTGCAAGAAGCAGAAGAAAAGTGCTGATTAAGCAAATTTAAATCTATATCATTTTGAATCGAGCTTGAATGTGATTTCCCAACTCCAAGAGACCTTAGGAATTTCCAAACATGGCTTGGATCTTCGTTTTGAACAGATTTATGGATGTCGCATCGTCGTAAGTCTCTACACAACTTGTTGCATTGATTACGTAGGATCCTGTACTTTTCCCGAATCATGTCATTTGTAGGATCTGACTTGTGTCTGGTCTTTGCAGCATTCTTTTTCGCTATAAGTTTTTTAAGGTCTTCGGTTAACCATGGGGCTGGAGGATAGCGTACACGAACTGCACGAACAGGAGCATGTACATCGTAAATCTTAATAAGGAGCGAGTTAAATACTGCTACCTGCTCGTCAACAGTACAAGCGTTTGTTACAGCCCTCCAATCCGTATTCACAGCATCTTCTCGTAATTTGTCCAAATCCATTTCCACAAAATTACGCTGCAGAAGTATCCTTGATTTGGCTTTAGGTGGTTTTATTTTATAAGAAATAAATAAAAGATCGTGATATAAGAAGGCATTAGCAGCACATTGACCATATTTTTCAACATTTGAAGGGATGCAGTAAGGAAAAAAAGGAGTTTCAGAAAGGGGAAGAATATATAAATTAGCTGATTCAACCAGAGATTTAAGCCGACGGGAGCGGGCATTTTCTTTAAGTAGGTGGGTATTAAAGTCACCCATTAACACAGTGTGTGTGTAAAGTGGAGCAAGCTCTTCAAGGAGGCTATCTTATGTTGTAAAATAGTCAACTGAAGAAGAAGGGCTATAAAAACACCAAAAAGTAATTTAGTGTGCGACAGGTGAACTTCAATAAATTCCGCTTCGTTCCGATTTTGAGATTGTAACGAAGGTTAACGAAGGTAAACAGCAACACCACCACCGCCCCGAACAGTCCGGTCGTTGCGTATTAAGTGGAATCCTGGAAGGGAATAGGAAACAGATGGCAGACATGGTTTTAACCATGATTCCGAAACTAAAATTTGCATGAATGTTGTTACCATTAAAGCTGGCCAGCATATCGGGGTAATGAGCCGGAATACTCTGTGCATTTATATGCACAATATTGAAATTTTTGAAAAACTGTATAAAATGAGAGTCGAGAGTTTCTTTTAAAGATGGTACGCCTACAAAACTGTCGTTACTACTCAATACATCGGATGCTGAAGAAAAGGATAAGAAACTTCGATTATGATCACTCTCACCTAGACATGTTATTTTTACAAAAAATATTATAATATATATATATATATATATATATATATATATATATATATATATATATATATATATATATATATATATACAAGAATTGCTCGTTTAAAGGTATAGGATGGGACACAACATATTATAAAAAAATCTATATGGATTTAGACAAACATTTTTTTACTAAAGATGCAATTTTGGCCCTTACTTCTTTAATCGTTGAAAATGATGATCATGGAAAAATATGTATTACATTTTCTTGATTCAAAAAAGGTATTTGACACCGTCTCTCTCCTCTCCACACTCTAGTTGCTAAAATGGAATTCGTGACAAACCACTTGAATTGCTGAGGGACTATTTGCAGAGACGAACCCAGAGGGTAAAAATTGCAGACTACCAAAGCGAAGACTACGACATTGTTTGCGGTATACCACAGGTGAGTGTCTTAGGCCCTACTCTATTTTTGATATGTATCAATCAGGTCACAGATTTGAATGTTGAGGGTGGCCAAGTCTTTTTTTATTAACTCGCTATATGATCCAAAAAAACTATCTATATGGGGGAATCATGACGTCATTAAACAAATTTATGTAAAATCTAAATTTGCTGAGAGGCAGCAAAGTGCCCAATCAAGATATATTTACAATAATTTAAACAAAAAATTAAACCTTCGCCGACTTAACTATCGCGAATGCAAAAAAATACTTACCGACCATCTAAAAAATTTTACTACCACAGCACAGAAAACATTCTACGTCACGTAATTGAATAGTATATTATACATTAAATATATATTTGTTTATTAAATAAAAGAACATAAATATAACAGATATGCTAACCCATTTAAGTACCAACGGTCATGTGGAAAGAATGAATGAGGAAAGAGTGACAAAGAAAATTTATGTTGCAGAAGTGAATGGGAGAGTCGGAAAGGGACGTCCTAGGCGAAAATTTATCGACCAAATTGGCGATTTATTGAAAACGGGCCAAATTAGGAGTACCCTTAATCGACGAGCATGTATGCGTAGGTGTATGGATGTGAAGGAGGCGAGAGAGGAGTGTCAGGATCGTGCCAAATGGAAGTCTGTAGTCTCTGCCTACCCCTCTGGGTGACAGGCTTGAGTGTTTATGTATTTATGTATGTATTACACACACACACACACACACACACACACACACACACACACACACACACACACACACACACACACACACACACACACACACACACACACACACACACACACACACACACACACACACACACATACACACACACACACACACACACACACACACTTTCTTTCCATTCCACTTTATCATCATGATTTACCTACACACACGTACATAAATAAACAGTAATTTAAGTTTCAAGCATAAAAATTACCTGATCCCGCTTGCCCTTCATGGAAACAATGCCACGTTCTTCTAGGATGTATCCGCCAAGCTGGTCAAGTAAAGCCTTGCAAGCCGCACTGCAGTGAATCTTGAGTGCTGTAATAAATTTTTGTAGAAAAATATTACATAGATGTAATTATACATATCAAATAATTAACCTAATGTGTAGCATTATACATTTTTCGATAGTTAAATTTGTGGTGATTATATTATTATATGAAAATTATTGTTATTGACTAACTCGTTGGTCTAGTGGTTGTAGTGGCGCGACTACTGATCATGAGGTCCTGGGTTCGAATCCCGGGTCGGACGAAAAAAAATATTATTGAGTTTTTCCGCCAAGAAATTCTCAATAGCTGCCCGGAGTCAGGAAGTTGGCGGTATATCACCCCCGTGCTTCGGAAGGCACGTAAAGCCATTGCTACTGCGCCTGATCTCTCTCCGGTCGTGTCGGTTTACCGTCCCATCGGAATATGAGAGTGATGGAATAGAGAGTGCACCTGTGCTTGCGCATACACTTGGGCACTATAATCCTCTCCCGCGCCGATGGCTAGTCTCCGTTGAGGCTGGCCGCTGTGACCGAAATTCGGTCTGGAGGACATTATTATTATTATAGAGTATATATATATATATATATATATATATATATATATATATATATATATATATATATATATATATGTATAGTTTTCTCATCTGGTTGGGTTCTATAAATATAATATAATTATAAATTAAAATGAAAATATACATAAATATCAATACAATAAAATAAATACATAAATAAATAAAGATTCAACCAGATGGAAGCCCTCGGCAGGGGAGACCAGACGGCCGAGGTTTAGGAGGATAGGGAAAGAAATCGGCGGACGATGCGGGCGGTATAGAGGATCACTGCCTTCTGCATTTGAGCCCGGAGCGGTCCGTCACGGAGTCCCAGTCGCCCCAGATGACCCGAGAGGCTGACTGGGATTAGCCCATTCGCAGAGACGACTACAGGAATAATTTCGGCCGGCAGACCACCCCACATGTCGGTCACCTCGTGAGCCAGGTCCAGATATTTTGTTCGCTTATCTGTTTCGGCTTTCACGAGGTTCTCGTCATACGGAATGGTAATGTCGACCAAAAATATCCTTGACTGTGCCCAGTCCATCAGCACAATATAAGGCTTATTCGCAAGAATAGTCCTGTCTGTGATGATGGCCCGGTCCCAGTAGAGCCTGGCGCGGTCATTTTCGAGCACGGCTTCCGGCAAGTACTTGTAATACGGCAATTTCCGGTCCACGAGACCGTATTTCAGAGCGAGCTCCTGGTGTAGAATTCTGGCTACTAGGTTGTGCCTGTGCAAGTACTCAGAGTTAGAAAGCGCCGAACAACCGGAGATGACATGCCTAAGCGACTCACCGGGATGGCGACAAGCTCGACGTCGACGAGACGTCGACGGTGTTATTTGTTATTATTATGTAAATTATTGCATAGAAAATAAAATTATTATGAAACTTACGAGCTCCGGTTGATTCAAATCGGCTAGCAGTGTTGACAGTGTCACCAAAAAGGCAATATCGCGGCATTTTTAACCCTACTACTCCAGCACACACAGGCCCTGAAAAAATATAAGCTATATGGTTAAACAAAGGTTTTATTGCTTATTTAATAGTTTTGTGGATTATTTTGAGTTTCAGGTTTGCTTAATGAATTAAAAATCTACTTTATATTATCTTAAGCATTGAGGAACTAAAATTGTATTCTACTGATATCAGTTTTCAAGATCACCTATTGGAAATGAATGCTGTGGTACATTGACATTTCTCTCACTCAGTCATTCTCGTGTGAAGAATTAAACTGTAAATTTCCAATATGGGCGGAGGCACTAGAGTCTAAGGGCATTGGCCGTTAGTTTGGACACAGCGTAGGCCTTCGATCGGGTCTGGCACAAAGAGCTTCTTTCGAAGCTTCCTTCCTATGGCCTTCCCCAGAAATTGTCCACTTGCTGCCTCAGCTAGCATCGGAATCCTCGGCGTCGACATATCAAATAATGTGTAGTTTCGTGGTCACTTGGAGGGGAAGGCCAAATTGGCCTCTAAAAAGCTTGGCGTGCTTAGCAGAGCGAGACAGTATTTCATGCCGGCACATCGCTTGCAACTTTACAAAGCGCAAGTTCTCTCTTACATGGAATACTGTTCTCATCTTTAGGCCGGGGCACCCCAGTGCCAGCTCCTTCCACTTGACCGCATCAAGCGCTGAGCGGTTCGAATCGTCGACGACCGAGTACTTTCACTGGCACTGCGTAGGGATGTTGCATCCCTTTGCGTTTTCAATCGCATCTACCACGGGGAGTGTTGTGAGGAATTGTTCGGATTAGTTCCAGCCGCCAAATTTCACGAACGCACATCGCGTCAAAAAACACGATACCATCCTCACCATATGGATGCTTAGTGGTCCAATACTGTGCGTTTTAATAAGAGTTTTTTCCCTCTTACAACTTCTCTGTGGAATTGCTTACCGCCGGTGATTTTTACGAACCGATACGACTTCGGGACCTTCAAGAAAAGAGCCTACTTCTTTCTAAAAGGCTGGCAACGCACCTGCAATTCACCCGGTGTTGCGGTTGTTCTGGGCGGCAGTAGTCACTTACCATCAGGTTATGCTCGTTTGCCCTTCTTCTATAAAAAATGCATTATCATCCTTGAGAACCAAGATGGAATGGCTCATTACCAGTAAAAATGTTATCTATAGTCACCTTAAAAACAGCTTCGAATACCGCACATAACAATTAAGTATTTGTATGGTTTTAAATTGGTATTTTGTTTGGGATATTTATGAATGTGCAATTTGCACCTTGCGTGCGTGCGACACGTCCGATGTTTCTGTGCCGCAATGGCGGATATGGGCCGAGTAACGTTCGCCGTCGAAACGGAGCGTTGATCGCTTCTGGCCCTTAACTTATGCGACAGGTGATCTCCTCTGTTTCTTTAACGACTAGCGATAGGTAACTATTTGAAGTTTCAACAGCCAAACTCGCCGCCTTTTTTATAGTTGAATAAGTTCAATACCTAAATGATAGCGTAGTTACTTCGTTGTTAGGGTAACTCTCCATTAAACAGTTGCAAATACGACGCCTGTTACCAAATTTGAATTAAATAATTCTTTTTGAAGTGCAAACTTCTTGTGATTTGAAACTCGGTGAAACGAAAAAGCGACACTAAAAAGAAACAAACATATACAACTATAGGATTTAGCCTGCGGGAGAATGAGATAGATATAAAATTAGTCGTGTCCAAGTCATCTATAGCGTCTACTTTGCGTTCCAACTTTTGTTCAATAAAATGACTTTACCTATAGAATGAAGTAGATGGCGCTATTACAAAGCAACTTTACTCGAAAGAAAATTTTCTTTTGATTTATTATACTAAAATTTAGTCTCTACATGTGTCTAAATATAGAGATTGTAACATCTATTTGCTACAAAATTAAAGTTTTATCTTATATTTTATGCCACACTTGTAGTTGAATATTATCACAAGTATTAAATAAATCATTTGCTGGATATAGGTATTTTTAGTTATCTAATTTTATTTGAAGGTTTCTATTCTACCGCGTGTGAACTGCACATATATATTTTATAAATTACTTGAGAATTTTAATTATCTATTCGTAGCGACTAACGCCAGTGTAGCCATAGCTTTCCAGTTTCTAATAACAGAAGTTAACAATCGTGTCAACAGACATCGTAACTGTGGCTATTGTCTGAATAACCGCTGTTTGCTTAGATCTTTAAATTACTTATTTCTTGCGACGAACAAATTAGGTAAAACGAATCCTTGATATACGAGAAAAATCGCAGTAGACCAGGACCCCTTGGAGCCAGTCTGGATAGGCGCAAACTTCTTGCACATTCTTGCTTAAAGCACGTAGAAAAAAATAGTATGTGACAAGCTGTGAGGCGTTCTATCTTAGTGCTCGGAGGTAATAATGCATATATATATATATATATATATATATATATATATATATATATATATATATATATATAGCCTTTTAAGAGGATAGAGTAAGTCAGCTCAAATTCTAATTTCGTCCCCACTATGCTATGTACCGACATGTTTGTAATCACTAATACTACAAGTAGAAAGGTCGTTAGACACTTATTTCATTAGGTTTATCATATTTATGCCTGTTTCTTAACGCCAAGCCAGCCGCTTCTTATTTTTATCACGGTTACTTCCCATTTTAATTTTACGTCGTACTGTTGCGTTATGTATATTCTGATCGTAAGCGACACAACCTCCCCGTCCAAAGGCCGAGGCAAAGTGACCGTGCTGCCGGAATCACGCTTCAAAAGGCCAATAGTTTAGGTAATTTCTTTTTACAGTAAAAGTAATGGTATTTTAAAAAAAAGTAAATAACATAAGCACTGCTTTATAGTTAGTTCAGTTAGTATGCAAAGTTTCATGACCTTATTTAAAGTATTTTATGAATAACAGCGGTTTATTGTTTATTTTGGAGGTAACTTTGGATTTTTTTTCTATCGAGAAAATTTTACGAAATCGTGTTTTCGTCTAACATAATCCTTAACATTAATCCTCAACTTTACCATATATTTATTTCAAAATCAATGCTGCAATATTTTCGGCATAAAGAAGGATTGTTTGACATTATATTTCCCCTTAATGCGTGAAGTTGTCTACATTTGTTAACCGTGTAGTGGCAGTGTAAGAATATCTACTTATCTATAGGTATCATTTTTCGGGAGTCACAGGTGGCGGTAGAGGGAAACTGAACTAGGAGATAAGCAACAGTATTTTCCTGATTACAACTTAATAAAAAAATGTGTTTGCCAACCCGTTTGCCAAGCGTGGCAGCTATAAGTAATCTATGGGAGATGCCTATGTTCAGCAGTGGACTTTTGATAAGCTGCATCAGGTGGAGTTCGTTTGTCACTTCAATTTTATAAAAAAGTAAAAAGCGTACCCGAGTGCAGGCCGACGCGCAACAGCAGGCGTTGCTCGGGGCGGTGGCGCACGCGGAAGGCGCGCGTGGCGGCGAGCAGCGCCAGCGCCATGGACGCCACCTCGCCCGCGTGCTGGATGCCATTGCGCAGCGGTAGCCCCGACACCTGCACGCCACCCACACACCTCTTATTCAGTTTAGGCTTATGGCGAGTAATATTTCAAAGACATGTGAAGTTCGCTAAAAGGCATTGGGGCAGCACTGTGGTCACTTCCTTGCCATAAAGCTCTCAGAAATGAAAGGAGGCCTGTGCCTAGCAGCGAGACGCATTTAGGCTGTAACTTTACCTTACTTTAAAGCGAGGATATCTTCCTTTTTCCGCTACATGCAAATTTGTCCAACACGAAGTAAGCGTGCGACCACAGATTAGATAAGTTACTACGTAAGTGCGACATTCGGTGGACAAAAAGTTACTTCATTTAAAATGTTTTTTTTTTCATCAAACAAAAAGCATCCGACTCAACATGTCTTTCATATTATCGAAACGTAGGGGGAATCCGGGAGACTTGAACCCCCTTTTACAAAAATGACTGTAAAATCTTACTGATTTCTTGTAGATATCTCAGTCTTTAACACTTCGATTGCTTAATTCAATAGGCTTCGATTGGTGGTACAAATGTTATAACTTTTATCTACTAAGAATTATGAAACTTTTTTTAAAAAGTCACAAATGGTTCAAATCTCCCCAACCCATGGGACATTTGACCATAGGGTTGGGGAGATTTAACCATACTTTCTGTTACTGGGAAAACAATTTAAATATCAAAGTTTTTGTCATTATTTTAATCAATTAACAAAACGTAAAAACAGTTTTGACATTTTATGAATGTCACTTACTATTAATTAACTGTAATTATAAAGAAATCAATAATCAGTCTTAATTATGATACTTTTCTCGCACTTGCTTCAAGTTTTCGTAAAAGTCTGTTACATTTTTTTTTGTTGAAACTTGTAGCTTGCGACAAACTGGTGGTTTCAGGCGTCCTTAAGCTTATTTCCGGGTTTCTAGCTAAGAAACCTCGGAACCAATCTTTTCCAGCAAAATTGTTATTTGTCCAACTTTGAGGTATTTTTTTATTATTTGCTAGAGCATAATCAAAGGCTAATTGCATGGCTTGTTTTCTCGTCAGTCCATAGTGCATTTTACTGTATGCCAAAAGGTAGTTTACTAATTGCTTTTCTTCTCTATTGTCAAAAATCTGCGAGCTTTTGTACTGACTACCTTTTTCTTCTATTTTATTTAATGTCGCTTCACCGCGAACATGGTTCCTTCTTAGAGTCGTTCTATCAATGTCATATTTAATAGCTGTTTTTTTAATAGAAGCACCTCCCTGAATCTCACTAATAACTTGCTCAAGGTCACGCTTTGTAAATTTTCTGCGACGCGTAGTGCCTTGGGGTTTGTAGTGAAACGGCATCTTCGTCCTGGAATATAAAAAGAGCACTTAACTTAGCAACAGTCAACAGATGCAGCTGTAGTCTGGGGAAGAAGAAAGGAGACTTGAACCAATGGTCATATCTCCCACTGACTAAGTGGTTCAAACCTCCTACACCCCTCCTTTCAGAATTCTAGCTTGCTTTACTCGGATACCACAATTTGCAACAAAATGCCATTGTACACACATTCAAATACGATAATCATGCGATAATATAATAAAACTAAATCTTACTTACCTTCATTAATCGATTCATAGGGATCAAAACAGTTTTTCTATTTTTATTTACTTGAGAATGAGATAAACAGGTATATGCCGGTCAAGATCCAACGCGTATGAATTTTGACAAAATGGCTGAACGCTCGTGATTGATCACCTTATTAGTGGGCAATCAGGCTGTTAGCGCGAAAATTCAAATGAGAAATCAGAGTCGGTTCAAGTCTCCTCCCTGGGCAAGTCTCCCGGATTCCCCCTATTATAAGGTTATCGCTTAAAAAACTAAATCGAACGTCAAAGTTTTGTCCCCGGCAATTAACATAATATACATATTTTAATCTCAATTAATGTAAAACATTTTAAAAATCCATTCGATTAAAAATTTGATTAATGAATTTGAGCATAATACTATTTAAAGTATCAATTTTCGCGCCTCAAAATCATGTCAAAAATACACAACATATTGTCCAACCTGGCTAGAACCAAAATGTCTTGCCATGTGATAACATGGCCAAAAGCGATGTTTCAAAACGGATTTTCATGATATTTCAATATTTCTTAAAAAAATTATTAATGTCCTCTAGACCAGTCTATGTGTGCATAAGCTAGATGTACTCTCTATGTCCGACGGGACAGCAATCCGATACGTTCAGAGTGAAATCAAGTGCAGGACCAATCATGCTTTCCGAGGGGGTGAAACACCGCCAACTTTACGAATCAGGACTCCAGGCGTCTACTGAGAATTTCTTGACAGAAAATTGACCCGAACCAGGATTCGAGCCCGGTACCTACTTCATGATCAATAGTCGCGCTTACGTCCATTAAACTTATCATAGTCTTTCACTAGTTCCTAAAACTTACGACCTCTACAAGGAAAATTTGAGGGGTTTTGTGTTTTATTTTCATTTTTTCTTCTATAAAATAAAGTAAGTAGATTATCCCATATAACATTTCGGTGGAACTATATCACAACTATTTTATATTATTTGTTGTTAAAATAAAATAATTGTAATATAATATTAGTGGTGACGTAAGAGATCCCACTACCTACCTTCATTGCGTTGTTGTCGTTAGAGACGACAGAGGGACGTTTAATTTTTTATAAGGCCGTCTATGGGAGAGGACTTTGTTCAGAAATGGAATTTAGATGGATTGTAATGAATGAATAATGAATATATTATAATGTCGTGCCAGTTGATCACTAGCGCAGAACGAATTTTATTTTTATGAGCAGGGCCGTCTTTAACCTATTGGAGACGCTGGGTCCATTAGGATAATGGGGCCGCTATGACCTTGACAGAACACTATTTTGTTAGAATAGACAAAGAAAGTAGATAACAAAAGTTGTAGACTTATTTTTAATAGATAATATAATATATTTCACAAAAGTAACTGTTCGCGACGGCCTAACAACGTTAAGAAACAAAGTGATAAAGAATATTGTTTTTTGTATTAATAATGAAATTACCGACAAAACTGGATGAAAACGTGTATTAATATAGTTGTTTAGCATATTTATAACTCTTAGTATATTTGTATAGAATGTCGTTTTGATAACAAGTAATATAAACAACTTTTATTATATTAAGAAAAATCGACCAATCACAGCGCGTCTTATCGTGGAACTCTCTAGAAGTTTTTAAGGGGAAATATAATGTCAAATGGCTTAGCAAGATCCTTCGTTATGCCGAAAATATTGCAGCATTAATTTTGAAATAAATATATGGTAAAGTTGAGGATTAATGTTAAGGATTATGTTAGACGAAAACACGATTTCGTAAAATTTTCTCGATAGAAAAAAAATCCAAAGTTACCTCCAAAATAAACAATAAACCGCTGTTATTCATAAAATACTTTAAATAAGATCATGAAACTTTGCATACTAACTGAACTAACTATAAAGCAGTGCTTATGTTATTTACTTTTTTTAAAATACCATTATTTTTACTGTAAAAAGAAATTACCTAAACTATTGGCCTTTTGAAGTGTGATTCCTGCAGCACGGTCACTTCGCCTCGGCCTTTGGACGGGGAGGTTGTGTCGCTTACGATCAGAATATACATTACGCAACAGTACGACGTAAAATTAAAATGGGAAATAACCGTGATAAAAATAAGAAGCGGCTGGCTTGGCGTTAAGAAACATGCATAAATATGATAAACCTAATGAAATAAGTGTCTAACGACCTTTCTACTTACAGTATTAGTGATTACAAACATGTCGGTACATAGCATACGACGTGCGGGCAAGTGGGGACGAAATTAGAATTTGAGCTGACTTACTCTATCCTCTTAATTAACTGCGTAATAGTTCATACTAAAAATAAGGAAAATAATTTTATGTTCTAAAAGAGTTATAAATATGACATTGAATTAGCATATGACTTATAGATTAAAGAAGTGTAAGAATATTTTATATAATTAAACGCATTTCGTAGTTATAGAAAAATCAAAGAATTAATGTACCCAAATATTATGAAAATTTGGGACAATTCGTTTAATAACTTTTTACAATGTTAATGTTTTGAGTAACTTTTATGATATACTAATAAAGTACCGATTTAATGATGTATAACATGTTAGTGTAGCAATTAGTTTTGTATTGAAAATATTGCAATTTATGTCATTTGTATAGTGAAAAGTTTATGCAATAAAGAGGCAAAACGGAAAATGGCAAGCGGCTCACTGTAAAGTATTGCCAAAGTCTACCTTAGGGGCTCGGGACCCAGTACCCGTAGTAGTGTGAAGAACTACCAGTGACAAGTGAAGTGAAGTGAGTGGTATCCGGTGGTAGCTGAAGTGACTAGTAGCAGTATATAGTGAATAGTGAAAGTGTTAGCTAGCCGAAAAAGGTCGTAACTGATATTCGCAGTTACATATAGTGAAAGCGTAAGCTAGCCTAAAAAGGTCGTAACTGATATCCGCAGTTACACAAGTGATAAAATCAGCTAGTTTAGTTGATAATAGCTGCTAGTCAGTAGTGTTAGAAAACCAGCTACTACCAATAGATTTTTGATACCACCGTACAATTTAAAGAAATCTTTTGAAATATACCGTGACCAACCAATAGTGAACAACCGTAGTTTAACAACCGTGATCAATAGTTATAAAATTTCGCGACTAATCAATCAGTCGAACCGCTGGCCACTACCTTGCTATTTGTATTTGTTAATCGTGCATTTTGATTTGAACCACAGTCCACAATACCTCAGCGGCACCCACAAAGACGGCGGTGAAAGTACCCACCGGAACCTATAGGTGTAGGACGTGAGCGACTCGCGAAGTATCTTCGACAACATTTACTCCGGAGAGTTTCGCCCGTCCGGCACAGTAACTATTTTAGAATTCACAGGCAAGTGCTCAAAAATCCATGTCGAAAGAAGAAGTATCCTTATAGAGTTGAGATGAACTTCTTCAAAATCTACGTTTTAGAGCATATCACATTCTATGGGCATCAGCGAGAAACTGGCTGGACTCTCTTGAAACACTTCTTAATTAATTTTTTATTCTTTTCAATTTAGAGAAGGAGCGTTTCCCACTATAGTTAGACCATAATGCTTAAAAACATTCTCAATGAGATTTATACATTTGGAAATACGTTTTTAATTTTGTTTTCTTTCAAAAGATGATACATTTTCAATATACTACTAGTTCCTTCATTTTCAAGATGGACAATATTCAAGTATTCTGTTAATTGCAGATATTCCATCTCGCCCGACGAAAACTCGCCTGATCGGGCGACTTGGCACCTTTCGAATTTACCTAATATTTCTGTCGTCAACTCGCACGTTCGTACAAAGTTCGTACAGCCAGAAAAAAAAATTGAACTAAATTTTAAAGACGACTTCAAATAAAACGACATTGTATTAAATAAAAATTTAAACTAAATTTTAAAAACGACTTCAAATAAAACGACATTGTATTAAATCTTACTCGTCTGACCATAAAAATATGAGGTAACTTAGTACAGTCAACTAAAAAAACGTATAATGTTTTATAGTTGGATTTTAAAATAAAACAAAATGTCATTATATCATAATTTTAGATATATTTCACAAAGATTGAAGATTGATTGATAGAGTTATCAGTATTTACAATAAGCTTTGCTTTGCATATACTTCGTTTGGAGCATCTCCAAACACAGGATCTTTTATTTTTCCTATGTAAATTATATTTATGGCCCGCGCGAAGAAGTACTGGCTTTCCTCTTTGTGAAATAATTGTTTTCAGACCAGTTCCAGAATTAGATGGACCAGATTGTGCTTCAACTCCTAAAAAAATTGTTATTGTTGAAATCGGTTTTTTGAATCAAATCGTGAAATCGTGATCTTGGTAAAGCAAAGCAATTTTTTATAAATGTATTATTATTACTACTTATATATACGCGTATATATTATTACTTATAGTCATAGAAATCTTAATATAATTTATAATATTTAATTTATGTCTCATAGTTTATTCCAATGCCAGTCAATAAAGGACAAAACAAGATGGCGGCCACGAAAGCCATATTTTTTAAAATATTTAACCCTGCTCTGTTAGTATAGTACTAAAATAAAACTAGTGGTAATAAAATATAAAGGTATTTCATAAAATGATAATTATTTACTTTACTTTGACTTATTTTCAACATGTTTTATTTCATTAAGAACACATTAATAACACTGTGTAAATAAATTAAATAAACTTACCTCCAACGTACATAAAAATCACTAAAAACACCCACATTTTAATAAATATCGCTGCTTAATATGCGCGGGCGCAGTAAAGTACGCTTTACTGACTGACGTCACAATGCCCTACGATTTCGATAGAGATAAAGGGTTTTTTTTTAGTTTTTTATAGGATAGGGTGACAAACGAGCACACAGTCCACCTGATGGTAAGTGGTTGCTGTGGCCCATAGACATCTACATCTATCCTCGATTACGAATCAAAATGCAGATGCGTTGTCACCCGTGAGGACTAAGATGGAATGCCTCGTTTCCAGTAAAAAGGGTCTCCGGTTCTCTACACTCACCATACGAAATACAGCAGCATTAAGCTACTATTTCACGCTGGTATGCTGTGAGAGCGTGGTCCTTCCCCGGTACTACTAATATAACTGCAGCATAATTAAAAGAAAGAGAGCGAGCGCGAGAGAGTTAGCTAAAAGAAAGAGATAGCGCTATTCTTTTGTGAGCATAAACCTGTTTAGCTTCGGCAGTGTAGATGAGCGCTGTTCTCTTTACGGCCGAAGTATTTTTTGTATTGTTATATGTATATATATTTCTACACTAATATTATAAAGAGGAAAGATTTGTTTGTTTGTTTGAATTGAATATGCTCTGAAACTACTGAACCGATTTGAAAAATTCTTTCACCATTAGAATCCTACATTATTCCTGATGAACATAGGCGATAGAACGTTTTCAAAAAATTTAGGGATCCGTATGAAAACTTCGTTAATGTAACCCAAGGTGTGAAAAAAATACCAAAAAAAAACCTTATATCGCGTACGCTGCGGAAACTATTGACAATAGAGCAAAGTGATGTGCTACAGTTTTATGGAGGACATCAATATCTACATAAAAGTTCGCAATACCATATGTCTAACTATTATAGTTATCTCACAATAACTACTTTCATGTCGCGTGTCATATCATGTCGCGCGGCAGAGACGCGTGATATACGCGGGTGAAACCGCGGGGTACAGCTAGTCGGATATAAAACAACAATAGTTAGTCAGTAGCTTTATTTTGTGTTCTTTTTTTAATTTAGTTTCAATTTTTATTTAATATAAAGTCGTTTTATTTGAAGTCGTTTTTAAAATTTTGTAATTTTTTTCCTAGCTGTACTTTGTACGAGCGTGCGAGTTGACGACAGAAATATTAGGTAAATTCGAAAGGTGCGAAGTCGCCCGATCGGGCGAGTTTTTGTCGGGCGAGATGACGAATAACCCCATTTCCAACTATTTCTCGTTAATGTTTTTATAATATATTTTAGCAAATTCTTTGCAACTTTGTCTCAACTCTTTGGAATTTTCAAGCGAAAATTAAAACCAAAACGTTGACTAATGTTGTTATACTAACTTAAGCGCTGTTTTAGATGAACGCGCAGGGTATCAATTGGAACCCAATCGGAAGAAAGGTTTCTATTTCATTTCATTCATTTGGATTGAAAGCGTAAAACCATAAAAAAATTAGCGTGAGCTTCATCTTGTTCGTTGATAGGTCCTTGTATTCAGATCCCGGGTTTCTTTCTTTGGTGGACGATTCGAAGTTATCAAATTTATCCCTGACGTTAATAATAAAATTATCAAGTGAAGTAAAGAATTTAGTTGCAACGATCAGTGTTATTCTTTCTGAAGATAACTACTTCTTTCGTCTTTTGTTTTCAATATGGAGCTGCAAATTTCCTAATGGAATGAAAATAATGGGAAAACTATAATGTATAGTTTTCCCATTATTTTCTAGTTTCTCGTGCATGTTCTGTATCTTTTGCGATTAACATCAAAGCTTCTATATTTGTTTATGACCTTCATGCACGGCTTTCGAAAAAAGTTTTACACTTTCTGAACCATTTAAAAAAAACTTTGTTGCCTCTGATACACACACAGCAGCATGGACACCCACCAAGCTTAGTGAATGTCCCGCACATGGTACAAAGGTATTAAATTTAAATTCACATTTCTACTTTATTTTTGCTTGAATAACAGTATACTTCCCCGACATAATATGTGAAGGATTTTCATAGCTTTGTCCTTGGTAGTCTTTTATGATTCTGTACAAAATTCAAGATGGTTCCTGCTCAATACTCAGACTTATGCTCTTTAGTTAGTATCGGATAACTGTCAAATCAGACTAGAGTGAGGGAATAGAGCGTCACCAAAATCCGATCAGGAGAACATTATTGGGCACGTCCCTCTTCCATTGTATGAAGAAGTTACCGAAAAGGCCACTATTAGGGGATGGATTGGCTAACGCAGTACCATATGTCTCGCACCTTTGACTCTGTTCCCCATTGCTACTAGTATATAATATGGGCCAAATATCTTTGTGGAATTTCATTCTAAGATCTTTAATAGATTCTGTCAAACCGTCTTCACACGCCATATAATACACACTAATAAAGGAAGAAAAAAACATGGCTTTTTGTGATGAAATTTACAAAAATATTAGATACTTACAACCATGTAAGCATCTCCTATGGTTTCCACTTTGTATACATCGAAATTTTCCAGGATAGAGTCAAAACATGTGTAGAGATCATTGAGAAAATCCACCACCTGAAAAATAAAATATACATAAGTACCTACAATCGTTGTAATTGAAACAGCGCTCGTATATTTTTAGTCTAATATTATTGATAAAATCATTGAATCGGCTTCTGAAGTCAATCACTAATACAAATAAACATAATTTACGTTAGTCAAAAAAAATCTTTCAACTCGGACTTCTTTTTAATTAACCCTATTCTTGGCACTGTGTACAATTTGATACGTTCAACTTTTCGAAAATCCCGCGACTTTCTCAAACGAATTTTTAAAACTTTTATTGTTTAAAATATTAGAAAATATAATTGTATTTATACTAAAAATACTATTTAAGTGCTTGCAACACCTAAAAGAGATATATAACGCAAGATGGCGGACCGATTGAATGCGTCTACGCATCGTAAGGTAATAATAATCATTATTTATTATATTTTGTTCAAAAAGTTGTCAAAAGTAGTCTAATTCGCATAGCTTATTATATATTCTAGTCATAAACGCTATTTTCCTTTACCTAAATGAATATTAAGTGCATGTAATCTTTTGTGTTTTACGAGTGTAGCAAATATGATACATTGCTAGATGGCGAACATCCCAGATATTTTTAGCTACGTATCAAATATGTGACATTGCCTGATTTGTATAGATACTACTCGGGTTTGATTCACAGACCGCGGCTATAGCTAGGCTACGATTAGATTGGTTGTTGTGGCCAAAATGTGGTCAAAATGACAATTTTATTACTACTATTTCTTATTTTCTTCCGCAGGTACTTCCTCACCTTATTATTCAACAACAAAGAAGAGCTCGGCAACTCGTAGCTCTTGTTCCAAAACCGGGAGCAAAATCGGATTTGGACGAAAGTGAATCATCTCCTCATATGGTATACCGATGAGTCTAAAATGGGCCTCGACGTTAGGCTTTGGAATTTACGGAGAACTCCCCAAATTCAAACTTAGCATGACTTTGGGTAGATACACCTCTATCTTTCAGGCAGAAATTTTCGCCAAACTTGGTGTGCGGAAATCAATCTGCAAAAACACTACGTCAATCATATAATTTACATATATATATAATAGTCAAGCAGCACTGCTAGCGCTGAGATCAAACTTAGCTTAGCTGCTGGCTTAGCTGGTTGGAGACTGCGTGAACTGTTTAAACGACCTGAGATATAACAACAGGGTCGTTTTAAGATGGGTTCCGGGTCACGAGGGTATTTTAGGCAACGAATTTGCCGACAAACTTGCACGGGATGGCTCAAAGTGCACACAATTTGGACCGAAGCCATTTTGTGGAATCTCAAGAAGCCTAGCCCGATTGACCCTTGAAACTCTTTATCACAATAAATCACTTAAGATCTGGTCTGACATACCAGGCTTAAAACATTCTAAAACATTAATCCGGGCTTTTGATCGTACATTCACCTCAGAAGGGATCGCCCTGGGATTAAGTAAAAATAAATTGCGCATTCTGGCAAGAGCCCTAACTGGACACTGTTGTCTTAAAAAGTACATGTCTATCCAGGGACTAAGCAACTCGAGGATGTGTCGATTCTGTTCCATAACGGAAGAAACGCCTCTACACATCCTAACTGATTGCGGACCCTTAATGCGCAAACGTAACACTCATCTGGGAAACTATCTACTCAGCCTAGAAGAAGTGAATTTGCTCACGGCTAAGCAACTCCTTCTATTCATTGAAGACATAGGGCTTAGCCGTGAACTATAGCCATAGCAGTGATCACAATAGATCTTATAGGTCGCAGTGATACTGGTCTCTTTCCCTAGACCTGCATAGCTGCTCGCACACAATAAAAATAAAGCCATTCTGGCTTTATTTTTATTATGTGCTGTCTGGGATACCAAAAAACGAAAATCACAAAAAAAACTTTAGAATGGAAATTTTTGAAAGCCGCAGGCCTGGCATGAAATCAACCAAGACTATACAGAAACCAACAACTGAAAGACCACCAGATGCTGTTCGGTATGATCAAGTTGCTCATTATCCAACTATAGTAAACACCAGAGGAAGGTGTATGTATTGCACAAAAGGGCTGACTAAATTCTTTTGTCAAAAATGTAAATAGAGGTTGTGCTTATTGCCGGAACGTAATTGTTTCATAGAATACCATACTAAAAAATAATACTTTATTTACAAAATAGTTATGATTTTTGTTATGTCACTGAGAATGTTGACATTTTAGGCTTTGTTTTGTAACAATTATATTTAAAACCCATTTATTAACTTTACTCAAACACTGGCAGTGTAACAAATTAGATACGTAGATTTTATAGCGTTGATTGTTAAGGGCTTGGCAATGTATCTATCTAATATGATACGCTCAATAAATGCTGGATTACTTATATAATATTTTTTTTATTATTTTTTATCCCTTCAACAACCACCCTAGAACATATTCAATATTATTTTTTACAATATTTCTAAAATATTTTTTCTTGCGAAGTATAGGGTTAATAGCCGGTTTACTTAAAATTAAAAAATATACATTCTACTACTCAGGTACAACCTCGATAAAGGTATTTAACACAACGAAATGTTTTGTTCACAAGTGATAAAATTAAAAATTTTGTACAACCGACTTCAATATATAAATAAAATGAGAACATCATCAATGTAGTCGAGGTCAATTCAATACGCATTATTAAGGATAACGCAAAAACTACTGACCAGATCTTATAAAAATAATACGGAACCGCATGACAAGCACCAGCTTTCGAATAAAAATTATCAATAATTTCAAAAATAATCAAAATCGGTTCATCTACAAAAAGTTCTGAGGAATCTACTCGTAACATAAAAACACAGCCGAATTGAGAACCTTTCCTTTTTTTGAAGTCGGCTGAAAATCAGTCTATGTATTCATAACTGCATTAATAAAATTTCATAAAACGTATCCCTATCTCATAGGTTTTAGTGCGAAAAAGTGCAAACAAAAACTTTTCTGAAAATAAAATTATAATGGATATTTTATGTACGCGTTTTCACATTACACCTTCGAGCACTCGAAAAGTTATTACGAAATTAAAAATAGTTTTCGATGTTTCGAGGGCTTTTATTTTAATTGAATGCGGAAAGGATATTTTAACAAGGACCTGAAGCGGCGTGCTCTCCGCGGACATGGCGGTGAAGCCGACGATGTCGCTGAAGTAAATGGTGACGGAGTCGTAGCTCTCGGGCATGACTCGGCGCCCGCGCTTCAGCTGCTCGGCCACCGGCGCGGGCAGCATCTCCTCCAGCAGCGCCTCTGAAGTTTGATGAATAAATTAATGAAGTGCTTCTTTTGTCATATGGTGACAAATAATAATTTTAATACTTTTATCATAAGGATATATGAGCCGTGGTAGCTCAGATGGTTAACGCTCGCTGTAAATATAACAGAACGCGAGTAACCCGGGTTCGATCCCCGCCAACACCAATGAAATTCTTAATTGCAATTTAAGTGCTGATTTACCACGTGCTCGGCGGTGAAAGAAAACATCGTGAGGAAACCTGTATGTCTGCGGAATAAGAGAAAAAATATTTCGAAGACCCGTGAAGTTCGCCAACACGCATTGGGGCAGCGTGGCGGACACTGTGCCCAGCAGTGGGACGTATAGGCTGTAACTTTACTTTTTTTTTTTACTTTTTTTTACTTTATCATAAGGCAACATAGAATTTAAAAAAGCAACAAAAAACCAAAGTTAAAATTATCTCGAAATGGTCCGAATAAATATCTACCAGTTTTCTTCTTTTCTTCCTGCAGCTGGTCAGTGCGCTCGTCGACGAGGGCCTCAAGATTATTCGCATATTTCTCCATCATGGCAATCATGTTATCAAAAATATTTGGTTTCCTGAAATAATAATACATGTCCATCAATGTTTTTCTGGTAGAGCGTAGTGTTAAATTATTACTTCAAAGAGCATATTGTCTGGGATGCGTTCAGTCCATACAAACGTACGTTCATCTGTTTTCATCTTGGATTATGATACTAAAGCAAATATGTTTACGATACAATCTATATAAAATGTACGATATGATAATTGCTCTGTTTATGTGTTTTTTCATTTTTTTTAAAAAAATATCGATGACGGCGACAGTGCAGTTTACAAGGATTATGAGATACTAATTTGGCCAATTTTGCCATATCTCCCGGTTGTTTATGTTGGTTGTACAAGCACAGCGCGACAACAATAGGTCTGTTAAAACATAATATTCTTCAAACGTGCGTTTTAATATCTAGACTAGAGCTTCATTCATCACCATTTACCAACGGTAGGATTGTAGCCAAGCACTAGCTATAAGCCAAGCCAACAAGTGAAAAAAATGTCTTGCCGCCTAAATATCCTTTTGATAAATTTTGAAAATGTTACGAGTTGTTTTACAAACGATTGAGTGTTTATGTTGAAGAAATAAATTTACTTCTTGAGTTTGAACAGGAATCCTCTTTCTTGCTTATAGATATAGGTACTGGTTTTTATCCCTTTCGTAAATTGTTACAGTAATTTGAGAACAATTCCCATAACAATTAAAGTGTACATTAGATCAAAAACAAGCTATATGTGTAATATGCAGAAGGTAGGTAAGTCTGTAACGTTATAATAAAAATAGGTACATAATACATGATAAAATATACAAATACAACCTATTACAATAACGTAAAATGTTATGTTATTTTAAATGTCTTGTAAAGTTTTTTTTCATTCGATTTAAAGAGTTGGCCGAATTTAATTCGATTTATATGATGTGAACCATCTGAGCTAACACGGCACGGAGCTGTGGTAGCTCAGATGGTTAGCGTTCGCTGTAAATTTCACAGTACGCGAGCAAACCGGGTTCGATCCCCGCCGGCACCAATGAAATTGTTAATTGCAATTTTAAGTGCCGATTTACCACGTGCTCGGCAGTGAAGGAAAACATCGTGAGGAAACCTGCATGTCCGAGAAATAAGAAAAAAAAATTCGAAGACATGTGAAGTTCGCCAACACGTATTGGGGCAGCGCGGCGGACACTTCCTTGCCCTAAAACCCTCTGCGGTACCCTGAGGGTAGGCCCGTGCCCAGCAGTGGGACGTATATAGGCTGTAACTTTTATATGATGTGAAAGTTGCGGTGATTAATTTCCATGCTTATATAAATAGTCGAGCACCGTGGCGTCTGTAAAAATAAAATAATATAGGTTACGTACATGCCTTTACGTAGAGGACGCAGTTTCGTACGAATGGCTTTGAAATCTGGTCTTGCGGTTGGCTCCTCCGCCCAACACTCCACACAACACTCGCGCACGCAGTCGAATCTTCCAGCTAACGCTTCCAGAGGAGGTCTGCCACAAATACAGTCATAGTTTGATATCTAAAAGAGTAGCCTTTTAAGAGTAGGTTGGATTTAAAGAGTAAGAGTATTTAGAGAGTCAGGAAGTCCCACTGCGCTGCTTCCAATGACTACACAGCCCGAATAGACGCCTAATGTATTTACTTCCGCATCCAAACCTGTCTGTCAAAAGTCTGAGGTAAGCGGTACGGGGGAGGCGGGTTGAAATGCACGCTAATTGGTTAAAATCAAGGTTGCGACACTAAACTTGCTAATAAGCAAATAGTGTTGGGAATTTTAACTAATAAATTTGGTACCAAGTCTACTTAATCAGTACCAGACTTATATTCTACCATAAATTAGTACAAAATAAAAATAAAATAAAAGAAGCTTTATTCAAGTAGGTATCGTATTTATCAAAATACATATAATTTTTTGTTTTAAAGAATATTTTTTATTAAAACAAGCTTTCTTTACAATATTGAAATAATAATAGAATACTATTAAAAATAAAATAGCAACAGTTATTTAAACTGTCAAGTTCACTTCCGTTTCCTACTTGTCTCGACATGGCGTCTTAGCAGTAAAGAGAGCGGAGTGCCCCGTCTATTAAAAATTATATAAATTTTACTATGGATTATTTTTAAGAAGTTTCGAATAATTTGATTTAATTATTAAATCAGTCAATTCAAATATGGATTAACGTACATTCACTAAAAAAAATCAGCTTACACCTATGTCGCTTATAGTAGTATAAGTCTGTAAAACATTCACGATAATATGCATAATATTTACTTGTACCAATATTATAGTTTAATTGGTACAGCACTAGTTACACGTGCCGGTAATTAAAGAAAAGTATAGCAACAATGAACTGCATTCGAAAGAAAGGGATGCATAGTCCGACAATATCTGAAGATGTCCGAATAAATCAACGCGAGTTGTTTGTGACAAATATTGGTTAATTTTAATTTCATTTATGAATAAAATTCACTTATCTATGAAAAGTGATCCCATTTTTTTTGATATTACACATTTGGCTACTATTTCCGCACTATTTTATTGTGCAGGGAATCATGTTGCGGGTCTGTTGTATTTTATTTTGTCGAAAATTCACGAGTCACATGCAAGATGTTCACGGGTCAGGGAAGTGGTCGCTACTAAAGTAGATTTTTTTTCGCCCGAAGCAAATATGGGCAACCCTCCGGAAAGCGGGGGAGGGAGGTGGGGAATGCTCATAGCATACCACGCAGCCGGCTGCGTGGTTATGTGGAGGAGACTTTTACCCACCAAACCCCACCTTTTAGGGACTGCCTTAACGGTCTAACTAGAGATCTCTAAGCCGTATACGAACGCGACCCTCCTTGGCAGAAAGGATGGCGCAATTAAAATAGATCGCGCCATCGTTCGCGCCATCGTTTTCTTAAGTAAGACGTATTTGTCTGACGTGTTGACAGAAAGTGTTCGCCTTTCATGAGGCGTCTATTCGGGCTGTGTAGTCGTTAGCTGCTTCAGTGCAAGAAAGAATTTTATTTTTTACGGATGTCTCTTTACGATATAACTTTATGATACATGGTAACCACAAGACCTTAAAAATCAGATTAACTATTTCTGTAGTGTCGGGAGAAATAGAACACGCTTTGCTAGTGTATAAAACAAAATAAAATCCCAGTGATCAATATTACCTACTTATGCTAAGGAGCTACTACGTTACGGTCCTTGGGTTAGAACCCAATTGTAGGCTAAAAGTGGTTTAGTGAAGTGGTTGTGGGTCAGTGAAATGTCACTTTTCGGAGATTAATATCTCAAGAACTATGATAAATTTGGAATTTTAAGTATTCAATGGGGTTTTATTAGACATCAAAATTACAAGTGTATAAAAGTTTTTGAGTTAGGTGGTTGGGAGTAACTCGAAATATTCCGTGTGTAGCAGAAACTTCCGGGGGTACCTCAAAATTTACACACTGCAGGTGGTTCGTCTTTTCCTTCTCCTAAATTGTCTGACACTGACTGGCAGTGTCTGGACTTAGGACGAGTGAGCGACTCTATGCCAGCACTTACATTTAGGGGCACTTAATTATCTTCTGCGTAATTTACGAGCATTTCTCTTACCGAGTGAATATCTTTTATTACATTTAGATAGTGCGATTTACTACCTTGGCAACGTCATCACTTACCACCTGGAGGGATTACCAGTCAAACACTGGCTCGCCGTATTCGAAACTCATTGAGAGGAACGGCATTATATTCTTTGTTTAAGTTTATTTTTACGTGCGACGTAATTAGCCTTTACGAGAATGTGCCAGTTGGGTTAACATTTTATGGGTGTTTTGCTCATAATTATAATGGTGGACAGGCAGGTTCGTGAGCGGAGAGCCAGCATTAACAACATCGCACAGATAACACTGTTTCCTATCAATGACTGGTCTGTTTGAGATTTGGGTTTGGCACTTTAGAATGGATATACCGTACTCAACATACTCAACCGAGTGCAGGTGAGAAGATCCTTTGGAGTTCTTACAAACTTCGGAGTTGTTGTTTATACGTGGTAGAGTCACGCTGCAGCTATATTAGTTGTAGCACGAATGAGTCGACTCGACCGGGGTAGAACCACGCTCTCACATGATAACAGCGTAAAAGAGCACCTTAAGGCTGCTGTGTTTCGTATGGTGAGTGTAGAGAACCGGAGACCCTTTTTACTGGAATAGAGGCATTCCATTTTAGTCCTCAGGGGTGACAAATCATCTGAATCTTGATTCTTAACCGAGAATAAATGTAGATGTCTAAGAGCCACCGCATTCCCTTATCATCAGGTGGACTGTGTTATTGTTCGTCCCCATTATTCAATAAGAAACTGAAAGAAACTAGTCTTGTCACGTGCTCGCAGTCGACTAAATGAATTATGGAGAACTGAGGGTAATAGTATGCTTAGTGTGCAATGAATTAGTATTTGACTTTGTAGTGGCGGTTTAAGAATATCCACTAGCCCTTATCTTCCTGTGGGTGTCGTAAGAGGCGTCAGAGGAAAACAAACCAAAAGATGGGCAGCAGCGTCTTCCGAATAAAAACTAAAAATAAAAATCGGTAGCCGACCCACCTGCCGAGCGTTGCAACTATGGTAAATATCCCCCCTATGAGAGAGAAATCTATGGGGGTGGCCTATGGTCAGCAGTGGTCTCTTGATAGGCCGTAACAGTAACGGTAACGGTATTAATACCGTAGAGCCAGTTTAGTAGTATACATAGAAGTGTTTGGGTAGAGCAACCAAACAGCTAAAATATTGTTGCGCGTCATAGTTGATGGCACTAGCGCCATCTATTATCAAACAGAGGAACTAAGCGTTCTAGAAAGCCCCACATTCGAACTTTCTGCGCCTGGTCGGTCGGGGCCCATATTTACTGGAATTTTCTGGATGTTTCGGTGGGAGAGCCCTATTTAAAGCCGTTGAAAGCCGAGATCGGGGCAGTATTGAATTTGGCGATACTAGCGAAGCTTCGGAGCGAAATAAAATGAACTAAAGGTGATTAGTGTGATTAATTATTAATGTTTTTTTTAAGTCTTAATTGGTTTTCGGTAATTAAAGTGTTAATTTTGGTAATTCAATCGGCAGTTTTTTTTTGTCACGAACCCTAAGCTCGTAACAATATTACGGTCCGTATAGACACATACCTACCTGTAAGGCGGCGAGTCATGAGCGGCGATGCGACGCAGTAGAGTGGGCGGGTTCGGTGCGTCCGGGCCGAAGGGTCCGCGGCGCGTGTGCAGTTCGTACAGCAGCAGAGCGAACGCGTACGTGTCGGCGGCCGGCGAGCCGTGCAGGTCCGCGCCGCCCCCCGGCCCCCAGCCCGCCGCGCGTAGCAGCTCCGGTGAGAGATACAGCAAACCTACGCAGTTTTATAAGTCATTAGAAAAGTCCAAGTTCTAATACCTGTCACCGAGTGAGGTAGGCACAGACTACGGACTTCCATTTGGCACGATACTGACACACCTCTCCCGCTTCTTCCATATCCATATATCTGTGCATACATACTCGTCGTTAAAGAACTTGACATTGTCTTCAATATATTGCCAATTTGGTCGATAAAACAAGCAGTTTAATAAATTTAAACAATTTATGTTGTTGGCGTTAGAAAATCCATTACCTCAGTCCCAAGAGTGTAATAAGAGGTGCTTAAGAAAATAGCCAGAAATATTATGTGGCTTTTGAACGGCGATATAACGTTATAAATGTGAAATATCCCAACCGTTGAAGCGTGGCAGTTATGGCAAATCCTGCCTCTAATGGCAATTGACTTTACGGGCTCATGAAGAGGAAGATTAAGTGCGCAGGATAAGAGTCATATTGTTTACTTCTACAACTTTTTTTTTTTTTATAGAATATACTGACAAACGAGCACACAGTCCACCTGATGGTAAGTGGTTGCTGCGGCCCATAGACATCTACATCTATCTTCCATTACAAATCAAAATGCAGATGCGTTGTCACCCGTGAGGACTGAGATGGAATGCCTCATTTCCAGTAAAAAGGGTCTCCGGTTCTCTACACTCACCATACGAAATACAGCAGCATTAAGCTACTATTTCACGCTGGTATTCTGTGAGAGCGTGGTCCTTCCCCGGTCGAGCCGACCCATTCGTGCTACAACTATACTACTAATATAACTGCAGCATGGCTCTACCACGTAAATACCACGTAAACTTCACTTTCTAAAAGTCAGAACATAACATGACATAAAATTTACCTATTATTCACTTATCAGCGTTGATTACATAAAAATGACAATTTAAATATAAATCTGTTTGTGTTTATTGACACTTCATCTTAAGAAACCACTATTGAGATTATTCAGTTTAACACTCAGAGAGCCGTAGTAGCTCAGATGGTTAACTCTCGCTGTAAATTTTAAGGTGGGACTACGCTAGAGGAGCCGAACACGTGCTGAGCACAAGCTGAGCCGCTCTACTCGCTTTGTCAAGTGTGGACGTACAACGAGCCTACAACACGCAAATTGATGCACGCGGTGCAAATCCCTGTGTTCGTCAAAAAACCGACAATAGGCGGAGCTCAGGCGAGCACGAACCAAACGCTCGATGCGCGCTCGTTCGAGGCTTGTAAATCGGTCCACACTACACGAATTTGTGCTCGGCTCATGCTCCACTCGTGCTCGGCGTAGACCCACCTTTACATTACGCAACAACTCGGGTTAGATCTCTGCCGGCACCAATGAAATTGTTAATTTTATGTGCTGATTTTAAGGTGAAGGAATCATCCTAAGGAAATCTGCATGTCTGAGAAATAAGAAAAAAGATATTTCAACAACATGTGAAGCTCGCCAACATGCGCGGCGGACACTTACTTGCCTCCTAACCCTATCAGAAATGAGAGGAAGCCTGTCCTCTGTGCCAGTATTATAGGCTAAATTTAACTTAAACTCAGAGTATACTTAAGCACTAAGACTATCTAGTGTTTACTGTTTCTACTATAATGATTTAAATAATTCTATAAAACAAATGCATATAAAATCATTTTACATGCCTTCAATGTGGGCTCTCAACGCAATAGGTTCTGACGGTGGCAACTCTCCTCTTCTGAACTCTCTGAGACCAAAGTCTGCTAGTTTAACGACCCAACGAGCGTCTACAAGGCAATTGGAGGGCCTCAATGCGCCGTGATATTGCAATGGAGATTCGTGAATAAAAACCATGCCCTTGAACAAAATAAATTTTTATTAAAATACATATTAACATAATTAGTTGAAAATGTTAAATTTATTAACAACGACGAAGTAAAAACGACCAACAATAATTAATTCAAAATAAAAATAAAATAAAATATTTTTTATTCAATGTAATTCACAAGTACCTACGTAATTCTTATTGAGTCATTTTTTACTTTACTACTGGTTCGGAAAAAGACTTTGTCCTGGGAAGAAACAGCAAGAAACCCAATTTTTTTATAAATTTAATTTTAAAATATGAAAGGTTGTACAAACTACTTACAAAAATTATTTTAAAAACAGCTAGGAAGCAACCACCTCATCTCATCATTCATCATCATCATTACAATCTTTCACGAGTCCACTACTGCTCCCCCACGGGATGTCACAAAACACAGTCTTGAGCCACCTGCATCCATCGACTTCCTGCAAATCTTACCAGGTCATCACTCAAATTAGTTGGAGCCGCATTACACTTCGCTTACCGATATCAGACTGCCACTCGAGAACTTTACTTCCCCATCGGTTGTTGATTTTTCAAATTATATGGCCGGCCCATTTCGACCTCAGCTTACCTATTCGTTGGCCGATTACTCCGGTTCTGCGTTCTACTACGGATATCTTCATTGTAACGTAGGTATATCACGCAGATAAACTCCAAAAATAGACTTCTCCATAGCGTGCTAAACGATCTAACTTCCTCGTACGGTCAGCAGTTAAGGACCACGACTCTCATCCATGTCATCAATGGCAACATGCACAGGTTGTACAGTCTTGTTTTCAAGTTTTGACGATAATATGTGTCGTAGTCTCCCGAGCGCTGCCCAGCCGAGTTGAATGTATTGATTGACCTTTCGGTCGAAGTTGGACTTACCTGGTCGGACTATTTGTCCTACTCGTCAACAACTTCGAGCGTAGTGCCCTATAAACTACCGCCGTAGGTGTGATATGGGCGTTAAATATTTTTTATTTATTGATGAGTGGGCAAAGGGATCGATCATCGCCCATGAACAACTGCAACACCAGGAAAATCGCTGGTGCGTTGCCGAACTTTAACAAAAGTGTAGGCTCCTTCCTTGAAGGGCCCTGAGTCATATCGGTCTGAAAAAATCGCTGGTGGTTGTCAATTTCACAAGGAAGTTGAGTGAGGAAGAAGACTTTTTGTAAATTACACAGTGGTGGACCGCCAATTATCCAGATGGTATGGATGGTATCCTGAGTTTTGTCGCGATGTCCAATGGAAAAATTGAGCGGCTGGTAACACAGTATAATAAAAACAAAGGCTGGAATTAGTCCGAACAATTTCTCAGAACATCCTCAAGAGATGCAACACATCTTTGCATTGCCAGTGAGTCAGAAACACCTCGGCTGCCAACGATTTAAACTGCTCCACGCTGGATGCGATCAAATGGAAGCACTGGAGAGCCCCGGCCCAGAGATGGGAATGGTATTCCATATGAGGCCAAACTTTTTAAGTTTCAGGCGATGTGACGGCATGATATACTGTCCAACTCTGCTGAGCACGCCAAGCTTTTTAGAGGCCAGTTTGGCCTTCTCTTCCAAGTGACCACGAAACTGCACGTCATTCGTTATGTCGACGCCGAGCATTTCGATACTGGCTGAGGGGAGTGCTTTGAAACTGAGGAGTTGCGACAAAGGGGTTATTTTTAGTGGTAAACGCATAAACTTGTGTCTTCTAGGGATTGAACCGGACAAGATTTAGTCGCCCCTAGTCCGAGACTTTTTATTATTATGTATTATGTATATATATATATATATATATATATATATATATATATATATATATATATATATATATAATATAATATAATATATATATATATATATATATATATATATATATATATATATATAATATATATATATATATATATATATATATATATATAAATTACGTGTAACGTTGTTTGTCCGCGATGGACTCCTAAACTACTTAACCGATTTTAATCAAATTTGCACACCGTGTGCAGTTTCGTCCAACTAGAGAGATATAATAGTTTTTTGCCCATGACCCACAATTAATTTTTTGCGAATTTAAGGATTTTTAATAGAACATTTTTTTTTATTTATAGGATAGGGTGACAAACGAGCACACAGTCCACCTGATGGTAAGTGGTTGCTGTGGCCCATAGACATCTACATCTATCCTCGATTACGAATCAAAATGCAGATGCGTTGTCACCCGTGAGGATTAAGATGGAAGGCCTCGTTTCCAGCAAAAAGGGTCACCGGTTCTCTACACTCACCATACGAAATACAGCAGCATTAAGCTACTATTTCACGCTGGTATTCTGTGAGAGCGTGGTCCTTCCCCGGTCGAGCCGACCCATTCGTGCTACAACTATACTATTAATATAACTGCAGCATGGCTCTACCACGTAAAAAACATGACAAAGGGTCGTCGAAAAGGGCAGAACAACGTCTGCCTGGCAAGATACTTTATTTATATATTTTAAATGGTTCGTGTATCATTTGCTATAATTCCGTCTGACATAATGCAAAAGTTCAAAAGTAGTTTTTTATTAACTCTTCAGTAATTTCAACTCTAAAATATGTTTTCATGGATTAAAAATACAAACAGGAAAAACTTTAACCTATTAAATTGGTATCTTCTTTTGAAACCGTTAAGTTGCAGTTAAACTTTATTAAATGAGTTGAGAGAAAGTACTTACTCTGATGATATCACCAACGAGCGAAGCGATAAACATGTTGTCCAACTTGATGTCATCATTTTCTAATATATCCTTAAATGTAAAGTTGTCTATTTTAGATATATTTGATTATATACAGGCGAAGAAAAAAAAATTTACACACGATTTTGTATTTTAACTTTTAGTCAGTACAGTTAGTTTGAGACCAGTTTATCTGTATTAGCCGAGGCGATAGATGATAAGCTTAGCCTCAATAAAAATGTTATTGCGATTTCAAGTGCTGATTTACACCCATGCATCCTAGAAATTAAAATAAAATCTCGAGGACATATGAATTCCATCATCACGCATATGGCAGTGCGAAAACTTCCTTAAAAAACATCAGAAATTAATGGAGGCCACAGGTCCCTGCGCCCAGCAGTAAAATTTAAGTATGCTTGCTACTTTTTACTTTACGTTTACGATGTAAGTACATAAACCGCTGCTAATATATAAATCGCTGTTTGAAATCGATTATAAAGAGTATTAAAATATCATGATTGAAGTAAAAATTTTTGTTCTTACTTTTAGGCTCCCCCTCGTACAATATTCAGATAAGGCGCAAATATTTGGCGGCTCGATGCAGGCGCCAACAAAACTATTCAAATTGTCATGCTGTAAGTCCCGCATCTGCGCAAAATAAAACAAAAAACAATATTGCTTTCCTTTCGTTACTAAACTGTGCTCAAAACACGTTGACAAGTGGTTTTATACATTATTTTATCAGTTATGTAAGTTAACATTAATATTTAACTATAAAATACACATTATTTTCTTTTGTATAAATTTTATCAATCTATTTAAATTTAAAATAATCTCCATTGAAGGAGATACGCAGATAAACGTTTCGTAAAATTTTCTATTTTTCGCTTTTTCTCAAAAGGTAGTTTGTAGCTCCGTGTAAGATAAATCTAAAGACTTTAAAACTTCCTTTATTCTTCATGAATACTTTTGATACATACCACATGCCATGGTGCAGATTACAAGACATACATATGTACTGTTACGAGCTTGAGGTTCGTGACAGTAAAAATTGCCGATAAAATTACCTAAATTAACACTTTAATTTACTTTACACAAATTAAAGTTAAAACACTAATAATTAAACACACTAATTCACTTAATTCCGCTCCGAAGCTTCGCTTGTGTCGCTGAGTTCAACTCTGTCTCGATCGCATCTTGCGCCACCTATTTATTTAAATTAGCAAAATATCCGGAATGTTCAAGTAAACACGCGTAAGGTACCGAGAGCTCGAGTATAGATTTTCTAGAAACTTAGTTCTTCGGGTGGCGCTGTCGGTCGAGAGATCGGTGATGTCATTCTCTGCAAAGCTCCCCTCGCTCTCGTTCCTGACACTAGATGGCGCTAGTTGACTTATTCACACAACACTGCCCCCTCCTAAGACATGCTCGTCCCGAGCATTATCGGTCCCATAATAACGCGCCAAGCGATCCACATGGACGATCTTAGGAGTCCCTCTTGCGCCTTTCTGTATCCGGTAGGTCACATCGTTGATCCTGGTTACAATCCGGTACGGGCCGTCCCATTTAGCTTGAAGCTTAGGAGATTTCCCTTTGCTGCGGACTGGATTGTGCAACCACACTAATGAACCTTCGTTGAACCCTTTATTGTTCATTTTGCGGTCGTACCGGGTTTTCATTTTCTCAGACATTTGCTGGCCCGATTGTCTGACGTGCTCATAAATGTCATTCATTTTGTTCCGCAAGTCATTTGCATAATCGGTTATACTGCGTGGGGCATCAGGTGGTATCCCGGTGATCAGGTCCGCAGGCAGCCGTAATTCTCTTCCAAAGTTTGCGAAAGCTGGTGTCACTGCTGTACTTTCGTGAACAGGACTTCGATATGACAACAAAAACGGTTGTATGTGCTTGTCCCAATCTCGTTGCCGATTGTCTACAACTTTTGCTAGGTACCTCTCCAATGTCTGATTAAATCGTTCCACCATTCCATCAGATTGCGGGTGATAAGAAGTCGTTCTTGTTTTATGAGTACCCATAATTCGGCAAGTTTCCTGGAATATTTGAGACTCAAAATTCCTTCCTTGATCGCTGTGAATCTCTAAAGGTACTCCAAAACGACAGAAGACTTCATGAACTAGTTTATCTGCAACTGTTGAAGCTTCTTGATTTGGAATGGCGAAGACTTCTGGCCACTTAGTGAAGTAATCCATCACAACCATGAAATACTTGTTACCGCTTTCACTCTCCGGAAACGGCCCCGCCACGTCAATGGCTATTCTCTCCCATGGTGCACCAACATTGTACAACTTCAATACACCTCTACTACGAGTCTGAGGTCCCTTTACAGCCGCACAACTTGTACATTTGCGACACCAGTCCTCGACATCGTTTCGACAGTGGACCCAGTAAAACCGTTCTCGGATCTTCAGTAGGGTTCGTTTAACTCCCAGATGGCCTCCTGAACAATCATTATGGTACAGCTGTAGAACATCCGGTACTTTAGCTTTAGGGACAACCATTTGCAAATGACAGCTGTCTCCCCGAACGTTTTCCCATTTACGACACAGAACTCCATCCTGAAGCAGCAAGCTGTCCCACTGGGCCCAATAGCTTTTAGTGGTCGAACTCATCGCTGAGACGTCACCCCACTTGGGCTTGGGAGCACTGGCCTTTATCCATTCCAGAATCGGCTTGATGTCCGGATCTTCCTGCTGTGCATGTAGTAAGCTGTCCTTCCACTTGTTGCTGAGGTGGTCTGCCCTGAGCATCCTCACGGATACCACTTCCTTACTCTCTTGCCTACTACAGTGGTTGAAATCTTCAGGACAAGGTCTTCTTGACAATGCACCTGCGCTGCCGTGAGATTTCCCGCTGCAGTGTCTGATAGTAAAGTCGTATTCCTGGTGTTGCTGGGCGGTGCCGTTAGCTGCACTTCCTTTCTGAGACCGTTCACCTTCCCTTCCTAGGGTGTGCTTAGGGCAGCTGGACCGAAGATGGCCCCTTTCCCCACAGCCATAGCACCTAGGGCTGTATCTTTTATTGTGGTCGCGAACCGTAACTGCTGTAACCTCCCTAGCGTGAGGTGAACGATGATCCTGTCGCCGCCAGGCAGTGCCTTTAGCTGCACTACCCTCTCGAGATCGATCAACTCTCCTTTCCACGGTTCGCTTAGGGCAGCTGGATCGAAGATGGCCCTTTTCCCCACAGCCATAGCACCTAGGGCTGTATCCTTTGTTGCGGTCGCGAACTGTAGTTGCTGCAACCTCCCTGACGAGATGGAAACGATGATCCTGCCGCACGGCTTCCACCTCCAGTGCATGGGCCAAGGCGTCCTTAAGCGTCTCGTGGTGCCCGAGCCTCACGGCAGCTCTGACTTCCAGGTCGCGGATGTCGTCGATGAATGCCTGCACCAGGTTCCCTTCAATGAGCGCAGGAACAGACTGGTATGCTTTTCGAACCATCTTCTCCACCTCAAGGGCCCACTGCTGCAGGTTCTCGTTGCTGCGCTGCACGCGATCTTTAAGCTGCGCGCGAAACACGTGTTCCAGATGAGCGTCGCCATATCTCGCTTCCAAGGCCTCAAGAAGCTGCTCGTAGGTCACTTTCTTACCGAGAGCTTCCAACACAGTTAAGGCTTGGTCGCGCAGGCCTAAGGTGAGTGCAGTCATGGCCTGGCTTTTATTCCAGCCGTTTGCCTCCATGACGGCCTCGAACTGGATTTTGTAGGCCGACCAGGAAGAAGTCCCGTCGAACGGCGGCACTTTGAATCCACGTAGCGAAGGTGTTGTAGCTACTACGGGAGCTGTTGTTCCATCCGCAAGTTTGAGGTCGTCCAGCGTTTTCTTCACGTCAGCTATTACGTTGTCAACCCGATTGTTTACTTGGTCGATTCGGGTTTCGGCCTCCGACAGGCGGTTGTCATGTTGAGCGACCTTATCCTTCACCTCCCGTATCTCTTTTCCGAAGATAGCGTGAAGGTCCTTCATGAGGAGCATCTGCTCTTCCTTATCGCGTTGGAGTTGCTCTTCTAAACGACGGGCCTGTTCCTCCTGCCGGCGGGCCTGTTCCTCCTGTCGGCGGGCCTGTTCCTCCTGTCGGCGGGCCTGTTCCTCCTGTCCGCCCCGCAGCTGCTCTTCCAATCGCCGGGCCTGTTCCTGCAGCATCACCATCAGAGCACCTAAATCAGGTGCCACAGACGTAGAAGCTGCTGACGGACCGGCTTCCGTGGCCGGCGGCTGACCCTCAGACATCTGCGGCGATGCGCCACCAAATCTCCTCTGGTCCGTCTCCTTCTGGCGTTGACTTCGGGTACGGACACCCTCCGTTTCCTCCTTAGGTAAAATCGGCATTATTTTATCCCACTTCTGACACCAATTGTTACGAGCTTGAGGTTCGTGACAATAAAAATTGCCGATAAAATTACCTAAATTAACACTTTAATTTACTTTACACAAATTAAAGTTAAAACACTAATAATTAAACACACTATTTCACTTAATTCCGCTCCAAAGCTTCGCTTGTGTCGCTGAGTTCAACTCTGTCTCGATCGCATCTTGCGCCACCTATTTATTTAAATTAGCAAAATATCCGGAATGTTCAAGTAAACACGCGTAAGGTACCGAGAGCTCGAGTATAGATTTTCTAGAAACTTAGTTCTTCGGGTGGCGCTGTCGGTCGAGAGATCGGTGATGTCATTCTCTGCAAAGCTTCCCTCGCTCTCGTTCCTGACACTAGATGGCGCTAGTTGACTTATTCACACAACAGTACTATAGAAACCACAAAACATTCCATTGCAGAAATTTTAAAAAATTAAGAAATTTGTATTTTGTCAACGTTTTGTGGGAATCTACACTTTTGTACATGTGTTTGTTTTATGTTTTGTACACTCGTGTACACTTTTTATATTGATTGTTATTTAGTTATGACAATTATTGCAATATAAACACAAAAAATATACTGCGGTTGGTCTCATAGTTTCCACCCTGCCTTGGCAGGCAAGCGTGGAAACTGTGAGAAACATCCTCCAATTGGCAACGTATGGGCGAAGCCAGCAGTGAACTTTCGAAAGACCGTAATGAATATATGAACTGTTATATCTAATAATTGAGAGACACAGTAGCTCAGCAACTTAAAGAGTCGTAGTTTTCTTAGCATGTGCGCAATCCAGATTCGATCCTCTTTAGCACCAATAAATTTATTAATTGCTATTTTAAGTGCTGATTTCAAAGCGAAAGAGAACATCGTGAGGAAATACCTGCATGGCTGAGGAATAAAATATGTTGATAATATGTAAAGTCTGCTTGATTTAAAAATAAGAATATCAGCAGGAGGACTAGAGTGACCCATATAGCCCAACGGATTAGTAAGTTAAAGTGGCAATGGTTGGCCATTAGAAGACTTGAGAAGGCATGCTGGAAGTCAGGAAGGAGGTTGAGGACCGTGCTTTGTGATATTCCTTGGGGGAGGACTATGTTCAGCAGTGGACTGTAATTAATGAATGAATAAATAAATGAAAACTCTGCCAAAACCATTAATTCGCTGGAGTAGCGCAGCGAATTAATAGAACGTATATAGGCTGTAACTTTACCTTTTTTATATTATATATATTTATATTATACTTATCATCGTCATTATCGTTATGGCCTATCAAAAGTCCGTTGCAGAATATAGGCCTCCCCCGTAGATTAATTCATAGGGACAATTGCCATAGTCGCTACGCTTGGCAGAAGCGTTGGCAGCCGCAGTTTTTTTAAACTATTGGATCTCTTAATATGAAGATGCTGCTGCCCATCTTCTGTAGTTTCCCTCTGTCGCCTCTTACGAAACCCACACGATGATATGGGGTAGTGGGTATTCTCACACCGCGACTACGTTGTAAGTAAGAGTGGAGAATTAGTCTATGAACATGCTATGTTGTATGTTCAATATGAGTTCTAATACTCAGATTTTGGTAAGCACTAAATTAACTTTTTTTCTGTTTACTTTTCGTCTTCGAAATATTTTTTTAATATCTTAGTAATATAATCATACATACATAAACATAAACACTCACGCCTGTCACCCAGAGGGGTAGGCAGAGACTACGGACTTCCATTTGGCACGATCCTGACACACCTCTTTCGCCTCCTTCACATCCATATATCTACGCATACATGCTCGTCGGTTAAGGGTACTTCTAACGTGGCCCATTTTAAAAATATCGCCAATTTGGTCGATAAACTTTTTCCTAGGGCGTCCCTTCCCGACTCGGCCGTTCACATCTGCCATATAAATTTGCTTTGTCACTCTTTCCTCATTCATTCTTTCCATATGACCAAACCACCGAAGCATTCCTTTCTTAATCCTGGTCACAACATCATCTTGCATACCACATTTATCCCTTATCACGCAATTTCTCACCCTGTCATTCAGATTCAAACCTAGCATATTCCTTAAAGACCGCAATAATATAATCAATTTTCATAATATAATCAATTGCCGCAATTTATGTAGTTATTGTTATAATCAACATCGTTTGAAATTTCAAGACACTTTCATAAACTACTCATAAATATAAATGTAAAGTATCACAGGTGAGCTTGAGTGGGATCTGAACAAACAAGTTGTAAGTTAGATCCCTGCAGCTGAATAAATCAGCTTTATTTGCTACGTTCTTGAAAAGCCCGTGGCCCAGTATTTATCTACTCTTAAAGAATAGATCGTTCGAGGACTTCTTTATATGAAATTTCTTCTAAGCCATTAGACTGTTTAAAGGGAAATTCACTTATTTAAAGGTTTTAACATACATAAAGCACGCACATGTGAAGTACCTTTATTACAAAAAGATACGTCATAATATTACCTATCAAGTTAAAGTCATAAAGTACACATACATTAAATCTTTAAACATATAAATAAAATTGAAGTGTCTGTCTCTAGTTTCAAAATGACTGCCTTTTATCGAGCTGCCGTTAAGACATGGATAACCATTTGTAAAATGTCTGTCTGTCGGTCTGTCCGCCTGCTTAAACGATTGTGATGAAATTTAAGAAACGGATAGAGAGGCATTGCTCTCTTGATGCTTCTGATTGAGAAGTGATATGAGTTATTTTATCCGAAAACTTGGAGATTCTTTTCGTAAAATGGAAAAATATATAAAATAAATGGTCAATGACGATTATTTTAAACTATCTAAATGACGCCACACTGATAGATCCCACCCTGGCAAAGTCGGAGCAGGTCGCTAGTATTTAATACTTTGTTAGCGAACTCAGACAACGTTTTCTTACTTTAGTTTGGACATTTTGCAGTTCTCATTCTCACGGAAGGATCGAGATGCTTTACGTTAACGTTGCCCTGGCTAATTCAACTGTTAAGTAAGTAATTGTTAATTTTAAGTTAAATCGATTCAGCGAAGATCAGAAATTCGCACTAGTAATGAATAAAAACTTATTATTTGTTTTTTATAAAACAATTAATAAGTTTTTATTCATTACTAAATAATTTATTAATTGTTTGTTATAAAATTTATCTTATAACATTATTTATTACATTATATACATTCTTATTACATTATTACTATAGTAAGAAGATTTTGAATATCTAAAAATGCAAAAGACAACACGCTCAAAGTCAGAAAGCATAAACACCGAAGTAGATACTTCCTTTTAACTTGTGTTACGAAGTAAAGTAAACATTTATCTGTTTGTCTTCTATTTAGGAAGAGATTTTAGGCTGCGAAGATGAAAGTGAATTGCGGCCCAAATTGCAACGTATTTGGTCTCGTAAAACATTTTAATCAAAACACTTCAGCGATGTCAAACTGGTGTGACACTCATTGAGTAAAACATTTTAAATCTTCAAATGTTACGAAAAAAATATCAAGATTTATTTTGCTGAATGCTGTATAATCAAATAATAATTTATTTTTTAATACACGAGTGTTGTGTTAATACAACCTCTTTAGTACTCAAGTGACGGTTGTTGTAATATACTTATAATTATGTATTTCCAATTCGTCACCACAGGCAGATAATGGCACGCTGAGAAGAGTATACACTATTTCTGTTTCAAGTGTATAAGGGTATTATTTCGAATATCGTTTAATTTCGGATTTCTTTTTCTTTCATTTATTAATTACTGACATAAGTCCACTGCTGAAGATTGGTCTCCTAAATAGATTTTCCTAATTTTCTTTCTGCCATAGTTAAAACACTTGGCAGGCAGGTCAGGAGCCGCGGTTTTTTATTATTTTTAGTTACTATCAGGAAAATGCAGCTCTTCTGCCCATCTCTTGTTTCAATTTCTTACACACTACAGCGATAATTTATATAAAGGAATTTTTGTCGAGTAATCTCTAGCTATATTCCGTATAAAGTTATAACGAAATGGAATTAGTACTATAATAGTACAGTACAAATTTCTTGTACGCCTTGTTGGTCCCGGATTCGAATTCCGGGTCGGCCCAAAATCGGTTATTGCGTTTTTATCAGTATCAGCCCGGAGATTGAAAATTAGCGCTGTTTCACCCCCGTGTCTCTGAAAACAAAATCCTGTGCCCGATGTCCGGACGTGTCGAATAGAGTGCACCTGTACTTGCTCATACACTTGGCCATTATAAAACACAATCCTGTGCCCGATGTCCGGACGTGTCGAATAGAGTGCACCTGTGCTTGCTCATACACTTGGGCATTATAAAACACAATCCTGTGCCCGATGTCCGGACGTGTCGAATAGAGTGCACCTATGCTTGCTCATACACTTGGGCATTATAAAACACAATCCTGTGCCCGATGTCCGGACGTGTCGAATAGAGTGCACCTGTGCTTGCTCATACACTTGGGCATTATAAAACACAATCCTGTGCCCGATGTCCAGACGTGTCGAATAGAGTGCACCTGTACTTGCTCATACACTTGGCCATTATAAAACACAATCCTGTGCCCGATGTCCGGACGTGTCGAATAGAGTGCACCTGTGCTTGCTCATACACTTGGGCATTATAATCCTGTACTGTGCAGATGGCTAGTCTCCGTTACACAATTTCTAAACTGCAAGAAGTAGTTACTTAATGTGACGGCCCGTCATTATTGTTAATAATTAATATCTACATATACTACTACTACATATATAAAGCCATCAAAATTAATCTTAGCGGAATTATATTAAACAATGAAAATACCTTCATAAGCATAAAGTTAAAATAAATACATTTCAGACAATAAGTATTATAGTAAGTTAAAGGCTTAATATTGCCTTTCAAAATCAGTATATTTATTAAAGACTTTGTTAAAATATTCGAAATGTGTTAAATAATAGAAATATAATGATTTCTTAAATTTACGCGAACACTACACATTGAATAAAACTATTATTTACGGATTTTATCGCGTTTAATTACATTAATTCATTTTTATTATTATCCCGACGTTTCGGGTGCTTTACAGCGCCCATGGTCACGGGGGGGGGGGGACTGAGATGTTTGACGTCCCAATGTCATAGTTAGTCCGGCTACCTTCAGTTTTTTAATATTAATTTTTGGTCCGATTTACGCAAAACGAGCTTATAGTATCATGAAGTCTTGCAGTGGTATGCTTGGGTTTGGGTTTAATTTTGTTAATTATAAATATAATTATATATATATAATAAATATATATATAATTCGCGGGACTCTGCGAACATGTTCAAGATCGTCCCCACCATTACATTAGATTTGATAAACCACAAATTCTCGCAAAAGAACACCGATTCCTACCAAGGATGATACGCGAGGCTATTGAAATTAAAAAACATCCAAATTTCAATAGAGAAGATGGTTGGGTGCTACCATCTGCTTGGGATCCTATAATTAACAAAATTAAACCCAAACCCAAGCATACCACTGCAAGACTTCATGATACTATAAGCTCGTTTTGCGTAAATCGGACCAAAAATTAATATTAAAAAACTGAAGGTAGCCGGACTAACTATGACATTGGGACGTCAAACATCTCAGTCCCCCCCGTGACCATGGGCGCTGTAAAGCACCCGAAACGTCGGGATAATAATAAAAATGAATTAATGTAATTAAACGCGATAAAATTCGTAAATAATAGTTTTATTCAATAGAAATATATACAATTCTAAAATATTATAATAATAAAGATAAATAATATTTATAAAATTACTGGAAAATTGGTCAAAAAGTGCCTAAGTCATTGAGCGTAATCGTGTAGAGAAAATTACGTAAGACATGAAGCGTGTTCGTGTAAAGAAAATTGCCTAAGTCATTGAGCGTGTTCGTGTAGAGATTGCTTATACAAGAGAGCTGCCGGAGACGCATACCCAAGGGTGTACATATTTGGGGTGGTCGGGTGACCGAGTACTTATAGTACTGTTGCTCAATGTACAGTCCTATATTAGAAACTTGAGATAGTAAGATTTATGATACAAAAGCATTATTACAGAAGGTCTCTATGATGCATAAGCATTACAATACTATAGTTGTGGGTTGAAGTCCCATATATTAAAGACACATAAATAGTAAGGTCTATGATACAAACGCATTATTATAGAAGGTCTCTTTGATGCATAAGCATTATGATAGTAAAGTTGTGGACTGAAGTCCTATATATTAAAGACATATAATAGAAGGGTCTATGAAATAAAGCAAATATGTGGAAGGTATCAAATATGTACAAGCATTATATTAATAGAAATGGGACTTCAGAAGGATTATTATAGTGGCGTGTAGACTGCCCCACAAGCGTCCGAGACCGAGGTAAACTTGACTCGATCGATCGATCGAACTTGACCGATGTGTCCTAGACATATCATATTAGTGCCGGTGGTGAGCGGGTTTATTGTAGCTATACGGCTTGCCTGTGGACATCGCACACTCATACCGTTTGTCGGCGGCGTCGGCGTAGCACTTTTAAGTGTAACAAGCATACTCAACGTCATGTATTAGTGCATTAGCGCTATGATACGTGGAGTTTTGACCACTAGCGTCTTAGTAGCATGCCACTATGATACGTTGGTGTTGTTTTTAGTTAACAACATTACAAATTTTGATACCAAAGTCGATAGGGATCATGTGTGTGTGTTGTGAGAAGGCGCCATCCGTATGATAGTTGCATAGATGCTTACTGCTTCTTGCAGTATTTTGTCTCGCGATGGATCTGCGGATGTGCTGCGCCTTATTCGACGCATCTTGTGGTTCTGGTCGATGGAGGTATGGGGGTGGTGATGTCTGCTGGGATGTATGGGGGAACTTGGGATAGTGTAAGTCCGACGATAGTCGTATTGATGCTTGTTGCGTACTGCAGTATTGCGTCTCTGCGATGGTTGTTCGGAGGGTTGCTATTCTCAATGACGCTCTCTGCGTCTCGGTTTGATCATTAAGGTACTGAAGAGTGTCTGACCTCCATGATGTTTTATATAACAACATAATAATTTATCTCTATAACTTTCCCACCTTTGAATGATAGAAGGCAACTTGTTTGTGGGTGAGACCATAGAATACTATAATACTTATAGCATTCTATGGGTGAGACAAACATGATCGAAAATGCATATACTCAACGTCAGTGACACAAACCCTTTCTGATGGCAAATTGTTAATATTATTTTACAACTGCCTTTTGGCTATATCTGCCGTTGTATTGGTTGGTGGAGAATATGCCGTTGTATAGGTGGTAGCTGGAAGATCTGAGAAGACTCTCAAGGCTGCGGCCGAAAGCCGGATAACGTCCCACGTTATGCGGTCCATTCTCTTGAGGTGAGAGGTAGACTCCGTAGCCGTACTGATCATGCAATCGGTGGTGATGCCGTACGTGCGAAACCCTTGTATCGGGTATTTTATGTATAAATATATTGTGAGACTTTTACAAAGGGGAAGGGATAAATAACAATAAATTAATAATGTATACTTGATACAAGTGGAATAGGGACGTTTTAATGTTTTTAACATTTCTCGAACCCTGTCTTCGTGAACGGGGTTCACTTAGCTTATAAGGCACTACCAACGGCTTCAATTGATCTAGTGATTATTCTTTCTTCCAAAAAACAAGTAAAAGAACTAAGTTACTAAACAAACGCAACGCAAGTAAGGGTCCTAACTAAGACGATCACACCATAAATATTACAAACGGCCTATTACTAAACCTTTAGAAAGATCATTTGGAAAGATCAAAACATATTTATTTATCCTGGTCACATATATAGTAATCATATAATATAAAAGGGTAATAATAGCACAATACTATATCGGAAAGAGAAGATTGGGGGGGGGGGGGTCACACTAACTACCCTGAATAAAAGTAAAGAAAAATTACAGTTTTATGCGTCCCACGCTGGGCATTCTGCACTCACATACGTGAGAGGGATTTTTGGTTTATATGTATAAACCAAAAATCCCTTTGTTTTTTATTACGCCATTTAAATTTTGTATTTTATTACGCTGTAGAAATAAACATATTTTATTTCCTTTAGGAGTCAGAAATTGAATGTAGTGAAATGTCACATAAAATAATTTTCATCTTAATGTGTCGTCTAATTTTTTTTAGACGCAGGTAGAAGAAACTCTTCTGCCTCTAAATTAATAGTTGCAGATTACTGTTATTCCCTATTGACTGTTCTTTATAAAGTACTTCTTTAACCTTTAACTTTTTCAAAAAAGAAGGTCCTTTTGCATCTCTAACTACATTGTAACTCATGGTTACTGTAAAAATACATATTTTATGTACACTGTAGTACCATTAATCCTTTTTTAATCACACGCGCCGTTAGTTAGGTTAATGAAGGTGAATGGTGTGTTAATAAAATGTGAAGTTTATTCACGAGTATTGCAGGGCAATTTGTTTGTTTTGCGGCACGCTGGAGGCTGATAAGGTATTTGATTTCGCTAAGAAGCTTAAAGGTACGCCACAGCGTTCCATTATACATTTTGTAAAGTTAATATTTCAGCTTAAGTAAACGTACTTCATCGTTGGCGTAATAGGATTTACATATCAATCGTTTGTCTTTATTCTTTACGCGAAATATGAACCTTCTTTCCATTTGAGTATTAGACTGAAATTTATTTTGTCGACGTGCACTTACTGTGTGCACGGTATAGACAAAACTTAGCATATTACTTAGAGAACATGGTTAATTATTAAAAATTCCTACACATTCAAAGTATTGTAACTGTATTGAAAAAATAGTCGATAGTGAAAAATTACATAACAAATTGAATATTGATGTCGATTGATTGAGACTATTTAGAATCTAATTTTATTAAAATTCCTAGTGAAAATAGGAAATTATAGAAACATTTCCTTGGTGTTCTTCCGTAAAACTATTACAGGTGATTTTTTTCTCAAAGTAGTTATTTGTTATTATTATTCAAGGTTTAGCACAGATACAGAGCGTTACGGCATTAAGGCCATTTTTAGAAATTTTACTAAAAACGCTAAAAATGAGCATTAGGTTAGCCCTTATTATATTGCAAGTAGAGCTTGCTATAATGTTCTTTATGCGATTTTTATTGATGTTGCTCAAGAGAAGTAATTCAGTACCTACTCAATTTGATTTTAATCGAGAATAGAATGGATGCTGTGTCTATTGGTCACAGCATCCACTTAGCATCAGAACTGTGTGCTCGTTTGCCACCCTCATTCTTTTAAAATAGTTGATCAAAGTCAAGGTGGTACAAATGATGAGAAAAAAATATTAATTTTTATTGCTAGACACTTTCTCGGGTGCGCGCAGAACAATTCACCAAAGTTTTGATCGTAATCTTATTAATAGGGTAGGATAGAAACCTTAGAGTATAAATAAGCAAGCTACGGCTTACATTTACTTTAAGATGGGAATATATGTATAGATATGCATCAAAGTCAAACTAATATACTATACTAATTAAATATATATTTATATTTTATTTATTTATTTTATTCTTTCTTGTACCAAAGATTTTAACACAAGTCGAGCTTAATGCTATATGGCATTCTCTACCCGCTAACCTTGGGTAGAACAGAGAGTGAATTATGGGCAGTAAAGTTGTCATGATCAAATTTAGTTTAAATATGTACATGCTACACATATGCAAAAATATACACATATAAATACACATACACACACACACATATATATATATGTGTGTGTATGTGTATTACACACATATATATATATATATATATATATATATATATATATATATATATATATATATATATATATATATATATATATATATATATATATATATATATATGTGTGTGTGTATGTGTATTTATATGTGTATATTTTTGCATATGTGTTAGGGTGAGCTTAGGCTGAGATCTATAGACCATACCATGACTTTGCTCAGAATCGAGCTAATCCAGGATCCAATAGGTGGTGCTATAGCTGCTGACGTGGGTATTTTATTTTTTATAATTATGTAAAAAAGATGAATATACCACCTTTTATTAGAAGCCATAATTTTTTCTGACATAACCATAGTCGTCTCTTACGACACCTACGCGACGAAATTGACATACGACGTCACCACAAAGTATGCACATGTACAATAATTTAATTATGAATAAATACTAATTGGTATTTATTCAATTTTCTTTTTAATTTTAATTTTATAATAACTTGTAGTTTCTATTCGATAAATTACATATCTACTGTAATACGTTAATATTGCGATATTCATAATATTATGAAGTGTGTGTTAGATGCAAACGAGATAAGTGCTATCGCACGTCACCTCAAGTATAAATTAATTAAAATTTACTTATACTGAATGTGACTTTTTAGAATTTCCACAATGGCAACAATGGCCTTATTTATACAAAGAACATGTGTAGAAATGAAAAAGGCAAAGTGTGAAAATGTTATGACTATTTCATTCTTGGCACTACTAATAAAAATGGATGGCACTTACAATTTTAAGTTCCTTTTTAATCTCACGGTTAATGTCGATTTGATGCCTCCGCACACGTTTAACTGCGAGCAGTCGACCCCTGTAGAACGCCACTTCAGTAAATATGGCCGAGTAACGGAAGTCCAGGTCCGGGTTGGAACTTAGTGATACTTGACTAGATCGCGCTCCTCCTATACTCCCTCCTCCACTCTTTTCCGAGTTCCCGATTATGTTGTTTGACGAATTGGTGTTCATGGCTGCGCTGCTATCTTGCTGGAAAAAATCAGCTCTGACCAACTTTTAAGATAATATTATCTATAGTCACTGAAGTAACTTACTTTTTCCATACTTATGTACGTAGTATATATCACTTCAATGTCTATAGCCGTTTTTGGTATTTATTTTAAAAAGGGAATTAAAACTATTTGTTTTGAAAGGTATTGTGGCTTATATCAGAAGACAAAAATCATGTGTGGTGTATGCTGTTAAGGCAGGTAAACTAAAATAATCACACATGATTTTTTTATACAAAACACCTTAAACAGTTAAAGGGTGTAATTTCTACCAGACGCGAAACTAGTATTATTAAAATCTTTATTGTTATTATTACTAAAGTATGTTCTTTATTAATAACTCTGACAATCATTGAAAGTAATTGTAAGATGTTAGTAGATTGATCAACTTCACTGAAAGTTATATGGGAAAGAATATTTTAATTTTTTTTTTCAAAATAAGTTCTATATATTATTCTCGCATGATATAATACGTAAGATCAACCGGGTATTACCCTCTTTATATTCAAGGGATCTAAGGGATAGCATCCATTTTGTAACAAGATATAAAAACCTATTGTTAAAGAACGGTTGTAGGCTTATATAATACCTGTCATATATATGTTGGTGTTAGAGAACTTTTAGCAAACTTAAAAGGTAAACGGAAAAAAGCACATGCTAATAGTAACTTTTTCTAAACTAATGAGTACGGAGTGCGGACTGTAAAATTCGACAAGATCCCGACTTCCAATTGAATCCGCCATTTAACTACTGTTGTGAACCACTCCTATCACAATTATTTTAAGATTACTTGATGCGGTTAATGGGAGTATTGATAATGTTAATAGCGTTACTAGAATTCTTTTTTAAAAGAAAAATATTATAACTAAACCAGAGTGGTGAATAAATAACTTTAATATAAGTGACAAAGTGTTACATGATAAAATTAAGGTAGGGTTCATCAATAAAATTTGCAGAACTTAAATATTATCTAATATTAAAAAAAAATTAAATGTTACAGTATTTTAATCTAAATAATTCATTATTAAAAAATGGAATAATGGGGCGACGACACATACAGGCTACTTAGAAATAAGTTTAATTACTGCGAAATAATTTATTAAACCTTTAATTAATTTAATATACTTATTTAATAATACTTCACTCTACTTGCACTCTCTGGGATATATTATTTATTCATGCATTGCAGCCTTTCTAAGGCTGGCAATATATGATGGCCAAGCTTCAACCAACGCGAGCGTAACCAAACTGATACAAGGCGAATGCTACAGTGTATATGTTGGTCAAGTTTGAAGGACTGAACACACTACCATGGCTGACTAATATGTAGATACGACCTGCCGATTGCAGGCGAGCGCCTTTGATTTGTGCAGAAAAACCTATACTGTTCCAAAGTGAGACGAGCTGCGGCGAGCGATCCCTATTGGTGGAAAGGCACGCCAAACGAACAGTATACACGTTGGCACTAGTCTGAATTAGCCTAGACAAATGGGCAGTCTAAGCGTTGGTATTCGCCTTCGCTCGACTTACATTTATTGCCAGCTTAAGAGGATAGAGTAAGTCAGCTCAAATTCTAATTTCGTCCCCACTTGCCCGCGCGTCGTATGCTATGTACCGACATGTTTGTAATCACTAATACTGTAAGTAGAAAGGTCGTTAGACACTTATTTCATTAGGTTTATCATATTTATGCATGTTTCTTAACGCCAAGCCAGCCGCTTCTTATTTTTATCACGGTTATTTCCCATTTTAATTTTACGTCGTACTGTTGCGTAATGTATATTCTGATCGTAAGCGACACAACCTCCCCGTCCAAAGGCCGAGGCGAAGTGACCGTGCTGCAGGAATCACGCTTCAAAAGGCCAATAGTTTAGGTAATTTCCTTTTACAGTAAAAATAATGGTATTTTAAAAAAAGTAAATAACATAAGCACTGCTTTATAGTTAGTTCAGTTAGTATGCAAAGTTTCATGATCTTATTTAAAGTATTTTATGAATAACAGCGGTTTATTGTTTATTTTGTGATTTGTGTTTTCGTCTAACATAATCCTTAACATTAATCCTCAACTTTACCATATATTTATTTCAAAATTAATGCTGCAATATTTTCGGCATAACGAAGGATCTTGCTAAGCCATTTGACATTATATTCCTTAAAGTCTAGTCCGTATAATGCCTCAGTACCCGGATGACCGGCTTTTTTTTAAGTTACATTTAGATAAAAATTTTTTTGATCTTATTGACATAATAGAAAAAAACTGAACTGGTTATTTGAATAAAGAATTATGAGTGCAATTAGTTTAATTAAAATTTTCGTATTTTAAAACATACTAAAAAAAGGGCCCGAAATAATAGATTTTCTCACAAAAAAGGGAACTTGAAAAAAAAAAGGAAAAATGTCGAACCCAAGACGGGACGCGAACCAAGGCATTACGACTTCACGACAGCTCGATATCCACTTGACCTATTACGATTATTTACAAAGTGTCAAAATTTACGTTCTTATATTGTAGCAGTTTTTCATTTCCTGAAAACACGGACAAAAACACGTTTTCTAAAAATAAATCCTAGCTAGATCGATTTATTGCCCCCGAAACTACCTGGACACTAAATTTTATGAAAATCGTTTAAGTCGTTTCCGAGATTCCGATTATATATATTATATTCCGATTATATATATATATATATATATATATATATATATATATATATATATATATATATATATATATATATATATATATATACAAGAATTGCTCGTTTAAAGGTATAGGATACGTAGGGTACTTGCCATAGTTTCCACGCTTGGTAAGGAGATTTGGCAACCGAAAATAACAAAAAAAATAAAACTCTACATACTCATGCAAACAACATATAGAGGTTCAGTTTACCTACTCAGTTTGTTGTCATTCTGTTCGTCATCGGGCAGGTGCAGATCTCGAAAGTCAATCTTCCAGAGCAATGAATCCAGCTCTTGTTCGTACCGCCATCCTCGGTAAAGTGCTAAAGCTGCCAAGGCCAGCAGTGCTAACGTGCCACCAGATGCGCCCAATGTCCAAGCGCCGACGTGGCCTAGATATTAAGATATTGTTTTTAAGCTGTAATTTAATGTTTATAAATAAGTTATACTTCCATTTTTTGTAAGAGTCGATTAATATGTAAATTAAAAAAATATTTATAATATTACTAATATTATACATAGGCATATGTTATAATATCATATACACATATATATTATTAAAATTAATTACATCATTCTACTTCGTATAATCTTCGTCACAACCCTTGAGGACTCAGATAGGACCAGCTAGCCTCAGGGCTGAATTAAGCGACATCAAGCCCCTTTCCCAACTTATTAAATCAGAAGTTTTACTTATATAAAATTGTTTTCCAATAGAATAAGACTCAAACATCTGAAAGCTATTATTATATTAATTTTAGGATGAAATTGTTTGAAGTTTGAAATTTAATATCAATCTAAACAAAAAGGCAAATATCGATCTTTTCAAAGCATTTTTGTTTTGCGGAAGATGGATTAAGATTAATTTTAAGCTATTTGAGCTATTTTACAACCTAAAATCTAGAGTCTCTCAGAGAAAACTTTGGCTTCCCAGTATATTTTAGATTGGCAGTGGTTCACATTAAGTTGCAGCGCCATGGGCCGAGGGTGTGAATTCCGCACGGAACAAGTATTTGTATTGGCCTACAAATAACTGTTTCGGCACAGAAACAGTAATAGGTTTCGGGTCTGGAATGTTTGTCTGATTTACGTTTGTAAATTGCTTCCACGATACAGGAGAAAATCCTATTGTAAGTGTAGTGGCAATGTTTTAAAAAAATACAAAAATGTAATCTATGTTCACAAAAGCAAAAGCAGTTTAAATAAAAAAGTGATGTACATTCTGTGAACACTAGGAACAAAGAAAAGCAAGTGATACCAGTTTCTCGACTCCACGCAGTAATTATTCATGCATGGGGCAATTTATATGCTAATCACTAATCACCAAGTTTAAATATTTTATTGAACAAAATGAATACATAATTAATAATAACCCCTGGGAATGAGGTGGTCGCTTCCAAGCTCATTCTAAAATAAATTTTGAAAGTAGTGTGTACAACTTTTCATACGTAGGACACTCAATAAGTTTTGAGATATACAAAAAGTATTCTAGATACTATTAATATTTATTTTACATCTTTTCAAAATATTCTCCATCATGCTCTATACAAAGTTCCATTCGCCTAAACCAACTCTCAAAACACTTTTGCCAGTCTTGATCTGACAGGTCGGAAATCGCTTCTTCGTAGGCTTCTTCGGCGCTTGAAAAAAAAATTGCCTTTTATTTTTTCTTTGACTTCGGAACAAAAATAATTCATAAGGAGCTAAGTCAGGGCTGTAGGGTGGGTGACATAGAGTTTCAACACCAGATTCCTCAATAAATCCTTTTGTTTTAAGGGAGGTATGTGAAGAGGCGTTATCGTGATGCAGCATGATTCCCCGAAGCCCGGTCCCAGCTTTGGGTAATGCAACTGTAGTATACCATTCAGAGTTGACTGCCTACAATTTTCCAGCATTGACGTCGACAAATATCCGCTCCGCGAAAAGAACTAGACACCATTTTTTGCCGACGTTGCAAGGTCTTTGCAGTTTTGAGGTTTACTGTCCTTCTGAGTAGACCCATACCGGTGATTGCCTTTTATTTTCCGGATCATATTGATAGATCCATGTCTCGTCACAAGTAACGATTTCTGAAACATGTCTAGATGCCCCGTTTTCAAAATGTCTGTTTTTCGCTTTCGGAGAGCAAACGAGGGATCCATCGACAACAAAGCTTCCTCACTCTAAGATGTTGATGTAGGATGGTATGAATGCTCCCGAACTAATGTCTACAATCTTTTTGATGTCCGTATATGTGATTCGTGGGTCTTCTCGCACCAACATTTCAGAAGTCCATACATTTTCTGCCCTTACTGCTGTTTGCCCCGGTTCTTTGGTCATCTTTAAGGTTAACCACCTAAAAATTGTTGCGCGTGATAGAGAGTTCGATTAAGACAAATTTAAAATCGTAATATATCATAGCGCGCAAATGTTCGCGGTTAAGATCCATCGTTTTAAATGAAAAGCGGGGGAAGCGCTGCAGGAAAATTAAAAGAACTTTGTTTTTTTTTTTTAATATTGAACAATTGGTTTATGGAGTTCTATTTTGAAATAAATTTGCTTTTTAGAAATATATAACACGGATGCGTTCCATTTTTATATTTCGAGCATCTCAAAACTTATTGACTGACCTATGTAATGTATAATTTACTTTTTTTAATTAAAAGTCCGCTGAGTTGCTTGCTGATTCTATCTAGGACAGAGGTTTTTTTCAGAACCAGTGGTAAAGTAAAAAATAACTTTCTATAAGAATTACTTGTAATCTATATTGAGTTAAAAATCATTCTATTCAATTAATTCGAATTGAGCACATAGTAAGCACTTTTCCATACGTCCGAAAATAAGTTAGGTATTCACAGTTCGCCAGTAAACTATTCAACGCGGAAACGCAGCCAGTAGCAGCAGTTCTTAAAACTTAAAATAATAAATCCTATAAATCCGTAACCATTAGTTTACTGACAACAAAATATAAATTTATTTATATTATGTTCAATTATTTTCTTCCTATTAGCGATGGTGGGAAGCTGTGTCATATATCGATTTTTATGTAGAGATAATGATAAAGCTCCGTAGTTAAGAAACAAAGGTGCTTTATCATTATCTCTTTATATAAAAATCAACAGCTGTCCCTTAACAGTTTCCTTACAAACTTCGCTACACAAAGTCATAATAATCAACGATAATTTTTCGTGTCGTGTGTTCTGGCAGACGTGTGCGGCGATGTGTTGTCGTGATGCCAGAGAAAGTCTCGGCTTCATGATTTTGGTCATTGAATGTCTTCATGAATTTGGCCAACTTCTTTTCTCCGGGCAACTACTGAGAATTTCTTGACGAAAAACCTCAATAATTTTTTGGCTCGACCCGGGATTCGAACTCAGGACCTCATGATCAGCAGTCGCACTACTACAACCACTAGACCAACGAGCACACACACACACACACACACACACACACACACACACACACACACACACACACACACAAACACCACACACAAACACCACACACACACACACACACACACACACACACACACACACACACACACACACACACACACACACAAACACACCATACACACACACACACACACACACACACACACACACACATACACACACACACACACACACACACACACACACACACACACACACACACGCACACACACGCACACACACACACATCAAAATTTCAGCAAAATCGGTCCAACCGCTTAGAGAGTTTAGTGTAATACACACAAGGACAAGAGAATTTTATATATAAAGATATATGTGATATTATTCCACACATTATTATTTCCATACGTTTACATCCTACCTATTCCAGTATTTTTAATTATATTTGTTGTGTATTAGCTTCGCAGTAAATAAAAAGCTTACAAACCGTGAAGAGGGAGAGGGCTTGCGATCGCCAGATTGGGGCATTCTACCAAATTAATTGAATAATCCTACAATCTATTCGATAACAAAGTACGTCTGCTTGTAGCAATAGGGACCTTCAGATTTCTAAGCATTTAAGACGGTGATTCAATTTAAAGCAGAACTTAGATAAGGCATAATATACACTTTTAAGTTCTATGACCTGAGTTTTAAGTAAAATGTAATTCGTTTTTAAATTGAATAAAACTATTTGTTTCGAATTAAATAAAACTAATATTTTAGTGTAATACAAATCTGTACAACTATTTTTGTATCTTGGAGTCAATAGCCAGACATACAAAACTATTTCACAATATCCATGCTTTGAATTTCATGTGACTTTGCTTAGTATTTTTATAAAAAGAAAACAGTAAAGCAATATGTGACACCCAAAATATTCCTATTCTGCAGATGTAACGAATATCAATGGTTTTTCACAATGGGTTGATATTAAAGTAAGTTTGAAGGCGGTCGAAGGATTATATTAGGCAGAGAGGAACAATGCCTCGTCGATGTGTGATATTATATACCTATTGTATGATATTGCTTGTTAGGAGAATATGCAAAACTATTTACTCTTTTCATCACTTAATTCATATCTTTTACATTTTACCTAATGATAATGTCCACATTAACGTAATTAGTTTAAAAGTTTACTAAGTTTATGATAGCACTCATATAATGGAAACAACTATTCGCACTTAAACTTTGACCGCACGACAGTGGCGACTAAAACCTTATTCATGTCGTGCCTTAGGTATATCATGTCTTAAAAATTCACTCCATAGCCACTTAGTATCCGACAGCAAAAGTGATGAAATTATCAATGTGCGCAAAACATCTATTCCTTTAGCTATACTGGTCATGAAAATAAAATAGAATGATCTGAAGCACTGAAATTTATGTAAATATTTTTTTGTGTCGACTATTGAGTATTTATTTATTTAATATTCGTTTTAATATAATGTATAAGAGTACCAATGGGCGAACTTGAATGCCTTAAGGCATTCTCTACCAGTCAACCCTGAGAGAATTGAATAAGTAAATAAAGTTATATATTAGTATAAATAATAATTATTTACACGACAATTGTAATTTTTAAAATTATTATTTTATTTTAATTATGTAAGTACTTTACATTTATTGACTAGCTTACTTATGAAAATAATTATTTAATATGTTACGATAAATAATTTTCGCATAATAGATATGGTAAACACGTGGACTATGTACAACTACTTACCATCTTAAATGTACTATGTTTAGCGAATAAGTGATATTATTATTATAAAAAAACAACTTATTATAATGATATGCTTACATTACGTATTTTTAAAGCACTATAATTAAATTTGTTAAAATATATTTTTATTATCGCCTACAAAATTACTATGTTCGGTTAGGGGAAAGTATATTATTTACACTATGATCCTTAAATAATAATTCTTATGTCTAGACCTTGACGTTGCGTTTTTCTTGAAGTCTCGTACTTAAAATTTGCTTAAATTTATATTGTAATTGAAGTACCTGCTTTAAATAAAAAATGTATTAACTACCCGATGAGGGAGAAAGATGATGATGACAAAAATAAATTGGAAAATCGTAATAAAATACTCGCAATAGCGACAGGTAAGACACATGACTAGATGCAGTGCCGCTCTGGTAAGAGATGCAGGAATTGACATTCCTCAGGTGCGGGGAGGAATTGACATTCCTATGTAAGGCAATGTTTTACTTAAATAATGTTGCTATTTTTGAAAAAAAAATCCGTAAATTGTGTAAATTAAGCCAAGATTCGAAATTGACTCAGGACGTTTTTAAAAAGACTTTATTAATAAACCTATAACTATTAATGTGCGATACATTACTTATATACTACTTAATTAATCCGCGATGAATTCTAACCTAAGGCTACATGTCCGATACATGTACGAGCCAAACTAAGACTATCCTAATGCTTATTCTGGATCTTTAAGCTAACGAACGGTTATCAGTATTCACGCGAAAGACCACCCGTCTTCCAGACGCAATTCAGCAATCTACGCCCACGATTACGCTTGAATTGTTATGGTCTCCGGTGCAGTTCCGTGAATACTGGGATGTATAACTCTTCCCCCCTCAGATTCGAAATTACCGGGTGAAGTTTTCCGAGTCCGGTAATTTCGATACAAATATTTTTTATAAAGGATTACAATTATTATAACTAAAATTACATATGAAATTATTGTCCCGATACTTATGTCCTTCACATTTACGACACTTTCACTTTGCTCACTTTTTACACTATCACTGGTTAATATGTGGTTTAGCTGCTGTAGATTGGTCAGGTCCACGTCATCCAGATTTACTGTTGCTGGATTTGAAGATGTCTTCATTTACAACTGTGATGTTTCCGGAAGATTTATTATTGGTAAAGGAGTTAACGGGTACTCCTCTATATTTTCACGATGCCTTTTCAGACTGAATCCCTTAATTTTAGCTTCGCAGTTGTCGTCAGCTGAGATTATGTATGTCCCAATTAATTATAGTGTGATATTTCATTTCCACATTTTTTGGTAAGTAATACTGTGGTTTTGAATGGAACATTCATCGATCGGTTTCTATTTTCATATTATTTTTACATCATCAAACTCTACTAATAGGGGCCGGCATTGGGTGGTGTTAGCTGCAAAACTCATTAGGCTGGTTACACAATTATCCTTAATTAACATGGATGAATAATCCTCTTCACACAGGAACAGTGAGTCATCAATTTCTTTACATGGGTGAAAAAGTGACATCGCTTTCAACCCTTTCATCAGAATGTAGGGGTATATGGATACAACAAGGAATGTTTGGTTCATGGAATTAGTGCTAGGTAAAGGAAGAATTTTGTAACAAGTATGTGTATTTGAATCAACTAGGGATATATCTAGAATAAAGGTTATTTGATTTTCCTTTGCATATACTTTTAAATCTATACTTTGCTCTAATTTTAAAATGTTTTCTACTTTTACAGGAAATACAGATTATTTCTTTGTTCAATAATTTTTAACAATGACATCGGTGTCAATAATAGACTGATGCAATGTTCCTAGTTTACTAATAGCTACCGCTGTTTCAATTTCGTCCAGTTTGATATATATAGTTTGAAAGTTATGTAGAAATAGGTTATATACGTTAGATATTTTAAGTTCCGTTTGAGAGTTGTTGGTTATATTAATTTGTTTTCTCATTTCTCAAAGAGTAGCATCCAGCTGTATGAAATTGAATTTTGTACTATGTGTAACATTAATAAAAGTTTTCATCATTTCGGCGACCACTGTCATTTTTCTATTTAGCTGACCTTGATTTACTTTTACATCATTTATTAAAGCATCGTACCTTATGGCATCATCATTGTCTAAATTACCTGTCACGATTTTAATAAGAGACCCAAGAGGATTCAGAATACCGCGTTTAATCCTCTTCGATGGTAATAGTTGTTTTAATTTTTCAATTGTTATATTTTGAATATAATCTGTTTGGATTTTTAAGTTATTTATTTCAGAGTTAATTATTCTTTTACCAAAATAACGTGTCCCACGTGTATTTAGGTTTCGTACCGATTCTTATTAAATTCTAGATCCTCACGTATTAAGCTTAAGTCTAATACTAAAGACCACTTATCGTTACTAATGAGAGCCTGTCCCTCCTTTATCGGTAGTATGCCGGAATTTCGGACAATCGGTTGAAGTACAAGGGTCTTTGTCCTGAAGACTTGCAGCAGGAACAGAATGAACCTGTGGAGGACGTTTTATATCCTTAATTGGGTCCCTTGTATTTTGACCATGATACTTAATTGATACTGTGTTTCTAACTACATCTTCTATTACCTCTGCCTTTTCGTAACGCGCTTTATCCTTACTTCTACTAACATTCGCGCCTTTTATAAATATTGTGTCCTTATTTTGTAATCTTTTAATTTCTTTAGTTACTTTTAGGGGCTTAGAGAAAATTGTATCCTCATTTTGTAATCTTTCGATTTCTTTGGTTACTTTTAGGGGCTTAGAGAATATTGTGTCCTTATTTTGTAATCTTTTAATTTCTTTGGTTACTTTTAGGGGCTTAGAGGACTTCATGGTAACCCTATCGTCGGACGTATTTTGTATCACCGTGTCTGCAAATGAATTGACGCATTTTACTATAGCACCTGACATCCTAACACCTTGACCAAAATTGACATCATATATTTTTGCGTTTCCATTGTGCATATCCGTTGGGACGTTTTTGGTTCCAACGTAATTTCGTATGAGGGGTTATATATAATAGGTATATTTGTATCGCGTGTGTGCAATACTTGGTTTTTCATATATATTGAAGCGTCAAGTTGTTTTAAAAGATCCGAACCTATTAAACCGTCATATCTACTATCGACGTCATATACACAGAATTTGTGTTTTTCTAAACTTTTAAATGTTTTAAAGAGCGGGATACATATAGCTTCGTTATGTTGGCTACGTGCATGCGTACTTATAACTTCGAAAGATTCATGTAATTTGAAAGGGGAGAAATATTGTTCTGCCTTAGATGTACTTATAAAAGATCTCGTACTTCCGGTGTCTATCATAAAACGAGCCTGTATTTCCGGGATTTCGATATGCGGGAGTTTAAAAGTCGTATCACAATTTATTTGTATAATTTCGGGGGTGGATTGGGGGGTTCTACCTGAAAATTTTCAGTATCATTCGAAATTATATTAGGGTTGTGACTTACTACTTCTATTTAACTAAACGATTCTACTTCAAATTGGGGAAATTCTAAATTATACGTGTAATTATTCGCGGCACAGTAATTTATCTCATGGTTATAATATTCCGCTGGTATTTCGGGTTCGTTATTATAGAATATCTCGTTATTTTGGGGAACCCAAGAGTCATCTAGCATATTTTGTCTTATCGGACGTGCGGTACGCATAGAGATATCGGTATTTTCATTTAAATTTTGTTTTTGGAGATTCTGATTGGGTATACCAAATTTAAAATTATTTTGGGGTCGATCTGTAAAAGATAGTGGGGGTTGCGCATGATTATTCATGGGTGGCTTAAAACCCTGGTGTTGTTGAAGTATGCCAAATTTAAAGTTAGATTGCTGGTTTGGAATACCAAACTTAAAGTTCTGTGGTCCCATATTATTATTAAATCTTGGGCCATTATTAAAACTATTTTGAGCAACAAATCTTTGACCTTGTTGCTGATATGGGATACCAAATTTAAAATTATTATTAGGCAATTGGAATTCTGTGGTCCAAATTGTGGATTTGCAAATTTAAAATACGATGAATTATTGTTAGGTAAAACATTAACACTTTGTTGGGGTTTGAAATTTTGGGATGTTATATTCTGTTTCGTTTTATTTTTCGCATTATATTGGTTCATGAAATTCACTTTCTAGGTTACGACACTCAAAGCGGATTCTAAACTAGTACACTGTCTAAGACGCACGATACGCATATGTTGTATCCTATGACAAAATCGATAAATGATTCACCAGACTTAATTTTCATTTGTTCTTATTCGATAGCTATGCAATCTTCCGAACGCGGATCGCCAAAATGTTGAATTAAAATATCTTTAAGCGTATTCCAATAATTAATATCATCACGCTCACTTAACAAATGTGCTGCCCTACCTGTTAATCGGCTGCTTATCGCATGGAATACATATAATGTTTGTGTGGCATTATTAGGGCCTGCGAAAGACCCGTATATGTATTGAGCTTTCTTAATATATAAATTTAATAATCCTTCCTCTCCTTCAAACTTAGGTATAAGACAAAGTAAATCCTTAGGTATTACACGTAATTGTTCCATTTTATTTAATATTAATATAACAATTTATATAATATTTAATTATTAATTTATTTTTTATTTTATTTAATTATTAATTTTAATTTATATAATTATTAATTTTATTTCTTTAATATATTCTTTTATTTCCTTAATTATGTAATTTTTATTCTTTATAACACAATTTAATAAATTTTCTTTAATTTAAATTAATTTTCAATACTTAATTATTAAACTTAATGATATAGAATAAATTGCATGTGTGCAATTTATTTTGTTCGATTTAAGAAAAATCAAATAACACTATAATTCTAGCAAGCAAAAATAGATGGGAACAGAGATGGACGTGAAAAGGTTAACTCATCCTTAACTGTAAAACAACTTTGGTGATGATAATTTAAATATGTGACGTCTTTTGTTCTAGATTGTGAACCCACTCATTAAATTGAGAACTCTTATTTTAACTATTATTAACTTGTGACTTCCATGACTGACTTGACACTGGCAGAATTCTATCAAGAGAAGCCATAATTTAAAAGAAGAAGAAGAATAAATCAAGTAAACGCCTCATCTTATAATGCAAATATAAATACATTGTCACTGCGAAGTCTGAGTTCTGCAAAGACAATTACTCGTAAAAATATGACGTCGGGGCTACCAATAACGAGTTACTGGACGATTTCTGGTTGATTTAGCCGAAATGATAACATACAACATACACAAATCTATTCCTGTGTATACTTTCATTACTAAAACATAGGTCTTACGTTATTGAACTTAAGGATTACTGAAAATTTCATTTTTTTATCAATATAAATAATAGTTTAACAACGAATAAATCACCCATGGTTTTTATGTCTGTTTTACAAAATATAATTAGAGATGTGAGTTGGAAACAAAAATTTATATCAATTAATATCTTACATTAATTACAATCCTACATTCGCTGATAACATAGTGTTCTTCTCTTAAGCATAATAAAAAAATATGCACGGTCAGTGAAAGCATAGGTTTAAAACTAAACACCTCAAAAACCAAAGTGATGACTGATGACAAGCGACATCGCTCAGAACCCTGTAATAATAATTGGAACCTCGCTAGAATATGTAGACACTTACTTATTCTTAGTCAAACAAATCTCTTTTAGGTAATTCAGGCACACAAAAGAGGTTGAACGGAGAATAAATATGACAATGAAAATATTTTGGAGTCTAAAAGAAATATTAAATCTAAGTTACCTTTAAAACTAAAGAAAGAAGTAATAGATTCTTGTTTACTTTCTGACTATCCTATGGTTCCCAAATCTTGATATACAACAAAAAAAGTAAGGTACAAACGAGTCAAAGAGCAGTAAAGAGCGTCAGCGTCAGCGTAAGCATCTTAAGCATGATGCCCTCGAACATACCGCGCTTGAAATGGAAATTATCAAGTCATATTGCAGGCTTACCAGATAAAATGTGGGCTCAAAGAGTTGCGGCATAATCAGGACCGTAAATAAGTTTAATAAGTTTGTTTATATTTTTTCTTTTTACAGTTATATCCCTTTTTGCATAAGACTCTTAGCAGGAATTTCGATTTTACATATAATTATTTATAATTATATGTAAAATCGATAATTAATATTTATCACTTATGGCAAAAAGATCAGTTGCCTTTTTTATTTTAACCTGTACGTCACTGTGGCGTAGAATTCATGTTAACACAAAAGTACTCCTTTTATCTTAAGTTTCCGTATTCAATGAAAATGTAACACGCAAGATCCGGTTTAATTGAGCACTCTGTTTTAATGACTAAATGTATTAAGCTGATCTTAAAATAAACAGCTTCCATTTATGCACACATGTTGCTATAAAGTTATAGGAAAAACATGTAAAGTGTAAAACTCTATCCATATGTTTTGTCCTGCGGGCGTTGGGCACCGCGGGAGTCGCGTGCGGGCGATGGCCTTACAACGTCCGTAACGACCCACCCCACTCGCTGTCGCTTACAAAGCTTGTGTTTAATGCCGACCCCAGCAATGCTGCAAACTATTAGTTTTTTACTACAACAGCGCACAAAATGACCGACCTTAAGTAATGGACCGTATACATATCCATTACGGCGTAAGCGAAAACACCACTCGAGATCGCTCTCGAAGTATTTTTCACATGTTACAACGTAGGCGGTTTTGATGTGTGTATTAACATAACAATGTTATACTTACTGACGCATTTTTCTCCCCTAAATCCGCACGGCGGCTCTGAGAGAGGCACCCGACCACCGGGCCATTTCATTTCCCGCATGAATCTCAATTCCTGTATAAAAGAATGTAGGTTGTCAAGGTTGAAAAAGTTTGTGATAATTACTTTTAAGTTATAAAAGTAAATACATTATGATGTGTGTCACTTTGGCACCTCATTGTATAAAAAATGTATTTCAAATACATAAAAAACTAAAGAAACTTTACGTATGTTTATATATTGACGTTCTATCTGAACATCACAATGTGCATACATTTTACATGCGGAGAAGACCACTGTTGCAACCTATCGAAAGTCCACAGCTGCACATAGGCCTTATCCATAAATTGAGTCATAGGGGAGGCATTTGTATATATATATATATATATATATATATATATATATATATATATATATATATATATATATAGTTGCCATAGTTGCTATACTTGGCAGAAGGGTTGACGAAAACTGCGGATATTTTTTTATTGTCCGCGTCCTGATCTGTTTCACTCCGTCGCCTCTTACGATACTCACGGGATGTTACGCCGTAGTGAAATTTCATACACCGTTACTATACGGTAGAGTTAGAAGAACTTAAGCGAACGCCCATGCTCACAATGAATACCAGCATAAATAGCAGCACAATGGACCTGTGGTGTATGTTGTGACTTAGGAAAATCAGAGATATTTTTTACTAATAACGCATTCCGCGTCACCGTAAAAAAAAATCTCAGTATTCAGGCAATCCATCTTAGCCCTTGGTTGTGACAACGTACTTGCATTTTGATTCTTTATCGAGAATAGATGTATGTTTCGAATTTCGATGATGGGGTCACACGATCCGGGTACCCTAGGTGCACCGTATGCTCGTTTTATCTTAACATCGAAAAAATCTTAATACACATAAAATAATCTCAACAAGTTTGCAAAATCATATTTCAACTTTATTATACAGATTTATTTTGCGTTAACCGGCCAAATTTGCAAAGAAGGTTCAGAATTTGGCTCTGAATTCAATTTGGGATAATTTCAAATGAAAGTATGTGGAAGAAAGTAGGTAGAGCCATGCTGCACCTATATTAATTGTATAGTTGTAGCACAAATGGGTCGGCTCGACCGTGGAAAGACCACGCTCTCACAGAATACCAGCGTCAAAAAGCAGCTTAATGCTGCTATGTTTCGTATGGTGAGTGTAGAGAACCGGAGACCCTTCTTACTGGAAAAGAGGCATTCCATCTTAGTCCTCAAGGCTGACAACGCTTCTGCATTTTGATTTGCAAACGAGGATAGATGTAGATGTCTATGGGCCACAGCAACCACTTACCATCAGGTGGACTGTATGCTCGCTTGTCAAACTTTTCCTATACAAAAAAAATTACCAGTATTTTCAACAATTGCAATAACGGTATGTATATCATTATTTATATATTTGAACTTAAGTTTAAAATTTGGCTACTCTTTGAAAAATAACCCTGTATACTCGTAATGTACTCGTACTAGTACTAAAACGTACTAAAGAAATCGGATGCCATTAAAGTTTTAAGTATATACTGTTGATATATATGGTAATAATTTATGATTAATTAATTAATTTCTGGTTTTATTAATTTAAAGTTCTTCAATAATTATTGAAGATAAGAATATTTTGAAACACATTGAAACATAAGAAAGTTTCTTTGCATTTCGTTGACAACTGCTATGTCAAATTAGTTCAAATGAAATATTTTTAAAGTGGAATAAAATTCGGGCCGCGTCCAGATTCGCCAGGCGACCGGGCGCCATTAGTGCTGGATACGGTTTGCTATTTATATATTTGTAAATATTTGTAACATTTCTGCCTTGATCTCGCAAGAAGATAAACTCGTCTAAGTAAACGTTTAGCTTTGTAAATACTGAAGGGAAATTACTCTATCATACTGGACTTTGTTTTCAATACTATATAAATTAAAAATTTTAGTTTTGTGTCATTTAAAAGCGACATGCAATAATGAAAAAAATCAAAATTAACTAATTTAAAAAAAATATTTGTTGGTATATTTTACAACTTTACCGGCGCCTTCTTGTGCATAACAGCGAGTGGATAGAGCCCCGGGGGTCGCTCTGGGTCCATGGACAGGAGTGTGTAGTTACCCTCCGCATCTCCGTTCTCATCCATGTGCACCCAGTAGCTAATAGTAAACCACAAATCATTATTTATTTTTTGTTTCCCAATAGAATTTGTTATATGCGGTATACAATCGAAAGTACACACTGTAATGTTACATTTTATGCAGTTTTAGTACCAGTCTAAGGAGCACTGGTAGCTCCAGACATTACAATTTTAGGTGCTTATTTTTCACATGATCGTCGGTGAAGGAAAACATCGTGCAAAAACGTGCATGTCTGAAAAAAAATTCGAAACATGTGAAGCCCTCCAACGCGCATTGGGTCAATGCGGTGGACACTTGAGTTAAAATAATAGCTTACTTGTAAAAACTACGTGCATATCTTTGTCCATACACATTGTTCCCCCCCACTCCCCCCTAAAATCATGTATAATGTAAATAGTGTTTCAAAGTATAGTCAGAGTATGTATAATGTATTTTTGTTGTTTCTCACGACTTTGTATGTTTAAAGTGTTCAGTTCACGGAAATATATTATTAGTACTTCATTTTTTTATACAAAACCTTTTAACAGAAGTTAATTATTATAAAAAAGCATATGTACACGTACACATTAAAAACATTTTGTAAGGTATGACAGAATAATAGTCTGAAAATGTATTAAATATGAAATATAATAAAAACAAAGAGGATTTTGAGTTATAAATTTTAAGATAATACATAATAATTAATAAAATTAAACTTAAGCGTTACGTTGCCTGGAGTAATAGGAAACGAAAAGAAGCGGACAATGCCCGGAAAGGCTACTTTTTATAATTTGCATGCTCTTTGCATTTCAATGAAGTTGCGACGACGCGAGGGAACAATGTCCAAAATGTGCTCGTAGCATAGTTTTGTAGCTTGTACGCAGAGAGCATGCACAATTATAATCATATTATACAACCGTGAAAGAACAAATGCTATAGTTTAGTCACAAGTTGCCTTTATTGTCGACACCGTCCACGCCAATTTCTTTTATCGCCCTACCGAGCTCAGATAGCGACCCTGCTATAATGTACAATATTAAACTAACAATTCTTTTTGTCCCGTACTGCGATTCTGAATTGTATACTTTCGTTAATTTCACGATTCGGTGACTCCAAAAAGTATCCAATGTTTTCTTTGTGTTTAGTATTGTTCTATCATCTTTATAAGTGTTTCAAATATCCGATGAAGAAAATTACGACATATTATAGGTGTATAAACGCAACATAATTAATTTAAGTGTACATATTTTTGTTTCCCATTTTAAACTATAGCCTTCTTACAAAAAGAGTTTCTCGTCAATTAAATAATGTATTTTCTGTTCTCGGCATTCTCAATTGTGTTTTAAAGGCTAACAATTAAAATATGTTATATAATTTCTTAGTTATTTAATTATGTGTAGGTATTGGTGATTTCCTTTATCCATAAATAATTTTATTAAAAAAAAATCGCTTACCCCATGACACTGCGATATGTTGTGTTCCTAACGTGAAGCATTAGAGCTCGACCGTCCCGCGGGTCCTCTCCTATACTGAGTGCAGTGGCAAGAGCTCTCGCGTACACCCACACTGAGTCGTGAAGCCATGCTGCTTCCACTGGGATCTGTTAAGGATTTAGATTACAGATTACCTGCTGTTTAAAATTATATTCTTACAAAACCCACACTCCCTACTGTGCCATTATAATAGTTACAAGAAAAATAACGAAGATGGACGTAACGGTAGAAGTGAGTGTTTTTTACAACTTTAATAACTGCTATAGATATAACATGACATAACATTATCTTCTTCTTTGTTTTTAGTTTAGACTTATAATCCTCGTGATGAAATGTTTGGCGCAATTCAAAACTTACGCACTAGTATTCTTGATAGTGTCTTAAAAAAAACGTGGTTCTTCTATTATCGTAATGGTAGCGAACAAAAACACGTATTCTGTTTTTCACGTACGTTTTGGACATACATGTAAGTGGACTTCTTAGCCCACTCTCATGGATAGAGTAATCCCTTATATAAATAATGCATAAATATAAAGGATAGACTCTATCTATGGAAGTTCCATAGCTAAGGGATAACTCTATTTATGAGAGTGGACTCGATAGGGGTCTCGTGATTATCTTTTTTAATTTGCCCCAAACTACTTCACTATACTTTTCTTTTCTTTAATAGATAAGTCTAATATATCTTGAAATATGAATGTGATGATCCTGTTGTCTTTAGTATTTAAACTTTATTTAAATGTTCTATGAGGTTTTATTCATGTCACTATGAATGTTCATGTTTATTGTTTAGTTAAGTAAAGGTAAAATTGTATAAGGAAGTTTATGCCGCATTCGATATTCTTAAACAAAATTTGTTTCTTGCTTGAGAAGAATAAATAAACTTCGCTGACTGGTCTATACTACAAATTGGTATCTTTTTTAAGAAACATTGTAATTATGCGCATATGTATTGTCCAGTTGCAGACGTATTGCCTACGTATATAGCGTCTTTTTAATTTCCTTTTCTATTCCAGAAATATTCTCAAAAGTGTTACAGGGGACGCATTTTACATTAGAGTATTTATTGCAATCATACAGAGTGGCACGTTAGGGTTAAGTAATTTTGTATGAAGTAAATATTAACTATGTACATATACGCAAACTCTTTTAAAAATTAATAGCCAGGAATCGATTTTGCTTTTTTCGTAAAAGACCCAGCCTTATAGTTTAAACTGTCAATCGATTGTGTTGTTAAAAATTATTAAAAACATTGCATCAAATCAAATAAAAAGTCTGTAGTTTTGGCGAAAGCTTTACCGCCGGCGGATTACTACTCTAGTTTTATTCTTTAAATAGTTTGAAGTGGAAGTGAATAGATGCGGGTTTGTGAATTAAATGTGAGCTATTAGTGGAAATCACGAAACAAGTGGTCAGATGTTTAAAAAAAACTAATTGATTTTGTCTGCGTCCGCTGGTTTAAAGTGCTGTCAAATCTCACTAAAACTTTGGCAGTGTGTCGTGTCAAAATATAATGAAGAAATATGTAACACATAAATGTTATATAATATAACGTGTTACATGAATATAAACAGCGTTTAATGAATTTGTCGAGTTTTTTTTGGCTAAATACCTTGCAGCCAACGCTCGAAAAAATAAAAATAAAAGTAAATACTATAACACCTCAGTAAGTACAAGCTTAATGTATGTTATTATTGAAAGTAGTGATTTATATTCACTGATTAGTCTGTGATTTATATTCCCTTTGGTTATTACTCTGACAGAACATTATTAACCTCTACCGAGAGTTCTAAAACATTTCCCTTTTCTTACTTTTTTTCTGAGTATATTATTCTAATAATCTTGTAACGTAGATAGTTTTTAATCAAAACCAAAGTAGTCATCGAAAGTTGTTTTAGTATTTCCTTATTCTTATTATTTACATTTTTTAAATACTGTGTGCGTAGTTGTTTTACTTCCGTTATCTAAACGCGATGCCTTATTTGAGTATTTAACGAGTCACCTCGTTTCAGTCCGTGGGTGTTGTATGTAGGTGATACGGCACAGCGTCAAAGCTGCGAGATGACTTGTGCTGCGATCGTCAATCCACCTTCGAAGCGTAGCGAGTGAAGGAAATCCTCTCCACAACGGGGGAGGCCTGGGTTGAAATTTAGAATCGTTTGGCAGGAATTTGGGGGAGTAAGGTGTTTTATTTGGTAGAGGTTTGGTCCTCTATTATAATAATACCACTCCCATCAAAAGGTATTGCACCGTTCTTGAGAAAAATCAAAACGAATATCCCATAGAACTAACCTCAAAATCATAACTCAAAATGAATTATGGGGGTGGGAGGTGGTGGAGAGGGAGGCGGGGGAGTTGTAGCGTCGCTTTCCATTTCCACATCCTGCCGGGCATGCTTATTTTTTTTTATAAATTTTTAAAAATCTAATTTTGAAGTTATGTTTTCGTAATGTTTTTGAGTATAAACCTGATTTATGGGAGGAGAGAGTTGGAGGAGGGAAGCACCACGTAGCGCAGTCGAAGGAAGGCAGGTCGACGGAGCACCGCTTCGCGGGGCTCCTGCTTCTGAGTAGTTTACAAACAATTAACCACGAAGGGAATGGCGGGGTCTATTCGCTCGCTTCGCTCGCTCACTCGACCCCGCCATCCCCTTCTAACCTAACCTGTCCGAGTCGCGAAGTCTCGAGCTCGCTTCGCTCGCTCTTGCACTCAGCAAAGCACCAAAATATTAGCTTTCATAATTACTTTAAATTATAAACATAATATATACTACAATAATAACTACACTACGGCTCGCACAGGTACCTGCGATTATCTACGACGGGCGGGGGCTGCTCTCCCTCCGCACCTACGGCTTTACAAAAACACCTTACAAAACACACACACACACACACACACAGGAGTAGGGCAGACAAGACTACGTGGATTCGGGGCGTGCTGATTTAATTTTAGTACAGATTCGATCAGATTAGATATCTATAGTCAGGTTGCCTTTGCTCCCGCCACAAACACAAAATTCTGTATGCTATCCAGCTTTCACAGTAATATCGTATAGTTTCTTCTCAGAAGGTCGGTCGGAGCTAAGACTGCAATATAATTCTGCAAGACCCGCCGCAGAAGAACACAAAAACTCTCCGATCACACTCTTAATCTCATGGCTGTTAGACGGGAGATGAGGCTGAAATTGTCAACAGATTTGACAGCATACAGGCAACTGAACAGACAGATCTCCAAATGCATGCGGCGAGACTTACGCAACTTAAATACTGCTCGTATTAAAGAAGCGATCGAGCGGAACCAGGGCTCCAAAGTCTTTGCCAGAGATCTGTCTGCCAGAAAGAGCCAACTTTCAAAGCTGAAGACTGAGTGTGGCAGCATCGTTTCCGGGACACCTGAGATTTTGACTGAGATTGAGAGGTTTTATGGGCAACTGTACACATCATCGTTGGAGCCACACGCAAGTGTGAGTAACGATCCAAGAGCAAGTCTTATCCGACACTATTCCGATGATATACCGGACGTCAGTCTGAGCGAGAATAGAATGGCTCTCCAGCACCTTAAAAACGGCAGGGCCCCAGGCGAGGATGGAATTACAGCGGAGCTTCTGAAAGCGGGTGGAAAACCGGTACCGGTAAACCGTCCTCCATGGTGGCACTACTCCGGAGGCGTGGAACAGAAGTACGGTGGTCTTGTTCTTTAAGAAAGGTGACAACGCTCTCTTGAAGAACTACAGACCGATTTCGCTTCTGAGCCGCGTCTACGTGCTGTTTTCGAGAGTCATTACGAATCGTCTCGCACACAGACTCGACGACTTCCAGTCTCCCGAACAAGTCGGTTTCCGAAAAGGCTTCAGTACCATAGACCACATACATACCCTGCGGCAGATTGTACAGAAGACCGAAGGGTACAATCTGCCACTTTGCTTGGCGTATGTGGACTATGAGAAAGCCTTTGATTCGGCCGAAATTTGGGCGGTGCTACAGACCCTTCAGCGGTGCCAAGTTGACTGTCGGTATATCGATGTGCTGAAGTGCTGTACAGTAGGGCTACGATGGCTATCCGAGTACAGAACCAGAGTTTGAAACCTATCCAATTGCAGAGAGGTGTAAGACAGGGTGACGTTATATCCCTGAAACTCTTCACCGCTGCATTGGAATACGTTTTCAAGCTACTGGACTGGTAAGGACACGGTATTAACATCAATGGCGAGTACATCACTCACCTTCGATTTGCCGACGATATAGTCCTTATGGCAGAATCGCTGGAGGACCTAAGCACTATGCTCAGTGGTGTCTCCCAACGGATTGGTCTTAAGATGAATATGGACAAAACAAAGATCATGTAACATGGACAAAACAAAGATCATGTTTAATGTCCATGTCACACCTATGCCGGTAGTTGTTGGGAGCACTATGTTCGAAGTTGTTGACGAGTACGTATACCTGGGAGAAATAGTCCTAGGTAAATCCAACTTCGACCGAGAGGTTCGATGGATTCAACTCGGCTGGGCATCGTTCGGGAAATTACAACACATCTTCTTGTCAGGTATACTTCAAACTCTGAAAAGTAGATTATACAACCAGTGTGTGTTGCCAGTGATGACTTACGGATCTGAGACGTGGTCTTTCACTGCTGGCTGTATGGGGACGCTCAAGGTCGGTCTCAGCAAGCTGGCTATGCTCGAAGTTTCTCTGCGTGATAGACTCAGAAATGAGCATATCAGTAAAACCAGAGTGACCGACATAGCCCAGCGGATTAGTAAGAAGTGGCAATGGGCCATATAGCTCGAAGAACCGATAACCGATGGGGAAGAAAGGTTCTCGAGTGGCAGCCTCGTACCGGTGGGCGTAGTGTAGGGCGACCCCCCACTAGATGGAGTGACAACCTGGTAAGACATGCAGGAAGTCGATGGATGCAGTTGGCTCAGGACCGTTCTTTGTGCTTTGTACCTTGTTACACAATATTTATTTTAAATTATTAATTTATAAAAATCTCGCCCTTCGCCTTAGAACCAAATGAGAACAATCGCAAGTGTATAAATTATTTTCAAACAGTTCTTTACGCCGAATCCTTGCATCATTCGTCAAATTCATGTTCAAGTTCATGAAGACACGCACAGTATATGCTTACACACGATTATGATACTTTTTACAACCAAAGAGATTGCATGGTAATTCACTCGTCACCAGTCATCAAAAACGATTTGTAAGTATATCTTTTATTGCACCATAATAATATACTGAAAATTTAGTTCAGAAAATTGTAATTAATAGAATCGATATAGCCATTCAATTAACTCACTGCATAACTCCTGACGGTACGTTTACGAGAGCTATTTAACTGCAATTAAATGTTATGTGTGGAAAGCGCGTAGCTGACCGAAATCAATTAAAACTGTTATTTTGGCAGGTAACGGAATAGGTAGTTATTTATTTTGTAGTAACGCTGTGCAAATCCGGAAGTTTGAGTCTATAATTAGCAAATAGGTAAGGCTTAAATTTAATGATTTCCCAGAAAAAGAATTAGTACTTCTTAAGATTACACTTTAACTGTCAGATATTTCTTTTCACATAATAAAGAACAAAGTCATAAAGAAATATTTTTCACATTACGATAATAACCAATGAAATTGTTAGTTGCAATTTTAAGTGCAGATTTATCACATGCTCGGCGGTGAAGGAAAACATCGTGAAGAAACCTGCATCTCGGAAAATAAAAAAATATTTTGAAGTCACTTAAGATCCCAGTCCTAGACATTTTAAGTTCCTTGCCCAAAAACCCTCTTAGAAATGAAGGGAGGCCTGTGCCTGTGCCTTTACCTCACTTTACTTTTTTCCTTCGTTGGTTATGGACATAGAATACTATAATACACAATAGAATGGCTGTCAACCTTATTTTGTACGAGGAGAGGCGTCGCCGGGAGCCCACATACAAGAAATTACGTCGTATTATCACTACTACAAACCCAAATCGCTGTGTTGACAGACAGATTTTAATACATATTTATTTGAAATTTATACGTGTTGTTAGTGACATTTTCGTGGCTACACGGGCTCCGCCTACTCCCCCGTTCTGTTATGTATGTAATAATAGTATTCTATGGTTATGGATGATTAATTCATTACCATTGAATAAAAAAAATGTTATGGCTAAAAAAGTCTTACCACTTTCCCGCCACCCATAGTGACCAATGGATTAATGAAATTAAATGGCGGCAGTTGGAGTCTCCTATTAACTTCTTGCTCGAATGCTGGATACGACGGTGAAGGCGATGGAGCGACGGCGAGGTACGAGCGAAATGCATGGAATGTTCTCGGTATTGGTTCTTTGCGTAACGGCCCAGATAGATAACGGATCGCCTCTTCAGACTCGTATTTGTCGACATCCACTCCAATAGCTGCATATTCCCCTGTTAAAGTTCTACTTTGTAGCAATATGCAAGCTTAATTATTTATGCGAAAACTATGGATTATGACAAAAATCTTGGATTTTGTTTTAGAACTAATGCAAATAAAGTTAGATCCAGAATTTATATGACCATTTGAGGTCATAAAGGTTTTTGAAGGTGACCATTATAACCTTAAAACCCTTAACTCTAACCGTACTTACAAATATGCACACGATAGGTTGCGAAAAATGCCGGAAAATCAAAGTATAACTGACGAAATCGAAACAGAGCAAATGAGTTCTGACAGTGAAGATATTCTATTGAAAATACTCTAGTTTACACGATGATTGAACCGTACCAGAGGTTGTCGTGTAGCCGTACGTCAGTGGAAACGAACTTACAGTCCACCTGCTGGTTGGTGGCCACTGTAATCCACGGAAAATTGCAGCTAACTTCAAACAAGGAAGATTACCGATAGTTATCTCTGAGGACCGCTGGAATGCCGCACAGCCTGTTATTGTAGCTGCTCTTGTAGTGTTTGACTGGCGCTATACCCTCAAACTGGAACACAGCAGTGTAATCACTGTTAAAAGGCAGTAGAAATAGCTACACTTCTATGATTTATATGCAAAATATACCTACCTACTTAGGTGGACTTCTATGCTAGAAAGGAGTCAAACTATGTAAAATTTAAATGTGCGAGCAATAGTGTACATTAGGCTAGCATGTTACTAGAATTCTTAGAAAATAAAAACAAAATACAATATCATACATTCCATGGTGAAATACTTCCGTAGTTTTGTAATATATTTAAGTAGCTCTACACATGTATGCCATTTTCATTACATATAAAACATGTATTCATTTATGGGTGAGCCGTAGGTTCGAAGGTAAGAATATATTAAATGAAATAAATTAAGTGCTATAATATAGCGTGTTTTGTGTTTGGTCCGTTGGTTGGTCCCTCGGAAAACGCATGCTGGCTTCTTCACTTTTGTGGGCATACCTGTCTGCTTGACCAGTATAAAAGAAACCGGTTTCTGCTAGATCTTCAGGCTTTTCAGATCTTGTCACATAACGGGAGGCCAATCTTCGAACATGAGCACTACTGGCTAGATTTTGAATGATGAATGAATATTCAGCTCTTGAGTACTGCATATTCTTCTCTTTTCTTCTCCACTCGGCGTTATAGTTTTGCTATTCAATGACTTGTTCTGTGCACTTATGCCACACTCGTCTATTGCTTCTGGTCTTGTCTTCCTTTTGTTTTCAAAACACCATTTCTTTATATGTAAATGTTCTTAACGCACAGATTTTCTTATGAGTAAAACAGTTATACAGTAAAGTATATTTACAATAAAGTGCACAAAGAGTACTTAAATTGTGAGCTCCTAAGCAACTTATATCTATAATAGTATAATTTTCATCACAAATATCTTGGACCTATTTAATTTTTTCACATCCTTTTAAAAAATCTTTTATTTTTAAAATATGTCTTGATAATTCTGTGAAACTCTCTATAGTCAATATAGCCCTCACTCCGTCGATACCCTCTGTGCTTTTCAATACAGCCAATTTGTTTTTTCTCTTCAAGAGATAGTGAAGTTTAATTAGTAATATTTTGGTGTACCTCTAGAGTGGCTATAGTAAATTTTTTTTACTATAAATTCATTTTTGCTATTTTTAAATCCTTGAAGATCTACGGTTATTGTATTTGTATTGCTATTCATGATAATTTCTTAACGATATTGCACAGTGGTTTGTATATATATATACATATATATATATATATATATATATATATATATATATATATATATATATATATATATATATATATATATATATATATATATATATATATATATATATATAATACAATCGTTTATTATCTGGTATTTCTTGGTCTGTTTCGACTGCAACCCTCACATCGATCGAACGTTTTAATCAAACGACCATACACTGACTCCATAACTGCAGCAGCTCGGTGTTATATAGCACCAGAAAGTTGTATCTAATCTAAAGCATTTCCGCAGTGAAACTGATAGTACTTTGGTAATGAAAATAGCATACATAAGTAAAGTCACTTAAATACATCGTCTGTCAAAACTGGAAAAAAAAAGAAACACACTGCACAGTGATATTTTAGTGGATGAGATGTTTCGCTCCTATTTTATGGATAATAAGCAATAAAAATTTATATAAATAGAAATAAAAATTGTAACAAAATTAAGGAATGTGTTTTATTGGTGATTATGAATAGCGTGTTAGTTACGAAAAAAGAAGTATAATACAACAGCACTAGCAGAGTAACGAGTAATAGATAAGAGCGCAATGACGGTGTTCAAGGAACAATAGATAACAAGAAAGGTTGAACAATGGAAACGCTAATGAGAGTGCAGGCTCACCGGATGTCAATTAGATATTAGTTAATTGATCTGCACATCTCCAGAACCGTACGTCCTACGCAAAAAGGACCGCAGATTCGTGATCAGACCATGCCGAAACCGTTTGTTTCCTTTTCATTTAGGATCCGCTGACCCACCGTCAACCGTTGTGGGCTGGTTTAAATTTAAATTATTAAAATTAATTTAAATTTTTTGTTTGTACCAGTTCTGGTCTCACTGAACTGGTACAAACAAAAAATTTAAGGTAAGAATATATGAAATGAAATGAATTAAGTTCTTTAATTTAGTATGATATGACAGTATTTATTTCTTTGTTCTATATTGTAAGTACCTTAATCTACGGGAACAATGGGCGGAGATAATAACTGGATATAAGGCAGGTGTATTGTAGCATCCTCTCCCAGTTAATCCTGGTCGATTTGAAAACAAGCGACAGATGCTAACAGTTACTAAGGCACAATTAACTAACAAGATAAAAGGTAATAATAATATATAAGATGATAAAACATAAAAAAGTATAAATGAAACATTTTTATCTATATTACACCGCCGTGTAGTGGTGGAGTAAGATAATCCACTACTCTTACTACCATATCATCTCGTGGGTTTCGAAAGTGGTGACAAAGAAAAAATGTAACTGGCAGTGGGCAGAAGCGTGATGTTGATAATGTTATAAATAATAAAACTATTTGCATATACAATATTACAATACATATACAATATTACAATACATATACAATATTACGTACATAAAACATCAATATGAGAAAAAATACATATTCCGAAGATAAAAGTATTCGGATTTTTGTTGTACAATCTTACTAATCCAAGGCCTCAGGTAAAATGTTGGGTTAACATCACGTTGAGTTTGTTTATAAACGGATTAAAGCTTTACAGTTCTGTCTGATTACGAGTTGAATTTGTACTTGTTTGTGTGTTTACTCCAATAATAACACAAAGCACTATGTATGTGTGTGATCTTGTGCATTTTTAAGCAAAGTTGGTGCCCAATTGTGAATCTAAAATTATATTTTTTTATAGAATAAGTGTGACAAACGAACACACAGTTTACCTGATGATAAATAGATACTGTGGCTTATAGACATCTACATCTATCCTCAGTTAAGAATCAAAATGCAGTTGCATTGCCACCCCGGAAAACTTAGATGGAATGCCTTATTTCCAGTAAAAATTCTTTTATAAAAGTTCTAAGTTCTTTTATAAATTCGACTAAGAAAGTGTTTACTGGTTAAACTTTTCCAAAAACTTATGATCTAGTGACATTATAATCTTATAAGATTTTGAAAATATTTTACATATTAAATTAAATAGATAATATAAACATTAAAAAAATTGGCTTCATGAAACTAGGGGGTTTAGTGAAATTAAAAATGAAACGTTGAATAAAATTAAGTATTACGACATGCCTTATAGATTGGTATTTCTTTATACTGAAGTCTACTTTTCATGGCGCAAAAAGAGTGGATTATCTTAAAGCGTTTTTTATACTATCTCAGCGATAACTGTAAATTAGCTAGACATTCAAATCTTTGTTGACATATATTTTGTAATGTGATCCACCTGCCTTTTTATAATGCGCGAAAGAAAGTATCCTTGAATACTGCATTCCTATTACGCACGTATTTAAATGAATTCGTTGTTTTGTCCTTTCCTGTAGGTTCCTGTAGGACTTTTAACAGGACATTTATGTAAACATAAATCTATTAATAACTCTACCAAACCATCATCTATTGAGTTCAAACTTTATAATTTGGCACTAATTTTAGTCTATAAATATATATATAATTTGTTACAATTTAATAAGAAATATAAACTATCGGATTCCGGTCACTGAGCCGGTCCCGTGCCTGAAATTACAAAGACGGGCCCCGACTGAGCAATTACCGTTGCGCCGTGATGCAGTATACCGGTCCGAGCAAAAATAGTGTTATAACTATACAACTATCTACAACTATCGACAACTAACTCCAGATCGTCAAACTTCAACATAATTGTAGTCTAGTTATAACACTATTTTTGCTCGGACGAGTATACTGCATCACGGCGCAAAGGTAATTGCTCGGTCGAGGCCCGTGTTCGTAATTTCAGGCACAGGACCGGCTCGGTGACCGGGCTACGGCTGACACTCGGCTCGGACCCGACTCGGTCTAGCGTGAGGCAACCTTAAACCGTCGTCACAGGAAAATAAATAATTATGTTGTATGAATCAAATCGTTCAGAAGCTTTACGATCACTAACAGACGTTTCGACGATAAAGATTAATTTAATTTGTTTGTTCGTTAATATTGTTTAATTACAACATCAAATGTAGAAAAAAAGCATAATTATTTGATGATATTAATAATGCCGTGATATTTTATGATGATTTTTATATCTTTAAAAATACTTACATGAACCATTTACACAATTTATAGGTTTTCTTGGTTCTGTATGCTTCTTCCCATTCATTACATGTCTCATTCGTTACAACAGACTGGAAAGTTGAATGTTGTAATGAATTGTTACGCGAATAAAGGCGAGAAAAATCGAGATAAATACGCATTATATACTATTAAGTCGGCACTCTAGAATATTTTACTCGAAGCTATTTCTTCTAATCTAAACTTTAACTTTTAACATAAAATTGTCGACTTAGTTCCCAGAGTTTAAAGATAATTCAGATTTTATCGTCCAGAAATTCAATTACAATAAATAAATATCCACTGCTGTATAGCAGTGGACATTAATGAATGTAATTCATTGTAAATTTAGTCTAATCATTCGATTATAGTAGAATAATAGTTTCAATTTACAGAAACTCTTAAATATTTAAAAATTCTTGAAACAATTCACTCTGAATGTTTTTAAGCCATTTTATTTACAAAAACATTAAAGAAGTAGTTAATATCTTCCGTGTTAATATGATACTATGATAGAATATATTATACAAATTCGATTAGCATAAAAAATTAATGTAAAAATAGCGATAAGCGCTTTTGAAGAAATCAAACTATTACCGTATAAATATATCGTACCGTAGATGTCGTAATAAATTATTTTGAGACTTCATAGAAAATCTTAGGATCTCCGATCGATGGCGGTATAACCATTTCTTTTACGCCAGGCGTAAAATAGCCAGACCGGTGACGGGGAGTTATATTAACGATTTGTCACGTTTGGCACTGCGATCGTCCATTAATCTGTTGTAAGCTTTAGTTGTAAAGCGTAACAATTTACACAAATACCGTCTTCCTCGTGACTAATTAACGGACGTGGCTCTAAGATCAGATAACATTAGTCCATTTCAAAACTCTATTTTATCCATCAGACTCGCGATAAGAAGCAGTATATCATTATTATAAGTCTGTTTATTGATTGTGCGCAAATCCGTCTGCCTAACGTGTGGTTTGCGAAATTTAAAGAAAGAAGAAGAATAATGATTTTTTTTTATATTTAACCGAATACTATATCTCTCCTAACCGCTTTCGACTACAGCGACCGTTTTTGACTCCTATTTATATAAGTTTTATTGCTCCGACCGTTCATGTGCTAGTAAGAAAAAAGTGAGAATACTTAGAGCAAGTGAGAATACTATTGCAGTAGTTATATTGTACAGCCGCAGGTGGTTGGGGTTTAAGTTCCTCTCGTTTAGAATTTAGATCTTGTACGCGTTTGGCTTCAAAGGTGTTTTGTCTCACAAGTTGCTTCTATTTTTGCCGATCTTTAGCTAGATACTCCCAAGAAGAGGGTTCGATGTTGCTTTTTTTCATGTGCCTCTTTAATACATCATTATATCTTAGGAGCTGCCCTCCTTGTTTGCGCTTACCTTCTTAAAGCTCAGAGTACATGACGCGTTTTGCCACTCTGTTGTCAGCCATCCGAAACACATGACCACTCCAACGCTCGGCGTAGGACTTCCGCATTTCTGACACGGTCGGACCCACCGTATGTGCCTCCGATACAAACACCAAGACTCAGAGGAATATAAAAGGTTTGGCAGAACAACCGCCCTATAGACTGCTATCTTAGTGGGTAACCTAATATCATGTAAACGGAAAACTTTGGATCTCAATTTTTCGAAAATAGCTACCCATTCTTCCATTAATTTCAGTTGCAAGGTGACATTTAGATGTTATTACGCTCCCCAAGTACTTAAACCTTTCTAGAACTCAGAACGCCTTGATTAAGCTGGATCCGTAAAGGGCCACCCCGTAGCCATCACTTCGGTCTTTGTGACACTGACTTTGAGGCTAAACTTACGACATAAGTCATCAAGACTAGTCATCAATCTTTGAATAAAATTCGGGGAATCCGTCACAAAGCACAAGTCATCCGCGTACATAATTTCAGTTATTACGTCGCAAGTCACCTTAGACTTTGCACGCAGTCTATTTAAACTAAAAAGATTGCTATCAGTGCGGAAACTAATACGTATCCCTTCCTGCAGAGTGTCTATAGCTTCCCTGACCACCACAGCGAAATTGAGAGCAAACAACGTTGGCGCTGATGAAATACTACACATGGAATAAAACTACTTTTACGGATTAACTTATGTACGTAGGTGGTCCCATAATGAATTGGCCTAACTATGAACCAATGAAGGAAATGAAACGAAACCAATTTTATTTTTCAATACAATCACCATGAATACTAACACACTTCTGACATCTGTGAATCAACATCTCTGGTAACGCCAGTTAACAATCTACTTTATCAACATTACATTACATATCGCATTGAGTTCGTCCTAAGTTATATCTACTTTATCAACATGACTAGTGCATATTTTTTGTTTCCTTTCTTCCTTCCCTTTCCTACCGCACGCGCTGCCGCCGAGGTGAAAAAGAGGATCTCGGCGCGCGTCAGTATACTAAGTGATATTACGCCATCCGCAGCGCACGGCCACCCGTCGCGTCTTATATATATTAACCGCAAACCGCGCAGGATGAACATTGAGTTCTCCTGTTTATGTTTAATATTCACCGCATCAGACATTGTGTCTTTGTAACTCATAAAAGTGTGAGACGCCCCCGTAAGGGCAAAGGTGGAGAGTGTGGGACTTCACGAGACTGTTCCGAGAGTGCGTGTGCGCCGAACCACGCGGCGAGCTCGCTGTATAGCAGACACTCCAGGAGGAAGGCGCGGCAGCCCTCATCAGGTCAGTGCGTGCTATCCCACCTATTTATTTTCCCCTTTGCCGTATGCACCAAAATTACAGTCCACTAAATCTTTATCGAAGATACCTTAAGTTACTGGCGTCTCCAATCTCTAAACCTTTATAAAAATAATCACATTTTTTATCCTCAAAATGACTGAAGACGGTCGCCTGCAACTCTTCATCGCTTGAAAATTTTCTTCCTCTTAAGTCCCGCTTTATATTTGGAAATAAATAATAGTCGGACGGGGCCATGTCTGGACTGTAAGGTGGATGTTGAACTTCTGTGAACCCGCATTGACGAACTGCATCCTTCGAAACACCAGCGGTATGAACAGGGGCGTTGGCATGGAGCAACAGGACACCTTTAGACAGCTTGCCTCTTCGTTTTTCCTTTATCTTGTCTCGTTATTTATATATTAAAGAAGCATAATATTCGCCGTTCACGACTGTATTACGTTCTTTAAAATCCACCATCAAAATGCCTTGAAAATCCCAAAATATTGTGCACATCAGTTTTTTAGTCGATTGTTGCACCTTTGCCTTTCTAGGGGGCTTTTCACCCTTATAACGCCATTCCATTGACTCGCGCTTGCTTTGTGAATCATAATACAAGATCATAGTTTCATTACCTGTCACTAGCCGCTCGATCACAGTCTTTGGATTTTCGCCACAAAGATCCAAAAACTCCGAAGCGCAGCGCACTCTTTCCTGTCTCTGTACCGCTGAAAGAAGTTTCGGTACCCATCTTGCACTCACTTTTTTCATGTGAAGATGTTCATGGATCGCGCGATGAACGGTACTCTTAGAGCTCAAGCCCTGCTGCAATTTCTCTAATCTTCAAACGGCGGTCACTCAGAACCTCCTCTTCGATAAGAGCAATCGTTTCGGGAGTGAGCACTTCCACAGGTCGACCGTCGTGGCCAAAGTCTTCGACGGTTTCTCTCCCGAGGCGAAACTCTCACCCAATTTTTAGGGTTCCGTAGTCAACTAGGAACCCTTATAGTTTCGCCATGTCTGTCTGTCCATCTGTCCGTCCTCGCTTAATCTCTGTGACCGTTAGCACTAGAAAGCTCAAATTTGGTACCAATATGTGTATCAATCACGCCGACAAAGTGGTAAAATAAAAATTGGAAAAAAATGTTTCATTAGGGTAGCCCCCCTATATGTAAAGTGGGAAGTGATTTTTTTTAATTTGTGTGATATATTGTTGGAAAGGTACTTAAAAATGAATAGGGGTTTACTAAAATCATTTTTTGATAATGTCAATAATTTCGGAAATAAACGCTCCAAAAGTAAAAAACAATGTGTCCCCCCCCTCTAACTTTTGTACCATAGGTTTAGAAAATATGAAAAAAATCTGAACAGTAGAACTTTATAAGGACTTTCTAGGAAAATTATTTTGAACTTGGATGGAAAAAGTTTTCGTACAAAAAAGACAAAAAGTTGTACAAAATAATTCAAGTTTGTAGTATAATCGTATATGCAAGCATTTTTTTAACTTCGTTTACATATTTTATTATCCTGAACGTATCTTTTTTCAAACAAAAAAAGAATTGTTAAAATCGGTTCTCGCAATCCAAAATTACCACCGAAAACTTCTGGCACATCTATGTATTAATTAGTAACCCAGTTCCCCGAGAGATGGCGCTGTAGGTACTTATTACATTGGGTCGGGTGTTATCGAATTGTTCGGTTGGTCTCTCCTTGGCATCGCCTGCCGCGGGGCGTGCAATATTGCACGCTCCATGTTCGCGCACGTACCCACTACCGGGAGCAGTTGCAGGAGCGCGGAGCGCTGCTGGAGCGCGAACGTAATGGATACCCACCTTTAAACTCATAAGTGGGAACACTTATTGTGACGGACGGGATACTACGGAACCCTACACTGAGCGTGGCCCGACACGCTCTTGGCCGGTTTTTTTCACTGTGCTATAGGAGGGGGCAGACTCCTTATACACGCCATCCAATTGTTCTTTTATTTGGGCACGGGATAAACCTTCTTTAAACAGAAACTTTATGACACTTCGATACTCAGTTTTCGACATTTTGAAAAAATACGCGACTCTCGTTATTCAAATGCCTGTTAAACTAAGACTAAGCATTTCATGTCGATGCATGTTTCTTATATTAAGTGCACGATAAACGTACTATTTAATGCAACACAACATGTAGCGACATGTCGCGTTGAAATATATCAGGCCAGTTCATTATGGGACCGCCTGGTACCTACATAGATACCTTCAACTTTTAATTATTAATGCTTGTTTCGATCTAGTAATTAAATTATTACGTATATAATATATACCTTCAGCTTTTAATTATTAAAAAGTTGAAGGTAGCCTCCGTTAACTATGACATCAGGACGTCAAACACCTTTTGATCTTGCTCTAAAGTGCACGAAACGTCGGGGATTAAAAAAGTTAAATTAAATGCTTATCGTGTTAATCCGTAAAATTAGTTTAATTCCATGAAAAAAAAACAGGGTGTATATAGTACTAGATTGATTACGGCTGTCAAGGAAAAAAGAAGAAGCAGGGTACATTTTAAATAGGATTCGTCAAAAATATCATTTTGTTTTGAATCCGAAGTATGTGGAAAACAGTTCCTTTTAGTGATTTTTTAATATTTTATTGAATAATGATGAAAATATTGAATATTTTGAAGACACAAAAAATTTATTCATTATTATCCGTTACAACCGATAAAAGTCCATTAGGGGCAGTAGGCCTGTCCTAGATTACGTCATGGAGGAGATTTTGCCATAGTTACCACTCTTGGGATGTAGGTGAGCCTATCACCTGGTTCAGTTTCTCTTTGTCACCTCTAACGACACCCTAGGGACGATGTGGCGTAAATTTTACACCGCCACTACACGGTTAAAAAATTAACTATTGCACGAAAACTCATCTCACCCGAATCCAAAAGTTTTAAGGAATCCAAAGCCAGCATAAGTCCAATGTGGTCATGGTAATATCCAACTGACACGTAAACTGAAAATATAATATTATATTAATAAAATGCAATATTTAATTATGATTATTTTTTTAAATATATAAGAGGGGGCAAACGAGTATGCGGCTCACCTGATTGTGACTACCGCCGCTCATGAACAACTGCAGTACCAGGGGAATTGCAGATGCGTTGCCGGCCTTTAAATAAGAGTAGGCTCTTTTCTTGAAGGTCCCTAATTTGTATCGGTCCGAAAAAATCGCTGGCTGTAATCGATTCCACAAGAAAGTTGCGAGGCAGAAACTCCAAGTAAATCACACAGTGGTGAACCGTTAATCATCCTGATGGTATGGTGGATGGTATCGCGAGCTTTGTCGCAATGTGCGATGGTGAAATCGAGCGCCAAGCCTCTTCACATCACCAGTGAGTCAAACCGATGAGAAAGAGCTCAGTTGCCGACGATTTGAACCACTCTCAGCTGGATGTGATCAACTGGAAGGAGCTGGCATTGGGGTGCCCCGGCCCAGAGCCGAGAACAGCATTCTATGTGAGGCCGAACTTGCATCTTGTAAAGTTGCAAGCGGTGTGGCGAGCATGAAATACTATACATGAATACTTGTAATTATAGCGAAGAAAATCATTATTTCCAATCCATTGTCTACATCATATCTTTATTAAAAACGGTTTTCGTGTTATAAAAACTAGTAAGTAATCACATTATTAGAATTATACAAAATAACTCTGGGTCTAGATGTTTGTCCTTGTGTATGTAAACTGCCTCAAAAATAAAAATGTGTGTGTGTGTGTGTGTGCGTGTGCGTGTGCGTGTGCGTGTGCGTGTGCGCGTGCGCGTGCGCGTGTCCGTGTGCGTGTGCGTGTGCGTGTGCGTGTGCGTGTGCGTGTGCGTGTGCGCGTGCGCGTGCACTCGCGCGTGCGCGTGAGCGTGAGTGTGCGTGTGCGCGCGCGCGTGTGTGTGTGTGTGTATGTGTATGTGTGTTTGTGTCTTACTCCCTTCTCTAGTAATCAAAGTTTTGAAATACTTACTTCGTGTGTCTTTGTAAGTTTCTTTAACGACATCAAGGAATGGATTACGACTGATATTTTCTTTTATATTTTCATAGTAATATGGCTGTCGGTACACCTGCACAGTTCGTACCGATATCTGATTCTCTCTTGCTGCCGCTATTATCGCCGTCGCTAACCGGGAGAAGTCGTGGTTTTGGGCTTTTAAATAGACAACACCAATCTACAGAAATAAATAATAAGTTAAAATTTTATTTCTTTAAATAAATAGGAGTACAAACATGGCGCGATGTCTTTTTATAGAATAAGGATGACAAACGAGCACAAAGTCCACCTGATGGTAAGTGAATGCTGCGGTCTATAGACATCTACATCTATCCTCGATTAAGAATCAAAATGCCGATGCGCCACGTCTAATGACTAAGATGGAATGCCTAGTTTCCAGTAAAAAGGATCTCCGGTTCTCAACACTCACCATACGAAACACAGCAGCATTGAGCTGCTATTTTAGGCTGTTATTCTGTGAGAGCGTGGTCCTTCACCGGTCAAGCTGACCCATTCGTGCTACAACTATACTACTAATATAACTGCAGCATCGCTGAACCGAGTAGAACGTTAACCTGGCTAATTCAACTTTTAAGTAATTGTTAATTTCATCTACCAGGTGTTTTGGTAATATTATCACAACATTAATAAGAGGTGTTTGCGTCAGGTTAATCTTTTGTTCCTTTTCTGGTTCTCGTAAAAGTTCGCAGCTGGACATGACCCTCTCACGTGTGAGAAGGAATTAGACTGAATCCCCTCCTCTTAATCTCCTCTTATGACCACCGGAATGAATTGGTTGAAGGATTCTCTCACGCCCCCACCGCACGGAAATCCAAGTCTCAATGTTGGCGATAATAAATATCTATGTGTAAAACTCATAACTTATTTTTCTGTACCGATTTTATGCTATATATATATATAGAATATTATAAGTAAATAGTATGTAAAGTTATTACTATAATAACGAGGGCTAAACTTTTTAAATATGTTACAGCCAACATTAGCTTAACTAGCCTTTCAGTCTATGTGCTATATCATATAAATGTACGCAGCTTTAGTGTGGTCACCCTAGCCGCAACCTAAGCTACTGTCGTTAATATTACAAGTTATGTGCAATGTTGTTCAGGTTAGTTGAACGGCGCTGTTTAGTAAAAAGGCTAGACTGAAAGGCTAATTAAGCTAGTTGGCTGCGATATATACACCATTTTATTTATTTGTTATATTATAGTTATAGTAATAATTGCATTTGAAAATATTCTAAATGTTTTAAATCAATAGTAAAAGCACTGTAATATACACCATAGACAAATCTAAATAGATGCCAACCCTAATTTTGAAAGTGGTTTTCAAGTGGTATAGACTCAGAATATTATTTGCCGGATCTAAACTGACGTAATGTGGAGCTGGTAGAGCTCTGTCTAGGTTGGAAGACATTTGTAACTATGATCATAGATTAACCATAAACAAACACAAATGTCATATGATCCGGTGGTAGTTACTACATTCATACGAGCTACTATAGTTCATAGACATGTAAAGCCAACTTCAAACAAGGAATGTTATAGATTGTGTTATCACCCCTGAGGACTACGATTCCTCGCAGCTTGTTATTGTAGGTTATCCATAGCCTTCAGAGCGGAGCATAGGAAGTGCGTAGTCACCTCACTACTGCAAAGTTAAACTCCTTCTCAGAAATGCTGTAGTTATTAGTAGTATAGTTTAAGCATGAATGGGTCGGCTCGACCGGGGGAGGACCACGCTCTCACAGAACACCAGCGTAAAGTAGTAGCTTAATGCTCGTGTGTTTCGTAGTGTTTGTAGAGACCCGAAGACCCTTTTTACTGGAAACGAGGTATTCCATCTTAGTCCTCACGGGTGACAACGCATCTACATTTTGATTCGTTATTTGGGATATATGTAGATGTCTATGGACCGCAGTATCAGTCTAACCATCAGGTGGACTGTGTGCTCGTTTGTCACACTATCCTATAAAAAAAATTAAATGAGAGAAGGTCTCAGACCAGGCTTTTAATTTACTTTTACTTTAGTTATATAATATTACTGTTATTATACCTATTTTACACCTCTAGATATATACAGACATTGATGAGCAAATCACAAATGCTTATTGCAGGATTATTTGTCCCTATTGAGAATCAAATCCAAAACCCCTTTGCAAGTCTTGACAATCAAGTTATCTAAAATAATAGTGCTAGTTAATAGAACAGTATCAAAATGTTTACATGCATGAATTTGAAATGCGTGAGCACGGCGACCACGGAGCGGGATATGTCGATGTCGGAGGGACGAGTGCGTGCGAAGGTGGAGTACACGCGTTTGTTGGAGTTTGCTACGTCGCGGCAAAACTATAAGAAAACCTTTAATATTATAACATATTACTAATAAACTGTAACAAAAATTTCGGTATAAGAACTAGCTTTAAAATATTATACAAAAATATCTATAGTGTGGATATAATAAAAAGTACAACAGTGTTAGATGTTAATGCATAAGACCGCATGACTCGATATGACGTGAATTGTGTAATAATGACTCAATATGAGACTTAAGCGCCGGCCACACTGCGAACTAAGTTAATAAAACTAACTTACGTATTTTAGGAGTCATATTCTTAGATTGTTGAGCCAACTATTCTATAAAAGGCAAATAATTATATGAGTGCAAAATAATGTGGGTTCACATAGAAACTAAGAAAGTACTGTTGCGGTACCAAATGACCCTCATAAAGAAAGGCAAAAGAAATAGGACGGTGTTTACGAAGGTTTGTTGTAGGATTTTGGAGTTAGATAGCCCACAATCAGTTATCTTACTTAGTTTCTTACTAAGGTCAGTAAATTAGCTTATAGCTCACGGTGTCGCCTGCGCTTTATTCTTTTGCAATTTTATAGCCACCTCGGTTACTTTATTTTATACTTAGTATTGTCGTAATATTGCAGCTGCAATGAGAATAAACGCATAGGATTTAATTAAATAAAAAGGTTTGTTAAAAACCTTTTTATTTATATATTACATTGAAGGGAACTTTCACAGAAGGGAGTAAATTCACTATTTTATCTGCGGAATTATAATGCGCTTACAAAAACAACGTTTGTCACTTAACGCCATACTGGATGCAGCATTTAAACAACCTTATCCCTATAGACGTGTCTGGCACGATTCCATACTGTGCCTTGGACTTAGTTCAAATGTTGGAGGATCTGGCACAGAGATTCTTAGTATCAAGATAACAAATTGGTAAAATCATACAAACGCTAAACAATTGTGTATGATATATCACGTCTTTAGCACTGCGTACTATTGGCATAATACCTACATCTATCTAACCTGTCTTTTAATGTTTTTAAGTGATATACTTAGAAATAAGGATATTCGCAATATGATTAGAGTAACAGACCCTATTATATTATTTACCCTATTATACCCTAGACATAGTAAGTGAAGTGTAGATGTATGAAGTCGGTGAATGCATGTGGCTCAGGACCACACTATGTGACATTCTGGAGAATCGAAAAACGAAAATAAAAATAAATATGAATATGTACCTAAAAATTGAGCCTATGTTCAGCAGTAGAATTTATTTTTGTTGAAATTATCTTTAAAAAAGCAAATTGAATTTTTTTTTATGTATGGCATTTTTATAGTAGTAGTATTAGTTGTAGGCAGTTTTATAAGTGTTGATAATAAATAACCAAATAATAGATCTTACATAAGAGGATAGAGTAAGTCAGCTCAAATTCTAATTTCGTCCCCACTTGCCCGCGCGTCGTATGCTATGTACCGACATGTTTGTAATCACTAATACTGTAAGTAGAAAGGTCGTTAGACACTTATTTCATTAGGTTTATCATATTTATGCCTGTTTCTTAACGCCAAGCCAGCCGCTTCTTACTTTTATCACGGTTATTTCCCATTTTAATTTTACGTCGTACTGTTGCGTAATGTATATTCTGATCGTAAGCGACACAACCTCCCCGTCCAAAGGCCGAGGCGAAGTGACCGTGCTGCAGGAATCACGCTTCAAAAGACCAATAGTTTAGGTAATTTCTTTTTACAGTAAAAATAACAGTATTTTAAAAAAAGTAAATAACATAAGCACTGCTTTATAGTTAGTTCAGTTAGAATGCAAAGTTTCATGATCTTATTTAAAGTATTTTATGAATAACAGCGGTTTATTGTTTATTTAAAATTTTACGAAATCGTGTTTTCGTCTAACATAATCCTTAACATTAATCCTCAACTTTACCATATATTTATTTCAAAATTAATACTGCAATATTTTCGGCATAACGAAGGATCTTGCTAAGCCATTTGATATTATATTTCCCCTTATAAACAGTTTAATGTGTTGTACACCTTTTGTATAAAATTTCGCGTAACTCGATTTATTTCCAATATAAACTGTGATGCAATTAAATGGAAACTTACGTAGCTGATCATCGGCAAGTTGAAAGCGGCGGCCATACGGCCCTCATGAACGCAAGTTTCTTGCGGTCCAATGTATGCTGACACATTGGCTGCCCAGAGCGCGGCCACCTGTTTAAAATTAAGGAAACATTTAAGTGCAATTATATTTTTTTTATAAAATTGAAGCGATAATCGACTTAGCACCTGCAGCCAAATTCAAACAAAGTAGGTTACAGATTCATTGTCATCCCTGAGGATTAACATTGAATGCCTGGAATTATACAATCTCATGTTGTTTCTTTTTTTTATAGGATAGGATGACACACGAGCACACAGTCCACCTGATGGTAAGTGGTTGCTGCGGCCCATAGAAATCTACATCTATCCTCGATTACAAATCAAAATGCAGATGCGTTATCACCCGTGAGGACTAAAATGGAATGCCTCGTTTCCAGTAAAAAGCGTCTCCGGTTCTCTACACTCACCATACGAACATTAAGCAGCATTAAGCTATTATTTTACGCTGATATTCTGTGAGAGCGTGGTCCTTCCCCGGTCGAGCCGACCCATTCGTGCTACAACCATACTACTAGTATAACTGCAGCATGGCTCTAACACGTATAAAATATAGTTATACTAGCTCTCTATACAAAATAACCTCTGTATAAATTTAATAAAAAATCCATTCCATTTAAAGCATATCGGCTCTACGCTTAAAAACCCGCCCGCTCAGCAAGGTGTGCACGCATGGGCTTTTTGTATCCAACAGTGGGAGCTGAGAACCTTGGCCTCTCCTGTTGTAGAGAGAATTAGCCTAAATCGCTGCATTCGGCAGGCAGATTGCCAATCGCATCTGTACCGCCACTGCGCTTAATTGCCGGTCTAAGTACTTTACGTCTGGCGTAAAAGAGATCGAAAGCCATGAGACCTTATATCTAATAGGGTGGCTATATCATACGAATTCCACGTATCGAAATGGGATGGCTGAATCCACAGATCATGGAAACAACAGGATAAACAGAACAAACAACTGTTGTTTCTATGATCGGAGGTAGAATCTTACGTTGCCAAAAAACAGCATTATGTAGGCATGTAGATTAAGATGAGATGTAATAATAAAGGCAGATTATAGCATAATTTGGCTACAAGGTGTAGTTACTTATAATGAGTATTTAAAAACTACAAATTAACATTAAAAATATTTAAATGTATATTAGTAATTATGAGTAGAATACTTGTATGACCGCAACTTTCACTCTCTCTCTCTCTCTCTCTCTCTCGCTCGCGCTCAAAAAGCCAGAATATGTGATCGTAAACTATACATATATATGTCGCCACGTCTATAAAATAATGGTTGGATCGAGAGTAAAGGTTTCACTCTAGTGAAACGTCGTATACGTGGTAACGTGGCAATCGTTGTTATTTATAAGATTTATGAAAAAAAAACATCACCAGAAAGTGTACTATATATTTGCGACCAATTGCTAACGATTCGATTATTGTATTTTCTTGTATTTTATGTTGTAACGCACGCATATGCGCCATCCATCATGAGTGCATCTGAAGGGGATCCTCTTTCGCCTACACACACACACACACACACACACACACACACACACACACGCGCGCGCGCGTTCACACTGATACATATTATGCACAGAGATTTAAATATAACTATAAATGTCTTTGATATTATGTCTTTTTAATTCTTCCCGTGATTTTTGTATGAGTGTTGTACTAATTCGAAATCTGTTATAACAGTTACAAAATTAGCTAATTTATTTAATTAAAAAATAAAGTGCATGCATTAGTTGTACTTCATTTTATCACTTCATTATTGATCACGCATATTTCAGTATTTATGTTTTTCTTAATTTTTTTGAAGGGATTATTTAATAAGAATAGTGATTTTTGTAGAGGAAAAATTTTAAATAGCAATTTTTTAACTATATACCTACCAATTTACACCCCAACCGCCACAAAATTTATTGTTAAACATGTCCCACTAATATGGATATTTATTTTATAAGTACCTACCTAGATATTTTGTTTGCAATAATTGTAAGAACTTGCGAAAATACAATCGAAAAAAGTTCATTGTCTGCTGAACTAACACCAGCTTGTATGGATAATAAATTTAATACACTAGTTAAACGCCGTTTTTGATAGGGGTAATAAAATCATGGCATATTTTGCGCTTTGTAATAACTTGTCACTTTATGTTTGTCGGTAACTATAAGAAATGATTTTACGACCAAATGTAATTTTCTTCGAGATTTTAAACTGAAATTGAAATAACATTGAGATATGTGATTAACTGCAGTATTACCTTATTTATCCATACCCTTTGTCGGTTAATTGACTATCGTGACCTCTTGGCCTTTACAACAGAAAACATTTTATCGAATTTTTATAAAGTTAACATAAAGGTGGTTCTGATATGTGTAACAATCGATTTCATTGAACTAAACATATTAATAGTTACTTTGTAACCATCCGCTCAATAAAATAAAATGATGTGTCTTACCTAGTTTGAAGAGCACCTCCCACCCTCCCTCAATTGCATGCACTAATCCCGTCACCACTAATCCCAGCACCACTACTCCCAACACCACTACTCTAGGCAAGACACACTATCGACGATTATACACACATACTTAGCGGTCAGCCGCCGTAGAGTCTATATCACCTGAAGATGCCTTATATAGAGGCGAAACACACTATCGACGATTATACATACATACTTAGCGGTCAGCCGCCGTAGAGTCTATATCACCTGAAGATGCCTTGTGTAGAGGCGAAACACGTGTTGTATTATCGTCGATAGTGTGTCTTGCTTAGAGTAGTGGTGTTGGGAGTAGTGGTGCTGGGATTAGTGGGGATGAGATTAGTGCACGCAGTTGAGGGAGTGCGGGAGATGCTATTTAAACTAGGTAAGACACATAATTTTATTTTATTGAGGGGATGGTTGCTAAGTAACTATTAATATAAAGATATTAATAGTAGTAGTATAATGGATTTTCGCAAAGTAACGCCTGATTCTATTAATTACGATTTCATTAAAATTTTATGTGTCTTAAAGTTAAAGTTTCAGCCTATATATTATATCCCACTGCTGGGCACACTCCTCTCATTTCTGAGAGGTGTCTATTTTATAAAAATAAAGATATTTTTTCGGCATGTTCCATGTTTACAAATTATTAAATTTCAAAATTACATAGCTACCTGAGAAGCGCACGAAATATTTTAAAAGGGTGAGGTACCTACCTGATTTCATTCAGAAATCTTTGAATAATAAAGCATAAAAAATCATGTACTAAATTCGGACGCATTACATTACACAGAGTAACTACATAAAAATATACAGAATTATAAAGGAAAATTAAGATAATATATAACTTCGAGTAATAAATCTTGAATATGTTAATTCAGTGGGTGGGGTCGTTGTGTCGGAAAGTGACGTAGAAAAATGTTTGTACTTTGCAGAAATTTGTAGTAGAATATGCAAAGAAATAAATCGTCACACGTAACATCGTCACAAAAATATCAATATTTCAAATGTGTGTCGGCGGACGTGCATTGATGTCAGCAAAGCCAGCGATCCATATAGAATTCGATATTCCGAAGAATTGTGCACCTGTGTTGTCTCCTGTATGACATGACACGCCTGCATCGTTCCCATTGTTTTCAAATTCCGTATGGAAGATATTTTTTCCTTAGGTCTTTCATTATTGTTTTGCTTATTTTTTTATTTTTTTTTAGCTTGTATGCTCTAACAGACAGATACAGGCTTGTACTTTATAACGAGTTAATATGCTTTTTGAAAGAAAGAAAGAAAGAAAATATTTGTTCCGCCGCATAATCATAACGCCATAGTGTATATAATATTTCCTCATTTTAAACGTTACATAAATAAATTATTCGACGTTACCCATAGTGGCCTTATGGGATTGCACTAAGCATTGCTATGGCCACAGTATATAAATAAGGTATGGCGGCTCATTTAGATGAGGTTAACGCCAACAACGAGTTTCTTCACATTTATCTGCAACCCTTTTTTCTACATTAGCCCAATAATCGCATGCTCATGCCCAGTGTCTACCTATATAATATGCAAATAGCCGTACAATTGTTAAATTACTAAACCCAATGCGCTCGCAAATATCAAGCAGTCTCATTTTCTTCTATTTTATAGCCGGTATTCCGTGAAAACGTGGTCTTCCCCAGTCGAACCGAATCATTCGTGTTGCAACACGTTGTGTCGTTAATGTTATTATGTGCTTTTAGCTACATTTGGCTTTGAATTATGTATATTGTGTTGTGTTACAGAAATTTTCAAGTTCATATTTTATTTCTCACTTAATGAACAGTCAATTAAACTCCACATTGACCTCTGAGAAAATTTTTGTTTAAAATGTTCATCACAATGGAAGTTGTTACTAATATTTATTAAAAATTTCATTGTTGGAATATAGGCGGACTTACTCCTGAGGAATTCTCTACCGTCTCTCGTTCGTCTTGGTATGATGCATTAATAGAATGAAGTGAGTGTAAGAAAAAAAAATGATTTTAAGGATACAAAAGTAAAATAAACATACATTTTGTAATACATAAAACACGTACATATACTATAAAACAAAATCAAATTCAATGACTAAGTAGTCTGGCCTTAAATTATGTTAAAATTACAAATTTACTAAGTTTTAAATTTTTTAAATTAGTTTAAAACTTTTCTCTAAGTATTTGGATCGGTTTAGTGTAAAGCTAGATTTCTTTCGATTATAAAAAATAATAATACATTAGCTATTTTCCATAATATGGATTTTTTTTTCGGATTCTTTAATTACAGTTATAAGGCTTTAGGCGTTAAAGAAAACAGAATTGCAGTGTTTGATTTGTACAATATATGAAGCCTAGTAATTCAAAAGCTCGGCATCAGCCGTTTGCATAACACGCTATTATTTATTTTATTCTGTGGCATAACCCACTATCGATAGGCTGTACACTACACAAACATTTTAACCAGACGGGTTGTAAACGCTGTCAGAGCCAAAATTCGGCAAAACTCTTGTTCAATCGTTAACATAGGTTATTTTATGTAGATAATGTTGATAAGCAAGAAAAATTTATATGTAAGGCAAGCATTTTACATCACGCTTTCTTACAAAAAAACTTCTGGCGTCTTACATAAAACCAGATGAAAAAGTAGTTTAAGTTAAAGAATGATTAATTTTTTTTAACAGAATGCCGTTGATAGTGACATATAATATGACATATCTTTTTAAGTAAACTTGGTTTACCTAAATACCATTAATTTACTAAGGCAATTCATTCATAAACAAATGATACAAACAATATCACTGACAATTTTGTTTGAATTAAAAAAAATTGTATATACTTCTAGAATTAAAAAAAAATCATAAAATAAATAAAAATATGAAGAAGAATTTTAAAATATTCACATAATCTTCAAATACATACAATATTTATTACCATAACAAAAAATACGTTTGTACAACGTACGATGACCCTACAGGCCATCCCTGCAACTTCCCACTAATTTCAATTGCAAAGCGCCTCAAATTTCACCTGTTATAACGTTTTTGACTTTGATTATATACGAGTACCTGTCTATATTGTTACAGTTTGCGGCAATCAACGCAGTTTTTCGAGCTTAACAAAAACATTTACTACACAAAATTGATTTGACGAAAATTTTTCAAGTTATTTTGAAAAAAAAAAACAAAACGCTTTTTAGAGATTTCTTTCACAACGATATCGCTCGAACGAATCAACCGATTTGGATGCGGTTTACGGTAATCGACATCGATTTTTGAATAAAAGAGCGGATAAGATTATGTAATTGATGAAAACAAAGTGTCGAAGTACACTGGCCTCCAAAAAAATCTACCCACTCGTTAATTTTGAGTAACAAAGTTGTTATCTTAAGTATGCGTTGACATATTTGTATGTTTTTGCTTATGCGTTATACATTAACATATGAGTACTAATAGAGTATATATAGAGTTAATATGTGATCGTAAACTATACATATATATGTGCCACGTCTATAAAATAATGGTTGGATCGAGAGTAAAGGTTTTACTCTAGCGAAACGTCGTATCCGTGGTAACGTGGCAATCGTTGTTATTTATAAGATTTTTGAAAAAAAAAAAAACATCACCAGAAAGTGTACTATATATTTGCGACCAATTGCTAACGATTCGATTATTGTATTTTCTTGTATTTTATGTTGTAACGCACGCATATGCGCCATCCATCATGAGTGCATCTGAAGGGGATCCTCTTTCGCCTACACACACACACACACACACACACACACACACACACACACGCGCGCGCGCGTTCACACTGATACATATTATGCACAGAGATTTAAATATAACTATAAATGTCTTTGATATTATGTCTTTTTAATTCTGCCCGTGATTTTTGTATGAGTGTTGTACTAATTCGAAATCTGTTATAACAGTTACAAAATTAGCTAATTTATTTAATTAAAAAATAAAGTACATGCATTAGTTGTACTTCATTATATCACTTCATTATTGATCACGCATATTTCAGTATTCATGTTTTTCTTAATTTTTTTGAAGGGATTATTTAATAAGAATAGTGATTTTTGTAGAGGAAAAATTTTAAAGAACAATTTTTTTATCTATATACCTACCAATTTACACCCCAACCGCCACAAAATTTATTGTTAAACATGTCCCACTAATATGGATATTTATTTTATAAGCACCTACCTAGATATTTTGTTTGCAATGATTGTAAGAACTTGCAATAATAAATACAATCGAAAAAAGTTCATTGTCTGCTGAACTAACACCAGCTTGTATGGATAATAAATTTAATACACAAGTTAAACGCCGTTTTTGATAGGGGTAATAAAATTATGGCATAATTTGTGCTTTGTAATAACTTGTCACTTTATGTTTGTCGGTAACTATAAGAAATGATTTTACGACCAAATGTAATTTTCTTCGAGATTTTAAACTGAAATTGAAATAACATTGAGATATGTGATTAACTGCAGTATTACCTTATTTATCCATACCCTTTGTCGGTTAATTGACTATCGTGACCTCTTGGCCTTTAGAACAGAAAACCTTTTATCGAATTTTTATAAAGTTAACATAAAGGTGGTTCTGATATGTGTAACGATCGAGTGGTGTTGGGGTAGTGGTGCTGGGATTAGTGGTGACGGGATTAGTGCACGCAGTTGAGGGAGTGCGGGGGGTGCTATTTAAACTAGGTAAGACACATCATTTTATTTTATTGAGGGGATGGTTGCTAAGTAACTATTAATATAAAGATATTAATAGTAGTAGTATGATGGAATTTCGCAAAGTAACGCCTGATTCTATTAATTACGATTTCATTAAAATTTTATGTGTCTTAAAGTTAAAGTTTCAGCCTATATATTATGTCCCACTGCTGGGCACATTCCTCTCATTTCTGAGAGGTGTCTATTTAATAAAAATAAAGATATTTTTTCGGCATGTTCCATGTTTACAAATTATTAAATTTCAAAATTACATAGCTACCTGAGAAGCGCACGAAATATTTTAAAAGAGTGAAGTACCTACCTGATGTCATTCAGAAATCTTTGAATAATAAAGCATAAAAAATCATGTACTAAATTCGGACGCATTACATTACACTGAGTAACTACATAAAAATATACAGAATTATAAAGGAAAATTAAGATAATATATAACTTCGAGTAATAAATCTTGTATATGTTAATTCAGTGGGTGGGGTCGTTGTGTCGGAAAGTGACGTAGAAAAATGTTTGTACTTTGCAGAAATTTGTAGTAGAATATGCAAAGAAATAAATCGTGACACGTAACATCGTCACAAAAATATCAATATTTCAAATGTGTGTCGGCGGACGTGCATTGATGTCAGCAAAGCCAGCGATCCATATAGAATTCGATATTCCGAAGAATTGTGCACCTGTGTTGTCTCCTGTATGACATGACACGCCTGCATCGTTCCCATTGTTTTCAAATTCCATATGGAAGATATTTTTTCCTTAGGTCTTTTATTATTGTTTTGCTTATTTTTTTATTTATTTTTTAACTTGTATGCTCTAACAGACAGATACAGGAGGCTTGTACTTTATAACGAGTTAATATGCTTTTTGAAAGAAAGAAAGAAAGAAAATATTTGTTCCGCCGCATAATCATAACGCCATAGTGTATATAATATTTCCTCATTTTAAACGTTACATAAATAAATTATTCGACGTTACCCATAGTGACCTTATGGGATTGCACTAAGCATTGCTATGGCCACAGTATATAAATAAGGTATGGCGGTTCATTTAGATGAGGTTAACGCCAACAACGAGTTTCTTCACATTTATCTGCAACCCTTTTTTCTACATTAGCCCAATAATCACATGCTCATGCCCAGTGTCTACCTATATAATATGCAAATAGCCGTACAATTGTTAAATTACTAAACCCAATGCGCTCGCAAATATCAAGCAGTCTCATTTCCTTCTATTTTATAGCCGGTATTCCGTGAAAACGTGGTCTTCCCCAGTCGAACCGAATCATTCGTGTTGCAACACGTTGTGTCGTTAATGTTATTATGTGCTTTTAGCTACATTTGGCTTTGAATTATGTATATTGTGTTGTGTTACAGAAATTTTCAAGTTCATATTTTATTTCTCACTTAATGAACAGTCAATTAAACTCCACATTGACCTCTGAGAAAATTTTTGTTTAAAATGTTCATCACAATGGAAGTTGTTACTAATATTTATTAAAAATTTCATTGTTGGAATATAGGCGGACTTACTCCTGAGGTATTCTCTACCGTCTCTCGTTCGTCTTGGTATGATGCATTAATAGAATGAAGTGAGTGTAAGAAAAAATGATTTTAAGGATACAAAAGTAAAATAAACATACATTTTGTAATACATAAAACACGTACATATACTATAAAACAAAATCAAATTCAATGACTAAGTAGTCTGGCCTTATTTATGTTAAAATTACAAATTTACTAAGTTTTAAATTTTTTAAATTAGTTTAAAACTTTTCTCTAAGTATTTGGATCGGTTTAGTGTTAAGCTAGATTTCTTTCGATTATAAAAAATAATAATACATTAGCTATTTTCCATAATATGGATATTTTTTTCGGATTCTTTAATTACAGTTATAAGGCTTTAGGCGTTAAAGAAAACAGAATTGCAGTGTTTGATTTGTACAATGTATGAAGCCGTTAGTAATTCAAAAGCTCGGCATCAGCCGTTTGCATAACACGCTATTATTTATTTTATTCTGTGGCATAACCCATTATCGACAGGCTGTACACTACACAAACATTATAACCAGACGGGTTGTTAACGCTGTCAGAGCCAAAATTCGGCAAAACTCTTGTTCAATCGTTAACATAGGTTATTTTATGTAGATAATGTTGATAAGCAAGAAAAATTTATACGTAAGGCAAGCATTTTACATCACGCTTTCTTACAAAAAAACTTCTGGCGTCTTACATAAAACCAGATGAAAAAGTAGTTTAAGTTAAAGAATGATAAATTTTTTTTAACAGAATGCCGTCGATAGTGTATAATATGACATATCTTTTTAAGTAAACTTGGTTTACCTAAATACCATTAATTTTCTAACGCAATTCTTTCATAAACAAATGATACAAACAATATCACTGACAATTTTGTTTGAATTAAAAAAAATTGTATATACTTCTAGAATTAAAAAAATCATAAAATAAATAAAAATATGAAGAAGAATTTTAAAATATTCACATAATCTTCAAATATATACAATATTTATTACCATAACAAAAAATACGTTTGTACAATGTACGATGACCCTACAGGCCGTCCCTGCAACTTCCCAGTAATTTCAATTTCAAAGCGCCTCAAATTTCACCTGTTACAACGTTTTTGACTTTGATTATATACCTGTCTATATTGTTACAGTTTGCGGCAATCAAGGCAGTTTTTCGAGCTTAACAAAAACATTTACTACACAAAATTGATTTGACGAAAATTTTTCAAGTTATTTTGAAAAAACAAAACACTTTTTAGAGATTTCTTTCGACAACGATATCTCTCGAACGAATCAACCGATTTGGATGCGGTTTACGGTAATCGACATCGATTTTTGAATAAAAGAGCGGATAAGATTATGTAATTGATGAAAACAAAGTGTTGAAGTACACTGGCCTCCAAAAAAATCTACCCACCCGTTAATTTTGAGTAACAAAGTTGTTATCTTAAGTATGCGTTGACATATTTGTATGTTTTTGCTTATACGTTATACATTAACATATGAGTTACCCACTTGACATTGTTTTAGAGGAATACAAGTGCTATTGTGGGTATTTGTAACATTTTAAGCTCACTGATAAAAATAGTCTACTTGCGACGCGTAATATAATAAATTTCGGACTTTTGATGCGTAATATTCTTGGTTCTGTGCATCGTACTGATTTAATCTTTTAATTCTTTATTGGAGCAGACATATCGTTACTTTTAACCATAAAATATAGATATCACTGAATCGGAAGCCGTTCAAGTGGTAGCTAATTTACAAATCTATAATTAGCTAATAATGTGGCAAGGAGATTAAGTTTGAGTCGATCAGCAGTGCGTAGAGTTTATAAGCGATACTTAGAGATGGAAGCGTACCGCCGGCGACCAGGGTCTGGAAGAGGACGTCTCACAAACCCGACGGATGACCGTTTTATTGCCTCGACTTCTTGCGAAATTGGCATCTTTCCGCTGTTGATGTTCAGGGTAGGCTGAGGGAAACTCGTGGAGTGCAAAACCTGACACCACAAAAGCCACCGACGGGACCAAAACTCACTGCATCTCATCGGCAAGCAACGTTAGAATTTGCTAGGCAACATGTGCAATGGCATCTTGCTCAATGGGAGACAGTTACCTTCAGCGATGAAAGCCGAATGACAGCGATGAAAGTGTAGGCTCTGATGGACGTCGTAACGTTATACGAAGACCAGGAGAAAGTTATGCTCAGTGTTGCATAAGAGAAACAGTCCGGTTTGGTGGAGGCTCCAAACTCACTGCATCTCATCGGCAAGCAACGTTAGAATTTGCTAGGCAACACGTGCAATGGCATCTTGCTCAATGGGAGACAGTTACCGTCGGCGATGAAAGCCGAATGACAGCGATGAAAGTGTAGGCTCTGATGGACGTCGTAACGTTATGCGAAAACCAGGAGAAAGTTATGCTCACTGTTGCATAAGAGAAACAGTCCGGTTTGGTGGAGGCTCTACAATGTTTTGGGGTGGCATATTTTAACCGGACAACAAAAGAGACCGAGAGGCAGGCCTAAATAACGTTGGAGTGACTGTGTGGAAGAAGATCTCAGGAAGATGGGAAAGTTTACCAGCTGGAAGAAGGTAGCCAGGCAGCGTGACAACTGGAGGAAGATTGTGGAGGAGGCCAAGACCCACAAAGGGTTGTAGCGCCAACGGAAGTAAGTATTTTAACCGGATGTACTGAGTGGGTTTTCTTTCACAATCGTGCGTTAATGCTGAAAGTTATATTACGGACATTTTGCAACCTAATGTGGCATCACATTTTTTTTACGCTGTTTATATTGAGGACAATTTTCAACTCATGCATGATCACGCAAGACCGTGCGTACTGGATATCTTCAGGAGGTCGGAATGCCAGTTATGCAGCGGTCAGCTAATAGCCCAGACTTAAATCCCATCAAGCATCTCTGGGACCAGATAAAAAGAAAGGTAGAGCCCGAAATCCAGTTCCCGACGCGTTGGATCAACTGGAAGCCACTTTAACAAAAGAATGGGAACAGACAGAAAAGCTGATCCATTCCCTTAATAGGCGTATGCAGGCGGTGATAAAAGCAAGAGGAAGAAACACTCCATATTAGAGTAAGATTTAAATGTCATAAATTTAAATATCGATCTTCACAGTAAAATCGTAAATTTTGTTAAATATTATGGTTTCAATGTCGCATCACATTTGTATGTAAAATATCCCGTTTCACGCGCCGTTTTCTAGTTTTTTACAACCCTATAATTGCATCATTATATTATCAAGATAAAAAATATCTATCGATTGACACTTTTTTTGCGGAAAAACGTAGGTATGTCGATTTTTTGGAGGCCAGTGTAATTTAAAAAAAAAACACTTTTTGAAAATTAAAAAAAATCGAATTTTTGAGGTTTTCTAAGAATCTAAATTGCCAATTCGGTCTAATTTTACAGAAAATCTAAGATAAAGACCCTTTCAGATGCCGCAAACCGCTTTTCGATCGTTTACAAAGTTATGAGATGTTTACATGTTTACATACATACACAAAACTGTGGACATCAACCCGCTCACCAAGCATAGCAACTATGGCAATATACCCCCCATAAGAGACGGGAAAAGAAGCTGCAGTCTTCAACAGATTTGACAGCATACAGGCAACTGATCATACATATTTACAAATACATGCGGCGGGACTTAAGCAACTTTCAATACTGCTCGTATTGAAAAAGCGATCAAGCAGAACCAGGGTTCCAAAGTCTTTACCAGAAATCTATCTGCCAGAAAGCGCCAACTGTCAAAGCAGAAGACTGTGGCAGCATCGCTTCTGGGACACCCGAGATTTTTAGTGAGATTGAGAGGTTCTATGGGCAGCTGTACACATCATCGTTGGAGCCACACGCAAGTGTGAGTAACGATCCAAGGGCAAGTCTTATCCGACATTATTCCGATGATATCCTGGATATCAGTCTGAGCGAGATTATATTTATATTATATTATATAGGCTGTCCAGCACCTTAAAAACGACAAGGCCGCAGGCGAGGATGGAATTACAGCGGAGCTTGTGAAAGCGGGTGGAACACCGGTACTTTGGTCCTTCAGAAGCTCTTCAATTCCGTCCTCCATGGTGGCACTACTCCGGAGGCGTGGGACTGAAGTGTAGTGATCTTGTTCTTCAAGAAAGGCCACGACGCTTTTTTGAAGAACTACAGATCGATTTTCCTTCTGAGCCGCATTTACGTGCTGTTTTCGAGAGTCATTTCGAATCGTCTCGCACGCAGATTCGATGATTTCTAGCCTCCGGAACAAGCCGGTTTCCGAACTTCTTTAGTACCATAGACCACATACATACCGCGTGGCAGATTGTATAGAAAACCAAAGAGTACAATCTGGCACTTTGCCTCGCGTATGTGGACTATGAGAAAGCCTTTGATTCCGTCGAAATTTGGGCGGTGCTAGAGTCCCTTCAGCGGTTCTAAGTTGACTGTCAGTATATCAAAGTGCTAAAGTGTTTCTGCAGGAGGGCTACGATAGCTATCTGAGTACAGAACCTGAGTACGAAACCTATCCAACTGCAGAGAGGTGTAAGACAGGGTGACGTTATATTCCTGAAACTCTTTACCGCTGCGTTGGAAGACGTTTTCAAGCTACTGGACTGAAAAACTGCGAGTATATCACTCATCTTCGATTTGCCGACGATATAGTTATTATGGCAGAATCACTGGAGTACTTAAACACTATGCTTAATGATCTCAACAGTGTCTCCCAACGGATAGGTCTTAAGATAAACATGGACAAAACAAAGATCATGTTTAATGTCCATGTCACACGTATGCCGAAAGTTGTTGGGAGCATTAAGCTCGAAGTTTTTGACGAGTACGTTTGCCTGGGACATATAGTCCGACTAAGTAAGTCCAACTTCGACCGAGATGTCAATCGACGGATTTAACTCGGCTGGGCAGCGTTCGGGAAATTACGACACATGTTCTCATCAGGTATACTTCAAAACCTGAAAACTAGATTGTGGTGTGTTGCCAGTGATGACTTACAGATCTTAGAGGTGGTCCTTCACTCATGAAGAGGACTATATTCGGGGTTTCTCTGCGTGATATACTTAGAAATGAGGATATCCGGGGTAGGACTAGAGTGACCGACATAGCCCATTTTTAGTAAGCTGAAGTGGCTATGGGTCGGTAATATAGCTCTTAGAGCCGATAGCGAATGGAGAAAAAAAGGTTCTCGAGTGGCAGCCTCGTACCGGTAGGCGTAGTGTAGGGCGACCTCGACTAGATGGTTTGACGACCTGGTAAGACATGCAGTAAGTCGATAGACACAGGTGCCTTCGAAATGTCGAGATCTGAAGAGAACTCGATTTTCAAATAGCGGGGCGAGACCAATAACTTCCCGATTTTTTGGAAACCATTGATTAACATAGCGGGAAGTTAAAAAACTAAAGCTAAAAACTTAATTTATCATAATAGTCCTAGTCTCCGCAGTTTAGTGCTAAGAACGCTGGCTGCGATTTCTCGCTGAATTGCTATGCTTAGCTTTTGAGCGAGAAAAGACCCTCTTATCATCAACAGCGACCACCAGTTACGGATTCAGTTACATTAGGAAAGTTTTAAAAAGTTCCCGTTTCCCATTTCTCTAGTTTCAAAAAGAGATTACGAACATTTCTATTCGAAACACGTTGATAAAATTTCGACAGCCAGAAAAGACCAAGCGTGAGAACCAGCTAAATGAGGAAAATAGTAATTTGGATGTGACATGATATTAAATACAAAGAGTGTAATGTTGGCCTACAAATTGAATTATACTAATAAAAGTCCTCAGAATGACTTCGGCGCGTGTTTCGCCTTCAAATTGCCGCTATTACTTGGTCATTGATATGGTCAGGAATAACACACTATAAAATTATTTCAGGAGAGTGTGATGTCCATCAGCATGCAATATTTTCTCGAAATCGACTGAATATGCTTTAAATAATTTGTCTTACATATTGAAATTAACAGCTATTTTTAAAAAGGTGACAAAATATTTTAATAACTTTAACTTCAATAATATGTTTTTATAGGTATTTTAAAAGTGACTTAATGAAACAAAAGGAACGGTACAATATAGGTCGGTGAAAATTTAGTTCCTCTACTTTGATTTAAAGACTTCGTAATCCAATCTCTTTATTCTTCTACTTCATCAGCTCGTTAAGGTCTTGGTAACGCCAGTTAACAATCTACTTTATCAACATTACATTACATATCGCATTGAGTTCGTCCTAAGTTATATCTACTTTATCAACATGACTAGTGCATATTTTTTGTTTCCTTCCTTCCTTCCCTTTCCTACCGCACGCGCTGCCGCCGAGGTGAAAAAGAGGATCTCGGCGCGCGTCATTATGCTAAGTGATATTACGCCATCCGCAACGCACGGCCGCCCGTCGCGTCTTATGTACATTAACCGCAAACCGCGCAGGACGAACATTGAGTTCTCCTGTTTATGTTTAATATTCACCGCATCAGACATTGTGTCTTTGTAACTCATAAAAGTGTGAGACGCCCCCGTAAGGGCAAAGGTGGAGAGTGTGGGACTTCACGAGACTGTTCCGAGAGTGCGTGTGCGCCGAACCACGTGGCGAGCTTGCTGTATAGCAGACACTCCAGGAGGAAGGCGCGGCAGCCCTCATCAGGTCAGTGCGTGCTATCCCACCTATTTATTTTCCCCTTTGCCGTATGCACCAAAATTACAGTCCACTAAATCTTTATCGAAGATACCTTAAGTTACTGGCGTCTCCATTTTTAATGGTCCTTCGAGCCGGATTGACCTTGACTTTCCGCCCTTATTAGATCGTTATCGTAATAAGCGTTTATATAATTAATTATTTATATTTTAATCCGACTTCGGATTAACCCCGCCCTTATTAGAACACTAGAATAGGTCCTAATAGGTGACATTCATAGTAATTTTAAAACTATATTCATAGAATGAATAAGCATATAATTATCTATATAAATTATTTGTTGTATGTTCACATCACGTCATCAACTTTTAACTACATCTATAGATTATACTGTTAAATTACATTTATTATTTGCACATATATTTAAGCATTATATTCGTTGTAAATAACTTCATAATTATTATAAAAGTTAACAATTAAAGTTCATCGTTAACGAAACTAATATTTAATAATTCAACCGCGTAGCGAGGTCGCTTACAGACTACCCGCTTATAATTATATTATTTTTGCCGCATAACTTAAGTTGTAATGCCGCCTAAAAAACAAATAGCATCGAATAATAGCGATTCCTCGGATAATGAGGGCACACCTGATGCTGAGTTGGTTTTATTGTTAGCTAAACGAGATGCTTTATTTGAAATAGTGCAAAAAATATATGATATGTCCTCGGACATCCACATAAACACTTCCACGATGGAGCGTTTTCTTGATGGAAGTTCTAATATTAATGCTTTACGTATTGAGTTTAAACAGGTCTTAGATAATTATAATTCACATTTATTAAAAATAAACCCTATTGCTAAACCTGATTATAACTGCCTCATTGCGTTTGAGTCTCTTTGCGGTAGAATAAATAGGCTTTATTTACAATATTCGCAATCTAATTCACAAAGTACTAGTACACCACCTAAAGCCAGATTCACACTTCCGCCTATCGAACTTATGCCATTTTCGGGTGACATTCGCTCATGGCCTTTATTTTATGCTAGCTTTAAATCAACCGTCCATGACAACACATCGCTTACCGACGCTGAAAAGTTATACTATTTGCTAGGTAAACTAACGGGCAAAGCCCTATCTGTATGCTCAGGTATAACTCCTTGCGCTGAAAATTATAAAATTTTATTGCAAGCACTCGTTGACAAATATGAAGACCGGCGTATGCTAGCATCTACATATATTAATCAGATGTTCGAATTTAAGCCATTGCAATCGGCCACCGCAAATAATTTTGATTTATTTACTGATAACTTTATAAGTGCAGTGCGCGCTTTACAAAACTTAAAGTTAGATAATCTCGCGGACTTAATTGTTCTTCATATCGCGCTTAAGAAGCTGGACCCGGATACCGATTTCGAATATAGTCATAACTCGATGGTACCTACCTTTGATGATTTAGTAAATTTTATTAAGACCCGCTCCAAAGTTTTGCAACGCACCGATTCTAGTACAAATTCTAATAGCGCACCAAACAATCGACGAGGTAACGGTAATAATCGTCGCTGTAATAATACTTCGTCGTCGAAGTATCAGGCGTACGTAAGCACGACGACTAGTTGCTCAAAGTGTCTGTGCGATAATATTGTGCATCAACACCTATTTAAGTGTGCAGACTTTAATAAAATGACGCCGCAGGAACGATTTAAATGCGTAAAGAGTAACAATGCATGTGTGAAGTGTCTCAGTTTAAGTCATCGAGTGTCTAGTTGCTCTTCAAATTATAGTTGTCGAGTTTGTAAATTTAAACATCACACATTGTTGCACTTCTACCGCAGAAGCGATAATGCTTCCCCTGCGCTGACGCGTTCTCCACCGCTTCAGCCAGTTACACTGAAGTCTACAACCCCCGCGCCCGCACACTCGCCACCCCTCACCGCAGGTGCGCGTTCAGACGTCGCGCTGTGTACTTCGTTCAAGAATGTTTCTCAACGTTCACCGCCTCCCGCGCGCGCAAGTCGTTCGCAGAGAACTGTTTTATTATCAACCGCTCAAGTATTTGCTTACGATGCTAAGGGAGAGAAACAAATTATTCGTATATTATTAGACTCCGCGGCTCAAAGCCATTTTATGACTATAGAGTGCTGTCATCGTTTAGGCGTTCAACAACACGATACCGAATGTACTGTAGTAAAGGGATTCGGTGGAGTTGAAAAAATTGTAAAATCGAAATCGATTGATATTAAAATTTTCTCACGATTCGACTCGAATATTAACTTCAATATTTCAACGCTAGTTGTTGATCAAATCACCGACCTTTTGCCCACCGCTGTGGTAGACACATCTGTCTTATCACACTTCCATGGCATAAGACTCGCTGATGAATGTTATAGCATGCCTAATAAATTGATGTTTTGATAGGCGCATCCCTTTTCCCGCACTTACTATATCCAGACATAATTTATTCGTCTAACGACTTGTCCGGGCCCTCAGCTTTGAGTACGGTATTTGGTTACGTTATTATGGGCTCAGTGCCGACACTTCAGGTAAATCATTCTTTAACGTGCTGCTCAGTTCTAGAGTCTCCTATTGTTGACAAATTAGTGCAACGATTTTGGGAGCTTGAACAGCCACCCTCCGCACCGCCCATTCAGTGTCTTTCAGACATTGAATGTGAAGAGTTTTATAAATCTACGACATCTCGCGATCCTTTTACTGGTAGATATATTGTTGGCCTGCCATTTAAAGATGACGTTTACTCTCTCGGAGATTCTTATGAAACCTCTCGACGACGATTCATGTGCTTGGAGAGGAAACTTCAAGCCTCGCCTACATTAAGGTTAGCATATGATGACGTCATAAAGGAATACTTAGCTAAAAATTATATATCCCCCGCACCGCCGTATGACTCTCATGAACCCGCTCCAATATATGTCATACCGCATCATGGAGTCTTACGCGAAGATAAGAAGTCAACGCGTCTGCGCATCGTCCTGGATGCTAGCAGTAAGACTAGCACTGGGCGATCATTAAATGATATTCTGCATTCAGGACCAAATTTGCAAGGCGACTTGTTCAATATAATTTTAACTTTCCGCTTACATCCAATCGCTATGACAGCCGACTGTCGCCAACAATTTCTGCAAATAGTTGTTCGCGATTCTGATCGTCGTTACCAATGCTTCCTATACCGCTTCCGTCCACAAGACCCACTTGTGTTATACCACTTCAATCGCGTGTGCTTCGGTTTAACTTCGAGTCCATACCATGCATTGCGCACGGTAAGACAGCTCATTGATGACGACGGCGCAAAGTATCCGCTTGCGAGTCGTATCACATTTACTTATATATGGATGACATCGCGTTCTCTATGCCCAGTGAATCCGAGGCCAGTGAGACCTCTCGGCAGCTGATAGACTTATTCAAGGGTGCCCAATGGGACCTGATAAAATGGCATAGCAACCGTCGATCTGTTTTAGATGACCTCCCTACTTCCCATAAAATTACAGGAGAAGTAGAGTTCGATAAATCAATGCCACATAAAATACTAGGCTTGCATTGGTCTACCGATAGTGACGCCTTTTATTTTAAGATATCTGTTCCCGCTGATGTGACGTGCACTAAGCGCGCCATCTTATCTACTGTCGCTCGCCTGTGGGACATAATGGGTTTCGTTGCTCACACAGTCGCGTACGCCAAATTGTTAATAAAGCGGCTTTGGCAACTTAATTTAGATTGGGACGACATACCACCACCGCCAATTATTAAGATGTGGAGGCAATTCTGTGCTGAATTACCAGCTCTTAATGATTTACGTATCCCGCGACATGTTGGTGTATCCAAAAACTGTACTGCGTCACTCCTGGGGTTTTCCGACGCCAGCGAGCACGCATACGGTGCCGTAGTCTACATGCATGTAAAGAGCGTCAATGGTAACACCGTCCAGTTGATTTGTGCAAAGACTAAAGTCGCACCGACGAAACCACTATCTATTGCACGCCTTGAGCTTTGTGGAGCGGTTTTACTCTCAAAATTGCTTCGCAGAGTACTCGACAATTATTCTCTTGACCTTGCAATATCAGTCTATGCCTTTGTAGATTCAAAAGTAGCTCTGTACTGGATAAAGAGTTCGCCACACAAGTGGCAGACCTTTGCTGCAAAAAGCGTTGTTCAGATTACCGACAATATTCGCGCTGATAACTTTTATCATGTCGCAGGTACTGAGAATCCCGCTGACATACTTTCACGTGGCGTTACGCCAAATAAATTAGTTTCAAACCCCCTGTGGCTCCATGGGCCTCAGTGGACTTCGTTAGATCCATCTCAATGGCCTCTTCGTACTTTAGACAATGAGGTTATTGCAAATATGCCTGAGAAGAAGATTTTGTCGCACACTGTGTGCACATCCGTCTGTAATTCTGCGATTTATGAGCTCGCATTCCGCATCTCTTCTTGGAGTAAACTTCTACGTATAATTGCGTACGTGTGTAAGTTTGCTAAATTATTGCCCCGCCGCAGCACTACTGTAGTGACTGCTGATGATCTCAGTTTCTCTGAGGTTATAATCCTCCGCGCCCTGCAAAAACAGCATTTTGCAGTGGAATATTTAAATATTAAAGGTAACAAACCTTGCTCGCCCGCTTTCAATCGTTTAAGGCCTTTTATTGAGAATGGTTTAATCTGCATTGGTGGTCGTCTTTCGAACTCCGCATTAGATTACACACAAAAACATCCAATTATACTCCCGCGCAGTGATCATGTAGTGAACATGATCATTGACTATTATCATATTAAAAATTTACACGCTGGGCCTGAATTGTTATTGTCATTGCTCCGTCAAAAATTTTGGATACTTTCCGCACACCGCACTGTGAGAAGCAGAGTCTACAAGTGTAATATATGTTTCCGGCTTAGACCCCGTCCAACTTACCCTTTGATGGCTGATCTTCCCCATAGTCGTGTAAGACAAGCTATTAAGGCATTTACACACACGGGCTGCGATTATGCCGGTCCTATCGCATACACTCCTGTACGTCGTCGTGGTGTACGCAGCGAGAAGGCGTACTTATGTGTTTTCACATGCCTCACGACTCGAGCTGTACATATAGAAATCGCTACAGATCTTAGTAGTTCTAGTTTCCTCGCTGCGCTTAAACGTTTCCTCTCTAGACGAGGGCCGATTCAGTTTTTATATTCGGATAATGAAACGAATTTTAAAGGTGCCGCTTCGTATCTTCGCGATCTCTATAAATTTCTAAACGTTGAATACCACCCAAAGCTTGAGCAAGAGTGTGCTGAGAATCGTATAACATGGAAGTTCATCTGTCCCAACTCTCCTCATTTTGGAGGCGCCTGGGAGAGTATGATCAAAGTCGTAAAAACGCATCTGTTCCGAGTTATCGGACATCAGTTACTTTCATACGAAGAGCTTAATACTGTTCTTGCGCAAATTGAGTGCTTGCAAAACTCGCGGCCCTTGACAGTATTAAGTTCTGATCCTGCAGAGCCTTCAGCTCTTACTCCGAGTAATTTTTTGAATACCGCACCTTTATTGTCATTACCCGCACCCAAAGTCAAATCTGACTCTACCAGTCTATTACACAGGCATTCTTTACTGGATAAATTAGTTCCGTCGTTTTGGGACCGGTGGAGGACGGAATACCTTCACGGATTACAAGTTCGTCAGAAGTGGAACACCCCGTCTACGGCTATCGTACCAGGCATGGTTGTAATTGTGATAAATGATAATGAACCGCCCCTTGCTTGGCCATTAGCGATTGTCGAGTCTGTTCATCCTTCGAAGGATGGCGTAGTTCGAGTAGTGACCGTGAGAACTACTAAGGGAACATATCTCCGTCCTGTTGCTCGTATTTGCCCTCTCCCAAGACAATAAATCACGATTATTTTGATTGTAATTATTTATCTAAATTAGGAATTAAGTTTGTATTTATATATATTAAAAAAGTATTAAACCGCAATATTATATTTATGTATACATTTTCTCGCTTACCAAGTAAGGTTAGTAGATGAGACATGCGCATTGAGCGCATCCTCTCACTTTATATACCGCTTATTTATTTGTTTTCCTTTTACTTTTATATTACGGTTGTCTTTTAAAGGTGACCCTTTAAGGGCGGGAGGAAATGGTAACGCCAGTTAACAATCTACTTTATCAACATTACATTACATATCGCATTGAGTTCGTCCTAAGTTATATCTACTTTATCAACATGACTAGTGCATATTTTTTGTTTCCTTCCTTCCTTCCCTTTCCTACCGCACGCGCTGCCGCCGAGGTGAAAAAGAGGATCTCGGCGCGCGTCATTATACTAAGTGATATTACGCCATCCGCAACGCACGTTGCGTCTTATGTACATTAACCGCAAACCGCGCAGGACGAACATTGAGTTCTCCTGTTTATGTTTAATATTCACCGCGTAAGGGCAAAGGTGGAGAGTGTGGGACTTCACGAAACTGTTCCGAGAGTGCGTGTGCGCCGAACCACGTGGCGAGCTTGCTGTATAGCAGACACTCCAGGAGGAAGGCGCGGCAGCCCTCATCAGGTCAGTGCGTGCTATCCCACCTATTTATTTTCCCCTTTGCCGTATGCACCAAATTTACAGTCCACTAAATCTTTATCGAAGATACCTTAAGTTACTGGCGTCTCCAGGTCTACTACTGGACATGGGACTGTCTGGTTGTGGGCAAGATATGCCATAATCACCACGTTTTAAAGACGATTTGGCAATCGCATTGCTCCCTTAACTCCCCATCTGTATAATTATCCCGTATATTTTACTTCTATGATTCATATCATAGAAGTAAAATATACGGGAATGTTACACCGCATTTAAGGGGATATAGTAAGTCAGCTCAAAATCTAATTTCGCCCCTACTTCCCCGCGCGTCGTATTCTATGTACCGACATGTTTGTAATCACTAATACTGTAAGTAGATAGGTCGTTAGATACTTACTTCATTAGGTTTATCATATTTATGCCTGTTTCTTAACGCCAACCCAGTCGCTTCTTATTTTTATCACGGTTATTTCTCATTTTAATTTTACGTCGTCCTGTTGCGTAATATGTATTCTGATCGCAAGTGACACAACTTCTCCCCTCAAAAGCCTAAGCGATACTAACGGGGCGACAAGAATCAAGCTTCAAGACGCCGATAGTTTAGGTAATTTCTTTTTACAGTGAAAATAATGGTATTTTAAAAAGTAAATAACATAAGCACTGATTTATAGTTAGTTCAGTTAGTATGCAAAGTTTCATGGTCTTATTTAAAGTATTTTATGAATAACAGCGGTTTGTTGTTCAGTTTGGAGGTAACTTTGGATTTTTTTCTATTGAGAAAATTTTACGGAATCGTGTTTTCGTTTAACATAGTCCTTAACATTAATCCTCAACTATAATTTTACGGAATCGTGTTTTCGTTTAACATAGTACTTAACATTAATCCTCAACTTTACCATATATTTATTTCAAAATTAATGCTGCAATACTTTCGGCATGACGAAGGATCTTGCTAAGCCATTTGAGGTTATATTTCCCCCATTTAACGTAGTTATAAAATCAAAACGTTATAGATTAAATAGCTAAAATGAAACAGACATTCAGATAATTTGATGTCTGTATTCTTGATATTTCGATACCACACAAACTAACGTCATGAGATCGTTTTAACATTAACGATTTACTGTTAAGTATAACAAAAACGAACCACTATTGGAACGATTGATTTATTTATTATTTACTTTGCACTGAAATATAGAGTAACGAGTAGAGTTAAATTTAAAGTGTAATATGTGTAACAGGCGGTCTTATCACTCTGAAAATGATCTCTTCCAGATAACCTTTGCGTATAGAACAGATGCAAACAATAGTTAAAATAGAGAGGGCCACAACAAAAGATAAGTGAAAATAATATATAATATGATATAATAGATTAAATGAAAAGAGTACGAAAAAGGAAAAGTAATTTATCTAATAGCGTTCGAAGTAATACGATCTACTCGTATATAGTAAGTAATACAATGATCATGTGACAAGAGAAAGGACAATACGTCAAAAACAGTGGCGAAAACCTACTTTACCCTAAGTAAGGCGGTGAAATAAGGGGCGGAGTCGATTGCTTTGTCGGCTTTGTCTAGTCTTAACAAGAACCGGTTGGATTGAAATGGTTCATTATGATAATGATTTCTTATATTTACGCGAACACTACACATGATTAAAACTACTTTTACGGATTTTATCGCGTTTATTTTTACTTTTTATTTTTAATTCCCGACGTTTCGGGCGCTTTCCAGCACCCACGGTCACGGGGGACTGAGATGACTGAAGTCCCGATGTCATTGTTAAACCCGGAGTACCTTCAGCTTTTTTTAATTATTGTTTATGGTCCGATCTATGCAAAATGAACTGACTATGTCTTGAGGTCTTGCAGTGGTTGTGGTGCTTGGGTTTAGTTTTAATTTTATTGATTATAGGATCCCAAGCAGGTGGTAGTACCCAGCCTCCTTCTCTATTGAAATTAGGATGTTTTTTAATTTCAATAGCCTCACGTATCATCCCTGGTAGGAATCGGTGTTCTTTCGCGAGGATTTGTGGTCTATCAAATCTGATGTAATGGTTGGGGCCGTCTAGGATATGATCACAAACTGCAGACTTCCCGGAACGTTGATGCTTCACATCAGCTATATGTTCTTTTACGCGGGTCCTAATTGATCTTTTGGTTTGTCCTATATAAGAGAGACCACATTCACAATCAAGCTTGTACACTCCTGCATCTTGTAGAGGAATATGACACTTGACGGATGGTAGGAACTGACTAATCTTCTTCGGCGGCTTGTAGAATGTTCTCATAGAAGCTCGCTTCAAGATATAGCCAATCTTGTCTGTGACACCTCTGACATATGGTAGTACAGCAGGCACACGCTCGACTGTGGCCGGCTTCACTCGGACACTGTGACGCGCGGGACCCGAAGCTTGTTGTCGTGCAGAACTTGCTTGACGTGCTGAAGCTCGGCGGCCAGGTGTTTGCTGTCACAGATCCCTCGTGCTCTCTGTAACAAAAATTTGCCCACGGTAGCTAACTGTGAAGGATGGTGGTGAGATTCACCGTTTAAACATCGGTTTGTATGGGTCTTTTTCCTATACACAGTGTGACCAATGGTGTTATTAGGATTTCGGATAACTAACACATCTAGGAAAGGTAAGGAATTATTTGCCTCTAACTCCATAGTAAATTGAATTTTAGAGTTTATGGAATTAAGATGTTCTAAAAATGCAGTTACCTTGTCTGATGGTAAAATTGTGAAAGTATCGTCTACGTACCGCTTGTAGATCCTTGGTGTAACAGGTGCAGTAAGGAGGGCTTTCTCCTCAAAGTCTTCCGTGAATATATCGGCGACAATGGGAGATACAGGTGAGCCCATCGCCACACCATCTACTTGCTTGTAAAACTCTTCCTTCCACAATAGATAGCCAGATGTAAGGCAATGTCTTAGTAATACTGCATATTCTGCTGGCATGTTATTTTCCTCTAGTTTCCTAGTTATAATTGAGATGCAGTCTTCAACAGGTAGGGATGTAAATAGAGACTGAACATCAAAACTGACCATGGTTTCATTGTCAGTAAGATGTAGGTCTTTTATCTCACTGACAAAATGGTATGAATCCTTAGTGTGTGCTCTTGTGTGTCCTCTGAGTGGTGATAATATTTTAGCTAAGTATTGAGCCAATCTGTAAGTTGGCGAATCATCTGACTCACTATTGGACGTAAAGGAGCATTCGCCTTGTGTATCTTTGGTAACCCATACAACTTTGGTGGTTTGGCACATGAAGGTATTATCGAATTAACGTCCAGATTCAATTTTTCGGAGTATTTCTTAATTAGATCGCTAGTTGTTTTAAGCGTATTAGTTGTAGGGTCTGTTTTCACCTTTCGATAAGTAGTTTCATCCGACAAAAGTTGTTGTATTTTAAAATTGTAATCTGACGTATCCATTATAGCCGTAGAATTACCTTTATCTGCGCGGAGAATCGTAAGCTCTGGTCTGTTGCGTAAGTTTTTCAACGCGTTAAATTCATTTTTGGGGAGATTTAATTTCGGCGCTGAACTTCGACGTAACATAGACGAGATGTCTTGACGTATGGCCTCTAAATCTTCATTACCAATATTATTTTTATACAGACAGTCCTCAAAACTACAGATAATGTCCTCATACGGTATTTTTCGCGGTGTTATTGCGAAATTAATACCTTTTTCTAAAACTTTTATTGTGTCGTCGTCCAGTGTTTGTTTTGATAAGTTGTAGACAGCGCGTTGTTTATTCGTTTCTGTGGTCAACGATTTCGTATGTTGGACATTTGATTTAGTTGTTAATTTATGGTATTTATCAATATGTTTATTTTTGCATTCATTGTATTTAGTTGTTTCGCGTTTATCTAAAGTTTCCATGCAATTTTTGTAATCAAATGTCGATAAAACTGTCTTTAATTCACTGGACGAATTGTCTATGGTTTTGTTTATGAAATATAGATCGGTACGTTTTTGCTGAATCACCGTTATTAACAACTTTTTACTAGCCTGATTTAAGATCTTAGCGCTTCCTCGAATGTCTTTTTTAGTGGATATCTTGACACACGTAGGAATGAGATTATGATCTCTGCATCTCTTCAAGAAATTTAAAGCTGTTATGTATCTTGCGCGCTTGGTCTTTAGATCTTCTAATCGGCGTATTTTATTTGCTATTTCCAGTCCGTACTCGTTAACATAATGATTTCTTATATTTACGCGAACACTACACGTAATTAAAACTACTTTTACGGATTTTATCGCGTTTATTTTTACTTTTTATTTTTAATTCCCGACGTTTCGGGCGCTTTCCAGCACCCATGGTCACGGGGGACTGAGATGACTGACGTCCCGATGTCATTGTTAAAACCGGAGTACCTTCAGCTTTTTTAATTATTGTTTATGGTCCGATCTATGCAAAATGAACTGACTATGTCTTGAGGTCTTGCAGTGGTATGCTTGGGTTTAGTTTTAATTTTATTGATTATAGGATCCCAAGCAGGTGGTAGTACCCAGGATCCTTCTCTATTGAAATTAGGATGTTTTTTAATTTCAATAGCCTCACGTATCATCCTTGGTAGGAATCGGTGTTCTTTCGCGAGGATTTGTGGTCTATCAAATCTGATGTAATGGTTGGGGCCGTCTAGGATATGATCACAAACTGCAGACTTCCCGGAACGTTGATGCTTCACATCAGCTATATGTTCTTTTACGCGGGTCCTAATTGATCTTTTGGTTTGTCCTATAAAAGAGAGACCACATTCACAATCAAGCTTGTACACTCCTGCATCTTGTAGAGGAATATGACACTTGACGGATGGTAGGAACTGACTAATCTTCTTCGGCGGCTTGTAGAATGTTCTAAGTTTTGATGTTCAGTCTCTATTTACATCCCTACCTGTTGAAGACTGCATCTCAATTATAACTAGGAAACTAGAGGAAAATAACATGCCAGCAGAATATGCAGTATTACTAAGACATTGCCTTACATCTGGCTATCTATTGTGGAAGGAAGAGTTTTACAAGCAAGTAGATGGTGTGGCGATGGGCTCACCTGTATCTCCCATTGTCACATCGTGACATCGGGACGTCAGTCATCTCAGTCCCCCGTGACCTGGGTGGGTGCTGGAAAGCGCCCGAAACGTCGGGAATTAAAAATAAAAAGTAAAAATAAACGCGATAAAATCCGTAAAAGTAGTTTTAATCATGGTTCATTATGAGCTATATAACAAACCTTTTTAAATTAACCAGTTCCCAAATTTTTATAAATGTATTAAACATATTAATATATTTAGTATATGACTAAAAATATCAACCTTTTGCTTAAAAAATATTTTTTTTAATATTTTTTTTTGAAAATCACGTCTATAGGAAGATAAATTAAATGTCATTCAAGGAATATAAATAAGAATTGGCAAATAATTACAAATTACTGTCATATTCAAAACAGGTTTATACTCTACACAAAGTATATGTTTCGTGCAAAAAATTATGTCATTACGATAGCGATTACGTCGTGCCAAGTGGCCCTTCAATGACATTAAGTTCCCTGCAGTAACGGGAAAGTAAAAATAAAGCTATAGTTATGCTACGTGGGAGTTATTGTGAGTCATCCAGCTCATTGTAGATTGCAATGACTGATTATGCGCACTGTTTACAAAGATTTATAAGTTTTATAACACAATAATTACCTATATTTAAGGTATTTAATAATTTTGCTATAGGTACTTTACGCAGAAATAAAATAAGTTCGCCACTTATTTTATTTCTGCGTAAAGTTTTCTAAAAATGTAGATTTCTGTTGTGCATAATGACATGGTAATATATACTGTGCAAGGCATATAGCACAGGGAAAACACTTATTTTACCCTCAAGCATTAAGCAAGAGACTTAAAATTAATAATCCATGCAAGGTAAATTTGAGACTTATAACACAACACAAAACGTGATGACACTAATTGGTAACACTGTATAGGAAAAAAACCAAGCGATAGTTAAACGGTGAATCTCACCACTTTGCTTCACATTTAGCTACCGTGGGAAAATTTTTGTTTTAGAGAGCACAAGAAATCTGTGACAGGTAACATCTTATAGCCGTCGAGTTTCAGCACGTCAAGCAAGTATTGCAAGACTACAAAGTTAGGGTCTCGCACCTACGTCACAGAGACCGGAGAGAGAAGCCGGCCACGGTCGAGGTTATGCCTGCTGTAATACCATACGTCAGAGGAGTCACAGAGAAGATTGGCTACATCTAGAGCGAGCTTCCATTAAAACCTACTACAAGCCGCCGAAGAAGATTAATCAATATTTACCACCCGTCAAGTGCAATATCCCTCTACAAGATGCAGGAGTGTACAAGCTGTATTGTGAATGTGGTCTCTCTAATATAGGTAAAACAAAAAGAACTATGAAAATCCGCGTATTAGAACATATAGCTGACGTGAAGCATCGACCCTCCGGGAAGTCTGCAGTCTGTGAACATGTTCAAGATCATAAAAAATAAAAATATAAATTTCTTTGCAACTTTCCGCTAAACATATAAAATGATGTGTCTTACCTGGATTGAAGCGCACCTCCCGCCCTCCCTCAATTGCATACACTAACTCCGTCACCACTAGACCAAGCACCACTACTCTCAACACCACTATTCCAGGCAAGACACACCATCGACGATAATACGACACGTGTTTCGCCTCTACACGAGGCATCCTCAGGTAATATAGACTCTACGGCGGCTGACCGCTAAAATTGGTTTGATTTAATGTATAAATGTTGGCGTAATTATGAAAAGTCATAATTACACAAAACGTGCAAAATGAAGGAATTTAAAATACTTGGCAATGTGCCAAGTATTCTAAATTACTTTAGTAGATTATGTAGATTAAAAAAGAAGTTATAGTTTCAACTTTCAATTAGATTAAACGTATACCGGTCATTTAAAATCAAATGTTTGTGTAACCTTTCCAAATCTTTATCAATTCATATCTTTTCGCCTATACTACGTATATCATTGTAAGCTTGACATGGGAATTTAAACACGCCACATTTTAACAACATCCATAATGAAAATGAAAAACAATATGTACAGGAAAAGAATTTTTTCTCGTACCTACACACAGTTTATTTTGAAATATAACTTTTATGGTACAAGGTGTAAACTATGAAGTTAAGGAATTACTCCTTACAATTTGACGTCAAATGTCCTTTCTATTCCAAAGACTTATTACCATTATAAATCTTGGTATAGAGGCTATAAAATTTCTACAAACTACGCATGCGAAATTATCGTATCTCTACTATAGAAGCTATAAAACATTTATCCATATTTATTCATCTATAAAAATAGATACTCACAAAAATCCGATTTTGTTTGAACGGGAATAAGTTAATATAAATATTTAAAATAAATTGGCATAGTCATAAAGATCAGACAGTTGAAATGGCAATGGCCCGGCCATTTAGCTTGAAGAACCCTTAATCAATGGAATGAAAAGGCTATCAACGCTACCCACTAGATGGAGTGATGACCTGGTAAAACTTGCAAGAAGACGATGGATGCGGGTGGCTAAAGGTAGTTAGTTATATTGGTATGTATTGTTGTTTTGTAGCGTTCCTTAGCGGCTGTAATGATGTTTTATACGAAAATCTTTATATCTACTATACAAGACTTAAATACATTAAAGGCTTTAAAAATAATTGGATACACATTGATAGGGCAATGTACTTTAAAAGTAATATTTACATTGTAATCAGAAATTAGCTCCTGAGTTTAAGCATGGGTTTCGAAGAATAGTTTATATACTTATTCATTTGCTCGATACTCGAACCTGATACTTGTGTGATCTTTTAATCGGCGTTGTGTATCATTTTGTCCTTTCAGTAGTATACCGGCTATTCATGCCTTCGCTATAAGATTTGTTTCTCTAAAGTAGGCACTAAATTTTTGGTGTACTGTGGTTTTTGGAGTTCTCAATTGTTATATTGTGGTCGAATTGTTCGTGTCTGTAGCATCGGTTGGTTAACTTTGACTGAATTTGGCAAGATAGGCGTCAACAGCATTGGTTTACAACATGTCGACTTATATCATCCGATATAAATAAGACAGGAGGGCTACTTAGGGAGTTAGACATATTTGTTGGGGTTAAGGTGATGTTGCGTTACAATTACTCCCAACTAACTCTCTAAGACCACTCAGAGTATCGATATTCTGAGGCTATAACTGTACAGTATCAACACAAGATATCCAACCTTTCGGACCATAAAGTTGAATTCGCATAGAGTTGAAATCTCAAAAAGTTGAACTTGTGTAATATTGAATCCTACAAAGTTGACTTCCCAACATGTTGAATTATGATTTCCCAAAAAGTTGAATTTGTATAATGTTGAATCCCATAAAGTTGAATCCTTTAAATTATTGAACTGTTTTTTAAATTACCTACATCCCACCTATGGAATACCTATATGAATCGAATAACATTATAAGGTAAGGGCAATTTTGACAGATAAACAAATTAGTAGTTGGCGTACGCTGTTTTATTAACTTAACTAAAATACAAATTCAACTTTCTTCCACTTAAAATAAGGTATAATTAAAAAAATAAGTTAGAAACCAAGTTTTAATCTGGTTAAATGGATTTTCATTAGAAACATTTTTGGTGAAATTACTCTTCTTTTCAGTTGTTTTAATAAAGATGCATACTTAATGTCAAACAAAATATCTTTCGTCCGCCTATTTTTTTTGAATGGTGCAAATAACAAATACCTTTCGATCTTTATATCGTAATGCTTCATTTCTTTTAAAAGTGTACGGAATACGAGGTACAAGTTAGGGTTTCGTGGTAATCTCGCATTAATTCGCCGATGGTACCCCTCGCAATTATTTGTGGTCCTATGTGTGTCTCCTGCACAACTTATCATATTATGATCTTTGTCATACCATTGGGCTTGGAAGTATTTTAAAAAAGACTTCATTTTTAGCGTAGATGGTGCAGCCTGTTGAATACTTTTCCAGGCTTGTTTCATGAAAGTGGGAGGAATTAAAACAGAATAGGAGCACATTCTAACGATGCTTCTTGCTTTTCTGTCGCTACTTGTAGGTCTTGTCACTCTTGCAATTTTGCATTCTTTTGCTTTTTTCCAGACGGCTTGATTAAAGTGCTGGAAACACCCGGATAAATGAACATCTGGAAATATTGCTTTGACAGCATTAATTTGAGCCGTTTCGTAATCACATTTAAATGTTTTTATTACCACAGGCAGCTTCTCTTTTATCAAATTGAATAATCTTGTATAGGTTTTTTCTGTTTTATTTGGAAGAAATGCATATATAACAGGAAATATATTAACTGTGGTTTCGTCTGAAAATACGTCTAGATGGATTATGTAAAGTTGATAAAAAGGGCGTGGAGAAACTTTGAATGTACCATCACCACTGTAACTACACAGTTCTGACGATTTCATTGCTGTTATGGCAGTCTGAGAACAAAGTACGATAATTTTTTCTTGATCTCCATCTTCATAAACCGTGATATTTTTAGGCAGTCCCTTCGGAACTATCACATCTTCAACTCTATTGAAAACTAGCGAATTTGTGCCCAAGAATTTTTTCCGGGTTCTATATAAAGTACTTCTTACTGAAATAAATGATGGTATTTCGGTTACAGGAAATAAATGATGGTATTTCGGTTACAGGAAATAAATGATTGGTTTCGGTGAAATGTTGCACCATTTCTTCATATATCTGCTCGATAGAACATAAATAATACACACTTCTCTCTTAATGTCGTTTATAAGCCGTGTTACTTTAATTTTATTAGTATCCGGTGTGCAGGTATGTTTCGTTTCACGTCTTACGTCACATTCATCTTTGGTTAAAGTAACAGTTGCAGAACAAACGTCCCGATTTGTGCACTTCCATCGGGAGGTGCCGTTCTGATTTGTTTTACCATCTTTGGTTAATGTGTATTTACCTCTTATTACGAGAAGTTTCTGTTTCTTTTTATTTGTTGTAAAGGACACTGTTTTATAGGGAGCCATTTAGAAATTTACAAATAAAGAAATTTGGAGTATCCTATCATAAACAATTTCATGAATAAACTGATTATTTACAAATGACATTGTCAAGTTTATGACAAGCATTTAACATAAACTAGTTATCTAGAGAGGTTTTAGTATCTAAAGAGGTTTTGCGTGTGTAGATAAAGCCCGTAACTGGAAGCTATTTATAGTCAACATACTTATAGGGATATCCAACCTTTAAGGATTTCAACTTTATAAGAATTCAACATTTTGCGAAATCGAGAAAAAACGTCATTGTGGTAAATAAAATTTTTGAGATTTCAACTCTATGCGAATTCAACTTGATGGTCCGAAAGGATATCCAAGGATAAAACTGCGTAACCGGAAGGTATTTTGGATATTGTTTCTTCCATTGTAGCAAAATATATCGTAATCGCATTGATTTGCGTAGCTATTAGGTATGTTACATGTTGCATGGTACCAACGAGAAGTTTCTGTTTCTTTTTATTTGTTGTAAAGGACACTGTTTTATAGGGAGCCATTTAGAAATTTACAAATAAAGAAATTTGGAGTATCCTATCATAAACAATTTCATGAATAAACTGATTATTTACAAATGACATTGTCAAGTTTATGACAAGCATTTAACATAAAATAGTTATCTAGAGAGGTTTTAGTATCTAAAGAGGTTTTGCGTGTGTAGATAAAGCCCGTAACTGGAAGCTATTTATAGTCAACATACTTATAGGGATATCCAACCTTTAAGGATTTCAACTTTATAAGAATTCAACATTTTGCGAAATCGAGAAAAAACGTCATTGTGGTAAATAAAATTTTTGAGATTTCAACTCTATGCGAATTCAACTTGATGGTCCGAAAGGATATCCAAGGATAAAACTGCGTAACCGGAAGGTATTTTGGATATTGTTTCTTCCATTGTAGCAAAATATATCGTAATCGCATTGATTTGCGTAGCTATTAGGTATGTTACATGTTGCATGGTACCAACCTAAACCGACAGATAGGTCGGAAGTCAAGAAGTCTTTCAGGTCTTTCTCATAGTCGCCGCTTACGACACTCATGAAATAGGGTTTAAATTACCTTCTTCACTATCATACTCGTACGGCAGTTGAGCAGTGTTATTTTGCTATCACAGTTGTCCAATTGAAGCTTAAACCAGGGCCAATCTGTTTGAATATTTTTAACTAGCGGCCCGCTTCGATTTTACACGGGTTGAACAATTATTTATCTTAAATGTTAGGTAGCTATAATAATTTTAAAATTATATGATACCACATTTTTCGTTCCATTTAGGCTTTAAAACAATTTGATTCTTTGTATTTCATAACCTAGAAAGACCAACATGCCTATACTGCGCCGACCGCCACCATAATTATTTTTTCGTGCAAGTTTTTATATAAAAATGGTTAACGTGAGTTATTCTCGGAAGATAGAAATATGCTGTCGCGGAACTTTTCAAGAGGACCAATTCAGCCATACTTATATTATTTTCGTTCATCTTTAACTATTGAGGAAACTCTCAAGAGGCACGACTTTTACGGACTTAGTTGGCAAATTAACTTTTAGCCATAACATATAATATGCCTATCTGGAATAATGTAGCTTTCAGATGATGAAAGAATTTTTAAAAAAGGTGCAGTGGTTCCGGAGATTACCATCAACATCTACATATACTTATGTCGCAGGTTTATGATAAAACTTGGTTTTTGATCAAAAACCTAGGCTTATGATCAAGAACCGGAAAAAAAACAAAATTACTACTTTATGTTACCACAAACCTAAAAAATTTTTTGATTAGGAACCTAGACTGATTTTTTTTTATAGGATAGGGTGACAAACCAGCACACAGTCCACCTGATGGTAAGTGGTTACTGTGGCCCATAGACATCTACATCTATCCTCGATTACGAATCAAAATGAAGATACGTTGTCACCCGTGAGGACTAAGATGGAATGCCTCGTTTCCAGTAAAAAGGGTCTCCGGTTCTCTACACTCACCATACGAAATACAGCAGCATTAAGCTACTATTTCACGCTGGTATTCTGTGAGAGCGTGGTCCTTCCCCGGTCGAGCCGACCCATTCGTGCTACAACTATACTACTAATATAACTGTAGCATGGCTCTACCACGTACAATACAATTAAGTTATATGAAAAAATCAACCTATTTTTTATTTACATGGGGAGATGTCTACGCTTAATCTGCCCTTGGCCCGCCTCGCGCTGACACCTCATGGTGTTGTATCTTCGTGGCATATTAGCAGGCCAGGGGAACACTTTCGTATACATCCGCGGTCCCACCAGCGCCGGCCGCCCCATGGCGGTCCCTCCTCGGGAAGTGACTACTCTTCTCCCATCTCCTTCTCAGGTAACGCGCACCAGAACACATGGCGCGCCTTCCTCCACGGCTTTCAACTTCACTTGCTGAACTTATCTTGATCTGGTCTATGGCTCCACCGCCAATCAAGATTTGGGTCGTTGGTGGAGGGTAGGAAGAGTTATACCAACAATTATTTTCCTCCGGGACTCTACCTGGGCTACAGTGGTAGGGGGAGAGGACACCCCTCTCGCCGCGGTGAGCCCACTTCAGATATATGTTGGTGGGTACCAACACATATCTGAAGTGGGCTCACCAAGGCCACTTGAAGTGGCTACCTCAGGTCGACCCTTCACCTCAGGCCACCCAAGTGGGTTCCTCTTTGTTCACACGCCATGACAAGGTGGAAATCCGTTCGGTTGGGGGGATGGGACGATAAAATCAACCTAACCTAAGCTTCAGTATTATCATAAATCTAAACAAGCTCAGGTTTTGATAAAAAAATAGGATTTTTTCAGGTAGATGATAAGATTATATACATCACAATATATATATATATATATATATATATATATATATATATATATATATATATATATATATATATATATATATATATATATATAAATATATATATATATATATATATGTAATGTTATGTGTATTACATTATATCTAAAAACTTATGAAAAAATTTTCAAAGACTGCCCGTTTGTAACATTAAAAAGGACCAAAAACAAACCTGTTTTATGGACACCTCTTCCTGACCGTAGGTTTCAGCAATCACAAAATCCAAGGAATGTCCCATTGGTCCAAGTAACTTTTCATTCACTTCATCCACAGCCATGGTAAAAGCTCCTGTTATAACATAAACTTACATTAGACTGTTTACACATAAGGGGGAAGTGGTACTAGTAAGGTAGAGTTGAGTATACATGATTTAATGATTTTTTTAAGTTAGAAATACTGAAATGATATTTATTAAGTATGAATAAATATTTAATAAAGTTTATAATATTCATTTACTACACAATAGCAGAGGTTCGGCGTTCGCACAAAAAATCACTGTACGCGCGCAATGCGGGTTCGATCCCGATGTCACTAATGAAATTGTTATTTGCGATTTAAAGTGATGATTTAGCACAGCCGTGAAAGAAAAACACCCTGTGGAAACCTGCAAGTCTGAGAAATATTAAGATATATTGAGGGTTTGAGGTCCGTTAACACGCATTGGAAAAGTACGGGGGACTGATTGCTCCATAACCCTTTCAAATATGAGAGGAGGCATACACCCAGCAGTAGCACGTGTACAGGCTGTAACTTTACGCAGCAGCTGTGATTGCTTTGACTCAAGCCGTTAAATTTTAAAGTAGGCAGTGGCCGTCATATTGCATTACTATTATTGGAGAAAAGAAAACACTTTTAACACTAAACTTGTGTAATCTGCCAACATACAGCGTAACGGACTATTTACGATCCTCACAAAATCAGAATCGTTGTACAAATGGCAAATGAGAGGAAAAAGTCTGTGGTCTACAGTAGATAGTTTATAGGTCGTTATTTTTATATTGTCATCATAAAATCTCTTATAGATAACGGATTATAAATTTCACATTGAACCGAAACAATTTTTCATTCTCCGTTGAACTTTATTGGTACTAAGAGAAATATTAGGTATATACTTAATCAGGAAAAAAGTAATTACAATACATATATGAACTGCATCATTTCATATAGCCTATCAAAAGTTTATTTCTGAATCCCCTATGGGGCAATCACTACCGTACATTGCCCCATAGGCGAGATATTTGCCATAGTTACCACGCTGCCTGGCAAAGCTTGGCTTAACTCCCCTTTGTCATCTCTTACGACACTAACAGGATAATATGAGTTAGTGAATATACTTGACACCGTCACTACACGGCTTACAATCTAAATGGTACGATCCAAATTACATACATGTGTCTATATACGAGCACAGAATACTGGCGTAAAATAGCAGCTTAATACTGCTATGCTTTGTATAGTGAGTGTATTTTTTTTTATAGAAATCCATCTTAGTCCTCAGGGGTGATAATGCATCTGCAATTAAATTGTTAACAGAGGTTAGATGATGTTTCTGGGCCACAGTGTTCACTTGCCATTAGGTGGACTGTGTGCTTTTTTGTCAGCCTTAATCTATGAAGGTGTAATCAACAGAGTGAAAATAGGTAGCGATGACGAAAGGGTTAGAAGCACACATAATTTTAATATTAAACTAAAGAGATCCCGTTCAATAAAGTCCATGCTCCAAGATCTTCGTGTACTAATCCAGAATCACGATGGCTTTTAGCTCAAGCTACAATAATGTGTCTAGCGTCTAGAAGATTGCAATGTTTTGGATAAAATCAATGATTAGCTCGTGAAACTGTCATCGTGATCGGATCAAAATATTGTAAGACTCGCCGCAGAAGAACCCAAAAACTTTCCAATCGCACTCTTTATCTTATGGTTACTAGACGGAAATGAAATGCAGACTCATTTCCCGTCTTTAACTGATATTTTGGCTTACAAGCTATTGAACAAATCTCCTCCATAGTCAAGAAGTCAAGAAGAAGTGAAGTCTTCGCCAATGACCTGTCTCCCAAGAAGTCAATTAACAAAATTAAATACCAGCACTCTTCCCGGGGTAACAGAGATTTTGAGGAAGATCGAGAAGTTTTATGGACACACCCAAAGGAAAGTCTCATTCGACTTTATTTTATTGATATCCCGGACATCAGTCTGTGCGAAATTAAAATGGCTCTCCAGCACTTTAAAAACGACAAGGCCTCGGGTGAGGATGGAATTACAGCAGAGCTTCTGAAAGACTGATACTTGAAAGTCCTTCCAGTAGCTCTTCAATTCCGTCTTTCATAGATGCCCTATTCCGTGAGCGTAAAGTAGAGATATGATAGTCTTGTTCTTCAAGAGAGGCAACAACGCTCTATTGAAGAACTACAAACCGATTTCACTTCCGAGCCGCGTGGTGTGTTAAAGTTATTACGAATCGTCTTCCGAACAAGCTCTGCTACTTATTTTGTGGATTTTGGGAAAACCATTGATAGCCCTATTGTCTACTGCTGAATATACCATCAATAGTCTTTTTTCGGGTTTCATTTTGCCCGGAGCTTTGTCCTTTTTAAGGTGCTAAAGAGCAATTCTAATTCTGATCAAGCCAACGTCTGGGTTATCATTAAAGTAGTGTCGGATGAGACTCGCTTTTGGATTGTTACTTAACTTGGCACCAACGGTGGTATCTACAACGGTTTCGGTAGAACTGTTAATCTAATTCAAAATCTTATATTTTCCGGAAATGACACCGCCACAATCATTTTTAATTTTGACAGTTGGCTCTTTTTAGCAGACAGATCCCTGGGAAAAACATTGGAGCCGTGGTTCAAATCAATCGCTTCAATATGAGCTGTATTGAAGTTGCGTAAGTCTGGAAGGCATTTGGAGACGTTGTCTGTTCAATTACTTGTACGTTATTAGTTTTATTATACATTTTCAAAATAGTGTCCATTTACATCAATACGTCGCTGCATCCGATGGAACCACTGAGAAAAGCACTTTGCCCACTCGTCGTTAGGGGTCTCTTCGACGGCATTTAGAAACGCAGTCACTACTTTCTCGGCGTTCGTAAAACGTTTTCCTCGGAGTTGTTCCTTTATTTTCAGAAATAAATAAAACTCGCAAGGTGCGAGGTCGGGGCTATAGGGCAGGTGACCCAGTAATTCAACGTCTAACGTCGCCAAGTAGTCGATTGTTTGCTTGGCGGTGTGCGACAGTCCGACGGTTGTTTCTCCCAAACTTTTTCCACGACAAGTGGCAAACAATTATTAGCGTACCACTCTAAAGTAATCATTTTTCGATTCTCTACTCGTAAAATAATTGTTGTGTAATAACCTGTCCGTCCGAAGAACGAGGCCACCATGTTTTTTTCCCACGCTTCAACCTCTCTTTACTTTCGAATTTCAAATTCCGAACGCAGCATTTGAGTCACCTCCGTTAAATCTTTGAACCATTTCACGACACCAATCATCACGAGGGAGTTTTTGGGCCTCTGTCAAATTATGAGGTATCCACCGGGCACAAAGCTTCCTGACCGCTAAATGTTCATTGAGGATTTTGTGCACTTGACTCATACCGATGCCTTAGCTTGTCCAAAACTGCTGATAAGTCAGTCTTTTGTCAGTCTCTATCATACGCCGCACAACACTGATGTTATCTTCAGTCGTCACCGTAGAAGGCCTTCCCTCACTCAGATCATCGCTGAGATTAGTGCGACCACGTTTAAACTCATTAAACCATTTTAAATAGTGGCACGAGATGGGGCTTTATCGTGAAATGCCAATCGATGTCTATCATAAATTTCTTGTTGACTTAAATGACATCGATAGTCATAAAAATTATTGTACGAAAATATTCATACTGACGTGAAACAGACAATTTTAAATTTGCCGCCAAATCGTAAACAAATGACAAATTAATAAAATACATACACAATAATATTGGCAAAGAGTTTCATTTTCAAAATTTGAACTTATTTTTTATTATATCGTTTACAAGTGGCCAGTTCCAAAAACTTTCAGTTTCGCCCTCGTAAGCTGTTCTACTTATTGAAGACTGCCGCATCATTTCCAACAGGTGTGATCAGACAGGTTTTGTGTTCTTCTAGGACGAATATTGCAGAACTTTGCTCCGACCTCTTCTCCCCATATATTATAAATTTGTGTGTGCGTTTATGTAAGGTGTACACTTGGGGCATCATAACTGAAACATTAAGTCCCGTGTAGCTGTCGATCTAGTAATAAATGTCATAAAACACCGATCACCGTCATGACCGGCGATGTCTAGGAAGAGAGGAATAAACTTATAAATTAAAGAAACTGAATGCACTTCAAATTAAATAATTACCTGAAATAACTCTACCAGGTTTTTGATAGCTATAGTCGCCTGGACGTCTCTTTGATCCTGTGAGGTATCCCAAGGTGAAAGTTTCTCCGCGCGAATAATCAACTGATGCTATAAAAATGCACCAACACCAATGCCACTGTAATTAAAAAATAACATTGCATTAAATTCAAAATGGTTCAATTCTACATCAATTAGATAAATTACCACACACAAAGTACACATTATACGAGTAGTACTACCCACCAATATTCATCAAGCTACCGAAGTCAATAAAGGATATTATCCACTCGAATGTCGGGGTCATTTTGGCCAACATGGCGCATCTGTCGAGCACTTTCCGAAATAGTAAGTAAGTATATAACAAATATATATATATATATATATATATATATATATATATATATATATATATATATATATCTCGACGCCATATTATGGCGTTTGGACAGACGAGGGGGTAAAACACATATTTGATGAATTAAATACTTTAGCAATATTAAATTCGCCTGCACTAAAGTCATCCTTTAAACATATTTTCTTCAAATTTGCTACTATTTTCCTCAAAAAATATATTCTGTATTCGGCTGTATTTTTGCATGTAGTTACGCGATTTCTTCACCAATTGTGAACAAACTTTAATAACTTTCTTTATTATAGGGCTGGATACCTTAAGCGTTAGTAGTACAGTCCCATTTAAATTTGAAGCGTAAATTCCACCCCTAAGGGTAAAATAAGAGACATAGTTTTTAATGTAACTTACTTGAGATAATGCTTATTAACTCAAAAGGGAGAAATAATTAAAATTAGCAAAAACTAACTTTAAAATAATAAAATAATTTCCACATAAATTAGTACCTAATTGAAATAGGTGCTAAGATTATACGTCCATGGCTAAGACTAAGTATATCGAAAAATTAAAGTCCCGTATTTAGAAGCTAATAAATTATGTTCAAATTATTTAAATACGTTTTATTTTAACTTTTAACTTTTTATATATATTTATATATTTGATAACGTTTTGTATCTCTGACAAAACTGTCTGTGTGATTATTTAATATTGAATAATATATACTCGTTTCATAGCCTGGTATAGTTAATAAACGTTATTCATAACGATAATAAACTACATTTAACTAATAGTTTATTACCGAAAGTAACGTTAATAACCTATACTCTATTTATACTATTAGACATCACAAATTAGAAATATATACTTAGTAAGTTATATTGAACTGGCTTTATTAGTTAGTGTATAGTTAATAGTTAAACGTCGTACGTTTATGATAATTATAGTTAAAAATGTTTTAAATTACGTCGTACTAGGCAATATGTTAAACGTGGCAATAATTTTAGAAGCTGCTTCCATTGGGTTAAATTTCAGGGAAGTAAGTAAATTATTTATTAAGGGTAACAAACGAGCACACAGTCCACCTGATAGTAAGTGGATGCTATGGCTCATAGACATCTACATCTATCCACTATTAAGAATGAAAATGCAGATACGTTGTCATCATTGAGGAGCTTGTTAAACTTCAACTTAACTTCTGCTGAACGCGCTCACATGCACCTAAAACCATTTTGTTGCTTGCAAATTTGCAAATGAGTTTAGATACATATTTATGTGGTCTTACAATAAGTTGAGCAAAGTTTTGAGTTGGTTTCAATTAAAATTCACTTAGCGTTCCGTCTATCTCGCCATGTTTGCCTGAGTTTGAGAAGTGATTTTTTTTTATAATCGTTTACCCAGTTAAAATTGTTCGCAATGATTTTTAAGAGTTTAATATAGAATAGATAGATATAGATAGCTACGAAATAAAGTAACAACATTTATATGATCCAATTCTACACCTTAGTACCGCTTGGAGAAGCTCTTATATAAACTAATTATTTTGTGTTTGAAATTTCTTTTGAATTACTCTATAATCTCATAGGATATTATCTAAACAAAACGTTTTATCTGAGAATGAAATACTGTCATCGAATAATAAATACCAATCTGAGATACCAATACATCCCCTATGATTTAAGTGACACAGTTCTGAATTATTGCTGAAGTTAGCGCCTACAAAGATTATTTAGGCATACAAATTTATTTGTTGTCATTTGTGAGAGCTTTTCATTCTCCTAGGACTTGACCTATCGTATATTAAGATTATGGCAAATTTTCTTTGAATTTATTTCTGTGCCTCTTTTTAATAAAGTTATGTGTAGTTTACAATTACTGTCGTTCAGTTTTAAAACTAAAAAAAAAATTCAAATGACGCAGACGGCCTTATTAGAGATTTTAGTGATGAATGCCATATTGGTAATACCAATGGTAGACTGTCGTAATCTACGCAACTACACATGTAGCAAGAAATATAAGTTCAAACAAAATAAATTATATGTATATTGACGTATAACATACATTAATGTCTCTACAATGATCGTTTTCTTTACCACCACGTCATTGATTCGTAACGAGGTTTGGCCTCAAGGCAAGTCTGCAATGTGAAATGGAGAGGACTGAAACTTGTTTTTGGAGTGACAGGTTCTTAAGTGCACGTATGTGACTGGTACAGCCAAATTGTTATTGTGTTATTGCAATATAAATCAGAAAGAATACACAAATACTATTACATAATTAATAGTTCGTAGTTAAAGTGTGTTATATAAGTCGTCAATACTTACTATTTTAAATAAGAAAACTATAAATAAATCTGATATGTTTTACTGAAAGTAACCACTAATAAATAAGTCGGTCTTTATAGATAAATAATTATAACTTGAACCCTTACTAAACTAATTAAAGAATAATTGATAGAATCAGGCGTTACTTTGCGTAAATCCATTGTAATAGAGATATTAATAGTTATTTTGCAACCTTCCGCTAAATTAAATAAAATTATGTGTATTCCCTAGTTTGAAGAGCACCTCCCGCCCTCCCTCAACTGAGGAGAATGAGAAATTAAAGAATGTATAAAAGTAAATAATGAACGTATGTAATTAGTTACTACTGGATACTACAAATATATTATTTTAATATAATGATAAGCACGTGGACACAAAATATCAAACGCTTCAACAGCCACTAGACGTGAGGGCGTTATGTGCACAATGTTGTTTAAAAATAGCACCCATGAGATATATTTATATGACTATGACCGGGTTAAACCAACGAGTCTCATAATTAGTTTTGTGTTTAATATACATTATGCATTCTTATGTAAATTGACTAAATAGAAAATTATTAAGAAAATACAAATAAAGGACAAAGACAAATTTAAAACACATGCATATGAGTCGATTAATTATCTCTTAACAATTTTTTTGAAATCTCGTTGTCAATATTGAAATGTTGAATATTGACGAAGTATACTTCTATCTAAAATGTACCCAAATTGTAAGTATATTGATGTATTATTTAAGCTATTACGGTCAAGGTATTCATTAAATTCTCAATTTCTTTTGCCTTTTTGTTGGAAACACATTGTCCTCACTAATTAAAAAAACACAGCTAGACTAAAGACAAATGAATACACCTTTAAATAATGGAATAGAACCAAGTAGAATGGAATCTATGTGGATTAAAAATAATAGGTATTGAAAGTCATTGCTTTTACCACTTGTTCGAAAAAAATCTCTATTCTGGGAATATCCAACAGTAAGCTAGACAGTTTTTCAAGTTAATTAAGTTCACAATAATATATACTCGTATTGTACATTCTTTGTAGACGTGTCTTTTATAATTTCGGGGAGTTTGTCGTAATATCCTTTATGTATTGCTCTAAAGAATGATTTACTGATTCTGGGAAGTCAAGAAATGAAGAAGAATGAAAATATCATTTTTTTACATTGAGGTATTATACGCTACTAATATAGTTCGATGTTTTTTATAGGATAGGGTGACGAACGAGCACACAGTCCACCTGATGGTAAGTGGTTGCTGCGGCCCATAGACATCTATATCTATCCTCGATTACAAATCAAAATGCAGATGCGTTGTCACCCGTGAAGACTAAGATGGAATGCCGTGTTTCCTGTAAAAAGGGTATAAGCTTATGTATTTTAAGAAATTGTTCAAAATAGCCACATTGAATTGGTGGGTAGTTGAAAATAGAGTCTTTAAACTCGCATTAGTGATGCTGCGCTCTGTGATGGATGTTCTATAATAAAAATTCTCCATCACACATAATATTTATGTCAATCAACAAGAGACAATAGACTAAAGAAAAATGAATACACCTTATATATCAATATACACTACTAAATATGAAGTTGGAATTTCGAGATGAATTTGATTGGCAAATTCCACACTTTTGTCTCTGTTTAGAATGTGCCAAGGGTATGTATAATAAAAAATGTAAATTTCTTGCATTTCAAAGTTAGTACCACAAACTATAACAAAATAAAAGTATTAAGTATGTATCAGTAAACGGCGGCAAACCATATCGTTCCTATAAAACTACACTTGGAAGCAAATAAATTGAGCCACTTCCTTTTTTCACGTACTATAATGGTTAATATTTATGGTAATATCGAACGTATCAATTCGAACCATATACCGCCAAAAAGTTTACTGAATAATGAATACCCTTTATCCGCGTATCGTTACGAAGTACTTCTCGGCGATCGTGATTCAAAAAAAATAATGTGGTCAGCACGGAGCCTTGGAAGCAGGGCACGGGGGTGTAATACCAGCTATTACAAATATATATTTTTTGCAATAATTTTGTTTTCTATTGTTTTTCTGGGCTGTTTTAATCCTACCAAATTTTCTATCAAAATTACCATTTTTCTTTCAGTCAAAAATTTATCTTTCAACAAGGCTACTTAACAACTTTTAGGCGATATATGATTCTAATTGATACGTTTCATATTACTAAAAATATTAATACGTGAAAAAAGAAAAAATGGAAGTGATTCGATTTATTTGCTCTCAGGTATAATATATAGAACAGTTGTTTTAAGTAGAGCATGTAATGTGCTCTAAAATTTATTACTATATAAACACAGAGCACTGAACTAGAATAAGATAGTTTCATTTCTAGCTTCGTAAACTTTGATTTTGGATTGTATATTTATGTGAATTATTCAAAACGATTCAAATAACAAATTTAAATTTGACTAATATTTATAGAGTACCAATTCTCCGCTTTTCAATACCTAGCAATTATTGTAATGATTTGTATGGATTTTTTCAATAAGCACATAACAATTTAGTATTTAAATAAAACACAGAATAATTGAGATATCGGGCTGAAATTTATTCCAGATGTAGTACACATGTTACAATTATGTATGGTATTTGACGTCATTTTTATGACCACCACGAGCACGACGGCAGTGATCTATGTTTTGGATCCAGTTATCAATCACTATTTAGTTATAATAATTTAGTAAGTTAGAGCCGTGGTAGCTCAGATGGTTAGCGCTCGCTATAAATTTCACAGTACGCGAGCAAACCGGGTTCGATCCCCGCCGGCACCAATGAAATTGTTAATTGCAATTTTAAGTGCTGATTTACCACATGCTCGGCGGTGAAGGAAAACATCGTGAGCAAAACCTGCATGTCAGAGAAATAAGAAAAAAATATTTCAAAGACATGTGACGTTCGCCAACACGCATTGGGGCAGCGCGGTGGACAATTCCTTGCCTTAAAACCCTCTCAGAAATGAGCGGAGGCCTGTGCCCAGCAGTGGGACGTATATAGGCTGTAACTTTACTTTACTTACTTTTATCAATCACTATTTCACATTTGACTGGAATGTTGGAAATTTCACGTACGATATTATTCCTCAGCTCCTCTAACGTTGTTGGATTGCTTACATAAACCTTTGACTTAAGGTAACCCCATAAGAAAAAATCTAACGGCGTCAAATCGCTTAAACGAGATGGCTATTCGACTGGACCATTTCCCAAATTAAACGATTATCAAAATTTCCTTTCAATAAATCAATAGTTTAACCAGCTGTGTGGCTTGTGGCACCATTTTGTTGGAACCACATATCCATCCAATCCCGGACAAAATAGTTTTCCAACACGGTACGATAGCGAACTCCATTGACCACAACATGACGTGAGATCTTTCCGGCACTCCACACGCTCACTTTTTGTGGGTGGAATGTAGTCTACTGAAGCACATTTGAGTTTGTTGCTGTCTAATAACGCATAATCTGCTTATTGGCAAAGCCATTCAGCTAAATATGAGCTTCATCGCTAAAGATAATTTTCCTATAAAATTCAGGATTTTCTCCAAACCTTTGCAGAAAAAATTCAGATAAGTTTCGGCGCTTTAAATGATCCTGAAGTTTCAGTTCTTGGGTTCATTTGATTTTGTAAGGGTGTAGGTTGGAGATCTTCACGCAAAATTTGCTATAATGCGGTCTGAGAAATTCCCAATTCTTGTGAACGGCTTGGAATCGACTTGTTTGGTTCATTTTGAACAGAGTTTTCAGTATTTCGACCGGTGTGTTGTCTCACATATATAATCTCTTCAGCAGTGATATGCTAGGGCTTAGAATTAATTTTATAGCATTCGACGGTAGCCGCGACAGTCGAACGCTCTCAGCTCAAATAAATTACTATCAGTAGACTCCATTAACACGTTGTCCTCTATTAACATATTACACGTTGCGTTAAATTATTTATAAATTCGCAGTAGTATATGGATAGGGAGTCACTAGCCATGCCGAAAAAAATTCCGTGACAAACCTAATACAGATAAGAAAAAACGAAAGATTAAAATAAAACAAAACTTGTCTGCTAAATATGTATTTTTAAAGATAAATCAAATCAAAATTATAACCTACACAATACGGTGACTATTATTCTACGCGCTAATTTCAGGAGGTCGTTACGAGTCACGTGACAAATATGTGGTTCAAACAGAAAGGTATAACGGACATATTCTTATAATGTTATTTAAACTACTATTTTAGAAGAAATTTATTTTATAAGAAAACGATGTAATTACTACTGCCAGTGTTGGAATATTTGGCATTATGGCTATTTTAAGACTTAAAAATCCGTCTAGCTAGATACTACCTTCTTATAATTATTTTAACACAATAGTACGGTCCGCCTAATGGTAACCGGATACTGCAGTCGATGCAAACTTAGAGTCACCTTTAAACAATGAAAGACTTCAGGCGGGTCGTCATGTCTGAGGATTAAGTTGGAATAGTTCTGTTTACCCTTAAGTTCGGGGAACACCAGTGTAAGCACTCATATTTAGTGGCTGAAGTATAAACTGGCATTTATTCCAGTTTAAATAGTAAATGAGTTTATAATTACTAAATATAACCAGTGGCTACAGAGACCACTTAATAAAGGTGGCTGTTATTACGTCTTGCTACCTTTTTTACAGAATAAAGTTGACAAACGGGCACACAGTCCACCCGATGGTAAGTGGATGCTGTGGCCCATAGACATCTACATTAATCCCTTTCATTTTTATTACGTGGTAGAGCCATGCTGCAGTTATATTAATAGTGTAGTTGTAGCACGAATGGGTCGGCTCAACCGGGGAGGAACCACTCTCTCACAGAATGCCACCGTCAAATAGTAGCTTAATGCTGCTGTGTTTCGTATGGTGAGTGCAGAGAACCGGAGACCCTTTTTACTGGAAACGAGGCATTCCACCTAAGTCCTCACGGGTGACAACGTATCTGTATTTTGTTTCATAATCGAGGACAGATGTAGATGTCTCTGGGCCACAGCAACCACTTACCATCAGATGGACTGTGTGCTCGTTTGTCACCCTATTCTATAAAAAAGTCCTCGATTAAGAATCAAAACGTAGATGCGTTGTCACCCCTGAGGACTAAGAGGCAATGCCACGCTTCTAGTAAAAAAGGATCTGTGTTATGATTGTACATACATTTTCGAGTCCGTATCTTCACATCGTCAGTCTCTGAATACTTTGCCGCAGAACACATCCACTTTTTTTAGCAGGCATCAAAAAGGAGGAGATTTACAATTCGACTGTATGTTTTTTGTATGTGTGCTAAGCGAGACCTTCGCCAATTGTGAACCATTTTTAACTATTCTTTTTTAATAAATAGGTTTTACTTCGGGGGTCATCTCAGCAGAAACTTCAGAAGGAATGTAAAATTATTTTATTCTTATTAGCTCTTGGTACTTAGTCGGCTTTTTATATTTTTCTTTAGCCTTTTGAGTGGACCAAGAAATTTTAATATCGCAATATTATCTAAATATTGGCAATTGAGGGAGGGTGGGAGTTGCTCTTTAAACTAGGTAAGACACATCATTTAATTGAGCGGACGGTGGCAAAATAACTATTAATATCTTTATTAAATATTAACATTAAAAACTTTATCCACTATTTAATGATTAATTCATATGGGACCATCCCTTCAGGGATATGCCCTAAATGGCCTCATATGGGAGATGTTTGCCAGTTTCCATGCTTGGCAAGCGGATTAGCAACCGACGTTTTATTTATTCAGCTGTTATCAGAAAGAGGCTGCTGCCCATCTTCTAGTTCAGTAACCACTGTGGCCTCATACGGCACCTGCGGGATGAAATGGCGTAGTGGATATTGAAATAATACTAGTTTTTACGGAATTTATCGCGTATATTTTTACTTTTTAATACCCGACGTTTCGAGAGCTTTACAGCACCCATGGTCACGGGAAGGACTGAGATGTTTAACGTCCAGATGTCATAGTTAACCGCGGTTACCATAGATTAAAATTTTAACTTTTGTTCCGATCTACACAGTATGTACTTATGGTATCATGAAGCCTTGCAGTTGTATGCTTGGGTTGCAAATCTGATGTAGTGACGCCCCCGTCACTACATCAGATTTGATAGACCACAAATCCTCGCTAAAGAACACCGATTCCTTCCAAGGATGATTCGCGAGGCTATTGAAATCAAAAAACACCCTAATTTCAATAGAGAAGACGGCTGGTTGCTACCATCTGCTTGGGATCCTATAATAAATAAAATTAAATACCAACCCAAGCATACAACTGCAAGGCTTTATGATACCATAAGTACATACTGTGTAGATCGGAACAAAAGTTAAATTTTAATCTATGGTAACCGCGGTTAACTATGACATCTGGACGTTAAACATCTCAGTCCTTCCCGTGACCATGGGTGCTGTAAAGCTCTCAAAACGTCGGGTATTAAAAAGTAAAAATATACGCGATAAATTCCGTAAAAACTAGTATTATTTCATTGTGTAGTGTTCGCGTAAATATACTGCACGGTTAATCTCTATATACTTACAGTAATATATTTAGTAAAAAAGGAGTAATTATTGTTGGAAATTGTGGTCCAATTTTTTAACATAACATTGAAGTATACTTCAGTATATTATGTCATTGTTTTTTCTGAGATCACGTTAATAAACTTGACACATAATTAAGTTTGGCAAGCGGATATGGAAATTACACAATAAACGCCCTGGCTGGAGGCATTTATTTCAAAAAAAAATTGTATCTTACGGTTTTGCTGTATCGATTACATAAAACGACAGTAGAGCTTACAATTTGCCAGGATGTGTGGGTCGCCATATCTTTAGCTCAACGGCCTCTATGCGAGCTCTTGATAACAAATTGACAACGTGAAGGCAGAAATGTTTATTTTCGCTTTTGGCAGTTTACGTTAATTTCAAATGAATTTACGTTTAGTGAAGTTTGTTATCCATAACCTTGGCTCAGTTGTTAAAACAAATATGAATTTAAGTATTATTTTTCACAGTTTCGTAGTAAATTCATAGGTTCTCCTTTATATACTCTCTCTTCTTTATTTTTTCTTTAACTCTAACAGTTTCACTTAATAAATTATTATTGTAGTGCGGAGCGCGGGTATAATTCCCATGTTTCTTGGGCAGTCGCAGAGACTATAGTGCTACAATGCTCAATGTTCAAAACTAGAAAATTTTACATAATTTTGGTTTCGCAAGTGGATCCATGCCAAGGATAATTTGTTTATGTTCTTTATTAAAACGGACTGCCGAAAAATTTTGACCACAATTTCCAAAAATAATTACTCCTTTTTAACTAAATATATTACTGTATATAGAGATTAACCATGCAGTGGCTGTGTAAGAATGTTCACTATACCACATCATCCTATAGGTGCCATATAAGGCTACAATGGGAACTGAACTAGGAGATGGACAGCAATATCTTCCTAATAACAGCTGAATAAATAAACCTTCGGTTGCTAATCCGCTTGCCAAGCGTGGAAACCATGGCAGAGATCTTATGACCATATGAGGCCGTTTATGGGGTAGTTCTAAGTTCAGCAGTGGGCTTCTGATAGGATGTAATGCTCATTGCTAGAGATTACTCTCCAAGTTATTTGAAATATAATATTTCGAAGTAACGACTTTATAGCAAAAACGTTACATAAATTACAATAAGGGGTTAACATATAAAATAATAATAGTGATAGTAAATGTGTAACTTGCTCCTCACTTACACATACTCGTAGAGGGTAGCTCAACAACTCAACTATATCGTCATACGTTCCTGTCACAATCACACATTAGTTTAACCTATTAAAAGTTACTACAATCTCGTTTACTATCACCAATCTATTATATCGACAAGTTTTTTGGTTTCGTGCTCCGCTTGTCCGTGCTATAGTTCACACTGCTCGAAGAAGTATTCATAATTACGTTTTATTATCAACCCTCACTTATAGCGATATTAATATCACTTTTTGCATATCATTTAGTTTTATTGTAGATAGAAATAATTCAAAATAGTGCTGGGTAAACATCACGATTTTTTGAGAAAAATGTTATCTAAATCCATTGCAGGATATACATACTTGCGAACTAAATAATATTACTAGGTGGTAGATTTTTTTTCTGCCTAGAAGCGGCTGGGTAGGTCACCATCCTCTTCCCTATTTCCGTCGTCAAGTAGCATGCGTGCACTGCTGCTGAAGAGGATAGAGAGCCAGTAAAATCACAAAGCTGTAAGGCATTCCTCAGAGTTGACGACGTATCTGTAATCTTATTGGGAGTTTTGGCGGGAACTAGGCTGTAGACGGATTGTCGCTCCTGTTTTGTCGCTTGAATAATGGTTTGAAGTGGATTTTGATTCGTAAAGGTTTTAATTAAGTGTCTACGAGTATGAACTATTGAAAAAAAAACGACGAAACAAGTGCTTTGATGTTGATATAAACCTCAAGTTATTTTGATCGCTTGGGGGTTTTAAGAACTTCGTTGTTGCTGTCGCTAAAATCTCTCAAGGGCTTCGCAATGTGACGCATCAGCATATTGGGAAGAAAAAATATATAAAAATGAAGATTCCGAAAGAATTGATAGGCCAGAAGGGCTAGAACCAAGAGAAGTAAAGCCAGTTTCATAAAAAAAGCATTTATTTTATTTATTTATTTATAAGGTACACCAACAGCAAAACACATTAAACATTAACAACAACACAATAACAAATGTATATGGTTAAATATGTTTGCCAATTACAGGTATACACAACATTTACCGTAATGTGCAGCTCATTACACCACAATGGCACTGAATACAAAACAACTTACATAAAAAAACTAACTAAGGAATGAGTGTGTGCTGAGAGGGTGAAAAGAAATTGGTCAATTTTTTTTTGAAGCATCGGGCAGAGTCGTTGAAAATGTCAATGTCCGCTATCTTGGTCATAATTTCATTGTATGTGTTACATATTCTGGCTAGGGGATAATGCGCGCCTAAATTAGTTTTGTGGCAAGTTATGCTAAATAGTTTGCGAATTGGATATCGAGGATATCTGTACGGAATAACTAATTTAATGTGATCGAAGTAATCTATGTTTGAAGTTGTTTGCAGGTGTCTATGGCCTGCACCAGCCACTTACCATCAGATGGACCGTGAGTTCGTTAGTCACTTCAATTTTATAAAACAACATCTCAATATCTGTGTCACATTGGAAGACTACCTGGTAGAGCTATGTTGTACTTATATTATGGTTGTAGCACAAATGGATCGGCTCCATCGGTGAAGGTCCACGCTTTCTCAGAGTACTGGCGTAAAATAGCAGCTTAATGTTGCTGTATTTCATCATTCTATCTTACTCCTCAGGGTGACAACGCATCTGTATGTTTATTTTTAATCGAGGATAAATATAGATGTCTATGTACCACAGCATCAACAGGTGTATTGCGTGTTCGCTTGTCACCCTTATTTTATAAAAAAGTTATAATATGTTAGTTTTATATGTAATTTTGTACTTAATAACGATACTACGTTACTTTTCCTGTCTAATTATGTTAATTTCGAGGTCTAAACTCTACTTCTGATGTAATTATAATCAAAGTGGTCGATAAGAGTTTATGCGACTAATAGTGCAACGGCACAACACGGCATTGACATAGTTGTCGCGTCACAACGTCACTGGTCCAGCAACACGCGTTTTCACAGATTAAATAAGTAAACATACTTTACTGGTAACGATGCAATATGATTCTTAGGTAATCGATGATATATGTACATGTCTATATGGGCCACAGCAGTAATTTACTATCAGATGGACTGCGCGCTCGTTTGTTCCCATATTCTATAAAAGCAGTATACACTCGTGCTTCTCTTCTGGATTTAGTAAGAAATAACCACGGAGCAAATTACTCCGTGGTAATAACAGAAAATGAAAATATTTTAAAAATCTAAGTGTTCATCTCAATCCCTTAACTTAACAAAAATAATTTAAAGTCTACTTTTCTACTGCATTTTCAATAACTACTTACTAGATATTATGATATAAGTGGGAAATTATTATTCAATAAATTATTATTATAAAAATGAAAATTATTCGTAAAAAGTTTATATACTCGTTAATATCTTTTTAATAATAAGGAAATATTAGGCAAGTACTTACAGACGGCGTCGATACAAACTGTTCATTGGACTTATTTTAAAGTAATAGTACGTAGTACTATTATTTATTATGTGGTAATAAATATTCTTATTGCAATCAGGCTCACTTATTGATGGTTTATATTCCTAATTTTTAATGTGCTTTCATTCGCGAAAAAAAAATTAACGCAATCAAGTTTATTATTTTTGATCGTGAAGAATTAAACATAATAAATCCGAATAACAAACCGCAGAATGTCAGCGGGTAGCGTGACCTTGATTAGTTGACAATAAAACCCAAACTCTCCAATTTGCGTTCGAAATTCGAAATGTAAAAGATTGAAACAAAACAGTCAAAAGAATATTAGTTGGACTAATATTCTTTTGACTGTTTTGTTTACTGTACTGTGCCTACTAAGTATAGAAAGCGATCAGATTGTGATAACAAGTACTTTTAAATCATATTTTAATTGTATAATGGAGGATCCGCTCTTGCATATATAAAATTATCTATTGAATTAAAATTTAATGTTAAAATGAAAAAAAATATTACTATCCAAAATTGTACATAAATTCACCCCTGAATTTTACTTCTACAATTGCTCTTACAACTGTTTTTTTTTTGTTTTTTGGGACGAAACAAATTGATATTATGATTATTTGGCCATTTCTTCAATATTCTTTTCCGGTTAGCTGTTACTGTAACAAAAAATAATGTAGCATAAAGTATTCAAAATTCAAAATTCTTTATTCAGTATCTTAAATTTAAATACATTAACTAGGTTAAAGTATAAACTTAAACAAAATATTAAATAAAACGGGAGACCAAACGGTCAAGGGTTAAGTTAGGGTAAGGGTTATTATTATAATTTAAAACATTATCCCTGAGTTTCACCGTATGACAATTATTTGTAGGTCATACACATACTAATGTTAACACAAAGAAAGAATTTTAACGTAAATTATATGTGCTGACGACACAATCTATTTATACAATTAATATCTGTACAGATCACTTCATATTACATTTTTTTGTATTCACGACACTTAATTACACTGAGATTAACTCGACGCGTGTTATCAGAACAGAACCTCTTATAATCGCGATGCACCCTATTTTATAACATTTCCCTTCCCACATCGAAGAGGGGCGGACCGGTGTTGGCAGTAATAAAGTTGCCAACACTAACTTGTTTCATTCGGGATTCGAAGCCATGCGATACGCAAATCATAGCTAAACGTTATCATACACATTGCGCTATCGAGTCGTCGAAATAAACACATCAACAGAATCGAGGGATATTTTATATTTCGTAAATAAAAGAAGGGTAGGTTATTTTAAGTTGTTTAATAAAAGATAAAAAATATTTCGTAATTTTTGTTTGTTTTAAATAAAAATATAAATTTAAATTAAGGTGCAGCCACATCCCCAGTACTGCGATAACGTGACCACAACCTTGACATCACGTGATGGCTATTGGGTGGGGTCCGAGCAACGACGCGTTGTATAGCAACATTTTCGAACCACGACTCGTAACATTTCATCTCGACTCTAATGATGACGTGACATGACTCTTAAAGCTCACACGCCACGTTAAATTAAAAATGAAAAACAATTTAATCCCATTTAATTAATTAATATCAGTAGAACAATTTTAATTTTCCTTCACGTAACGAATTACTAACAAATTTGCGTTGTATTTTTTTCCTTTTGTTTTTTATTTTCGTTTTAAATTTTAAAAATAAAATAAAAGAGTTTTCAATTTGTATATAAACTATTTGTGGAAACTAATAAAGATTTTAAACTACGAGGGCGCGTTTTTAAGTTCGCAGAATGGGGGTGAGGAGGGTAAATAAAAATCCAAATTTATTTTTCCTTTTCAATATATTCACCTGCTACCCTAACTACATTCTTTGGATATTTTAACTTATGTATACCCTCAAAAAATGATTTGTCTTTGTCTAAAAAATACGCTGAAACTGCTTCCTTCACCTCTTCATCATTTAAAAACTTTTTCCCACGAAGTTCCTTTTCTAAGTTTGAAAATAGATAACAATCACTCGGGGCCAGGTCAGGACTATAATAATGTCCTCCAGACCGAAATTCGGTCGCGGCGGCCTGCCTCAACTCAAAGGATTATAGTGCCCAAGTGTATGCGCAAGCACAGGTGCAATCTCTATTTTTTTATAGAAGAGGGGGTAAACGAGCATGCGGCTCACCTGATGTTAAGTGACTACCGCCGCCCATGATCAACCGCAACAACAGGGGAATTGCAGGTGCGTTGCCGCCCCTTTAGAAGGGAGTAAGCTCTTTTCTTGAAGGTCGTATCCGGTCCGGAAAAATCGCCGGTGGTAAACTATTCCACAGAGAGGTCGTACGCGGAAGAAAACTCCTTTTGAAACGCACAGTCGTGGACCGCCTAGCATCCAGATGGTGTGGATGGTATCGGGACATTTGCCGCGTAGTGCGTTCACGAAATTTGGCGGCTGGGATTAACTCGAAAAATTCTTCAGAGCACTCTCCATGGTATATGCGAAAGAAAATGCAAAGAGATGCAACATCTCTTCGCAGCGCCAGTGAATCGAGCCGATCGGAAAGCACTCGGTCGTCGACGATTCGAGCCGCTCTGCGCTGGATGCGGTCAAGTGGAAGGAGCTGATACTGGGGAGCCCCAGCCCAGAGATGGGAACAGGATTCCTTTTGCGGCCAAACCTGCGCCTTGTAAAGTTGCAGGCGGTGTGCCGGCATGAAATACTGTCCCGCTCTAGTGAGCACGCCAAGCTTTTTAGAGGCCAATTTAGCCTTCTCTTCCAAGTGACCACGAAACTGCACGTCACTTCAGGATTCCGATACTGGCTGAGGCAACAAGGAGAGTGCCTTGAAACTGAGGAGATACGACAAAGGGGTTCTTTTTAGCGGTTAACGCGCAAACTTGTGTCTTCTGGTTAAACTGGACTAGATTTAGTCGCCCCGTATCCGAGACTCTGTTCAGCAGAGACTCGACTTCAGACACAAGGCACGGCCGGTGTACAGGGCATCACCAGTGCTGTCATCTGCATAGCAATGAATGTAACGTGTTTGCAACATATCATTGATATGCAGAAGAAACAGCGTTGGCGATAGCACGCAGCCTTGTGGAACACCAGCATTAATAAGCTTGTAATCGGAGCTTGCACCGTCTACAACGACCCTGATGCTCCTATCTGCAAGAAAGCTGGTGATCCAATCGCACAATTTCTCGGGAAGCCCATAGGAAGGGAGCTTCGAAAGAAGCGCTTTGTGCCAAACCCGATCGAAGGCCTTCGCAATGTCCAAACTAACAGCCAATGCCTCCCCTTTGGACTCTACTGCCTCCGCCCATCTGTGAGTTAGGTAGAGCAGAAGATCACCAGCTGACCGACCACGGCGAAAACCGTATTGGCATTCACTAATCAGCTGGTGATCCTCAAGGTACCTTCGGGACTACGCCTAGGGAATAGGAGTACCAGAAAAGATGCGTTAAAACCGGTGCCAACTCTGGAGCACACGTCCTCAGTACAATTGGGGGGATTCCGTCAGGCCCACTCGACTTGTGGATGTCCAGGGAGAGGAGTGCTTTGCGAACCGAGCGCTATGTGAATTGCACTTCCGGCATGGAGCACTCAAACCGCGGGATGGTCAGCGGCGTACTCCCCCCGTCATTGAGAGTCGAGTTGGACGCAAAGAAAGAGCCTAGCAGATCGGCTTTTTCTTTTGCGGTATGGGCCAGTGAGTCGTCCTCCCTGAGCAGAGATGGAAGAGATGGCTGACAGAAATTCTCCTGGACAGCCTTGGCGAGAGACCAGAATGCACGGGTTCCAGAAGGAAGGCGAACTAGTTTCTCGCCAATTCTGCCTATGTGCTCTGACTTTGCCTTGGCAATGACTCTTTTGAAGGACCTAGAGGCGGAATTATACTTCTTTTGTAGAGCGCTGGTGTTTACATCCCGGGACGTTGATGCGTCAGCCCAGGCTTGGTAGCACTCCTGCTTATAGCATGATGATATTTTAAGGAATAAAAAGTTCCATACCCAGAAGTACCACATCAGCGACACAATTCGCAACAACGTTGGGATTGTCCGGCAGGAAGCAAACCCACCCCCAAGGTTAGGATGCATAGAAAGACTGCATCCCATCCCAATCGGCTGACCTATAGTGCCAAACACGGCGGCAGCCTGCAAAATGCAATTGCAATTTCAGCGTGAATGGCACCACAGTCTCGACAAGACAATGGTCCGAGGAGCCTAAAGGGGCGTCGACGGAAATCTGATATCCGTCCGGGTCAGAGGTCAGCAGAACGTCGAACAGGGAAGGTGCATGACCCTGCACATCTGGAATCGCCGTAGGCGAAGTAACCAGTTGTGTCAGACCATATGCAGAGGCAAAATCATGAACAGATCTCCCCGCATGATCGGTCAAGCCATTCAGCGTGATGGGCGTTAAAGTCGCCGAGGATCACGATCTCTGCGGAGGGGATCTGCTGTAGCAACGAATCTGCAGCCATTTGGACGTGGTCGAAGAGTCGGTCGGTTTCGGCATTACCGCTATGGGACCAGACATGGTCGTGGATGCTCAGCAAGGGATTCCCCAGGGGTGCTGGTACCCTCCTGGGGTAGTCTATCATTTAATTCCGCTACCATATTGATGGGGGGGGGGATTTGGGCCTCCGACCACCTGCACTCACCAGACGAAACGCGGAAGCAGAGCTTCCACTTCACGCCTGTAGTCTGTGAGGTCGTGGTACCACCCCGGTTTGAGCCTGCCCATATGTGCAACGGCAAAGCTGCCGCGTAGCTCTACCACTGTTTTCTCTATTCCCTCACTCTCATAATTCGATGGGACGGTAAACCGACACGACCGGAGAGAGATCAGGCGCAGGACCAACGGCTTTACGTGCTTTCCGAGGCACGGTTGGCCAACTTCCTGACTCCGGGCAACTACTGAGATTTTCTTGACGGAAAAACTCAATAATTAATTTTTTGGCCTGACCCGGGATTCGAACCCAGGACCACATGATCAGCAGTTGCACTGCTATAACCACTAGACCAACGAGGTCAGGACTATAGGGTGGGTGTGGCAAAATTTCGAAGTCCATCTTCAGCAGGGCAGCCATCGCAACATGGAACTTGTGAACAGGCGCGTTATCGTGCAGAAGAAAGATTCCTTTGGTCTGTTTTCCCCTTCTTTTATCCTTTATGGCTTCCTTCCTTTATCTTTTTATTAATCAATAGGATTCATTCGGAGTCTCAAAAGACTGTCGCAATGATTTTCCCAGCCAATTGTGCCACCTTAAATTTCTTGGGCGGTGGTGTGCCCTTTTTGTGCCACTGCATAGAGTCCTGTTTGGACTCAGGTTTATAATAGTGATCCCAAGTATCATCACCAGTAACAATTCGAGCCAAAACTCTATCCTTCCTTCCGTTGCTTTTGAGGCGGCGTGAACATTCTAGGCACCCATCACCCATCATCAGGATGTTAAGTGACTACCGCCGCCCATGATCAACCGCAACAACAGGGGAATTGCAGGTGCGTTGCCGCCCCTTTAGAAGGGAGTAAGCTCTTTTCTTGAAGGTCGTATCCGGTCCGGAAAAATCGCCGGTGGTAAACTATTCCACAGAGAGGTCGTACGCGGAAGAAAACTCCTTTTGAAACGCACAGTCGTGGACCGCCTAGCATCCAGATGGTGTGGATGGTATCGGGACATTTGTCGCGTAATGCGTTCACGAAATTTGGCGGCTGGGATTAACTCGAAAAATTCTTCAGAGCACTCTCCATGGTATATGCGAAAGAAAATGCAAAGAGATGCAACATCTCTTCGCAGCGCCAGTGAATCGAGCCGATCGGAAAGCACTCGGTCGTCGACGATTCGAGCCGCTCTGCGCTGGATGCGGTCAAGTGGAAGGAGCTGATACTGGGGAGCCCCAGCCCAGAGATGGGAACAGGATTCCTTTTGCGGCCAAACCTGCGCCTTGTAAAGTTGCAGGCGGTGTGCCGGCATGAAATACTGTCCCGCTCTAGTGAGCACGCCAAGCTTTTTAGAGGCCAATTTAGCCTTCTCTTCCAAGTGATCACGAAACTGCACGTCACTTCAGGATTCCGATACTGGCTGAGGCAACAAGGAGAGTGCCTTGAAACTGAGGAGATACGACAAAGGGGTTCTTTTTAGCGGTTAACGCGCAAACTTGTGTCTTCTGGTTAAACTGGACTAGATTTAGTCGCCCCGTATCCGAGACTCTGTTCAGCAGAGACTCGACTTCAGACACAAGGCACGGCCGGTGTACAGGGCATCACCAGTGCTGTCATCTGCATAGCAATGAATGTAACGTGTTTGCAACATATCATTGATATGCAGAAGAAACAGCGTTGGCGATAGCACGCAGCCTTGTGGAACACCAGCATTAATAAGCTTGTAATCGGAGCTTGCACCGTCTACAACGACCCTGATGCTCCTATCTGCAAGAAAGCTGGTGATCCAATCGCACAATTTCTCGGGAAGCCCATAGGAAGGGAGCTTCGAAAGAAGCGCTTTGTGCCAAACCCGATCGAAGGCCTTCGCAATGTCCAAACTAACAGCCAATGCCTCCCCTTTGGACTCTACTGCCTCCGCCCATCTGTGAGTTAGGTAGAGCAGAAGATCACCAGCTGACCGACCACGGCGAAAACCGTATTGGCATTCACTAATCAGCTGGTGATCCTCAAGGTACCTTCGGGACTACGCCTAGGGAATAGGAGTACCAGAAAAGATGCGTTAAAACCGGTGCCAACTCTGGAGCACACGTCCTCAGTACAATTGGGGGGATTCCGTCAGGCCCACTCGACTTGTGGATGTCCAGGGAGAGGAGTGCTTTGCGAACTGAGCGCTATGTGAATTGCACTTCCGGCATGGAGCACTCAAACCGCGGGATGGTCAGCGGCGTACTCCCCCCGTCATTGAGAGTCGAGTTGGACGCAAAGAAAGAGCCTAGCAGATCGGCTTTTTCTTTTGCGGTATGGGCCAGTGAGTCGTCCTCCCTGAGCAGAGATGGAAGAGATGGCTGACAGAAATTCTCCTGGACAGCCTTGGCGAGAGACCAGAATGCACGGGTTCCAGAAGGAAGGCGAACTAGTTTCTCGCCAATTCTGCCTATGTGCTCTGACTTTGCCTTGGCAATGACTCTTTTGAAGGACCTAGAGGCGGAATTATACTTCTTTTGTAGAGCGCTGGTGTTTACATCCCGGGACGTTGATGCGTCAGCCCAGGCTTGGTAGCACTCCTGCTTATAGCATGATGATATTTTAAGGAATAAAAAGTTCCATACCCAGAAGTACCACATCAGCGACACAATTCGCAACAACGTTGGGATTGTCCGGCAGGAAGCAAACCCACCCCCAAGGTTAGGATGCATAGAAAGACTGCATCCCATCCCAATCGGCTGACCTATAGTGCCAAACACGGCGGCAGCCTGCAAAATGCAATTGCAATTTCAGCGTGAATGGCACCACAGTCTCGACAAGACAATGGTCCGAGGAGCCTAAAGGGGCGTCGACGGAAATCTGATATCCGTCCGGGTCAGAGGTCAGCAGAACGTCGAACAGGGAAGGTGCATGACCCTGCACATCTGGAATCGCCGTAGGCGAAGTAACCAGTTGTGTCAGACCATATGCAGAGGCAAAATCATGAACAGATCTCCCCGCATGATCGGTCAAGCCATTCAGCGTGATGGGCGTTAAAGTCGCCGAGGATCACGATCTCTGCGGAGGGGATCTGCTGTAGCAACGAATCTGCAGCCATTTGGACGTGGTCGAAGAGTCGGTCGGTTTCGGCATTACCGCTATGGGACCAGACATGGTCGTGGATGCTCAGCAAGGGATTCCCCAGGGGTGCTGGTACCCTCCTGGGGTAGTCTATCATTTAATTCCGCTACCATATTGATGGGGGGGGGGGGATTTGGGCCTCCGACCACCTGCACTCACCAGACGAAACGCGGAAGCAGAGCTTCCACTTCACGCCTGTAGTCTGTGAGGTCGTGGTACCACCCCGGTTTGAGCCTGCCCATATGTGCAACGGCAAAGCTGCCGCGTAGCTCTACCACTGTTTTCTCTATTCCCTCACTCTCATAATTCGATGGGACGGTAAACCGACACGACCGGAGAGAGATCAGGCGCAGGACCAACGGCTTTACGTGCTTTCCGAGGCACGGTTGGCCAACTTCCTGACTCCGGGCAACTACTGAGATTTTCTTGACGGAAAAACTCAATAATTAATTTTTTGGCCTGACCCGGGATTCGAACCCAGGACCACATGATCAGCAGTTGCACTGCTATAACCACTAGACCAACGAGGTCAGGACTATAGGGTGGGTGTGGCAAAATTTCGAAGTCCATCTTCAGCAGGGCAGCCATCGCAACATGGAACTTGTGAACAGGCGCGTTATCGTGCAGAAGAAAGATTCCTTTGGTCTGTTTTCCCCTTCTTTTATCCTTTATGGCTTCCTTCCTTTATCTTTTTATTAATCAATAGGATTCATTCGGAGTCTCAAAAGACTGTCGCAATGATTTTCCCAGCCAATTGTGCCACCTTAAATTTCTTGGGCGGTGGTGTGCCCTTTTTGTGCCACTGCATAGAGTCCTGTTTGGACTCAGGTTTATAATAGTGATCCCAAGTATCATCACCAGTAACAATTCGAGCCAAAACTCTATCCTTCCTTCCGTTGCTTTTGAGGCGGCGTGAACATTCTAGGCACCCATCTTGCGCTGACTTTAATCACGCCAAGATGGTCACGAAATTTTTTGAAAATAGTTGTATCTGATACTCCAACCATTTCTGCGAGCTGTTTTTTCTTTAGACGGGCATCTTCTAATATTAATTTCTCAACTTTTTGAATAATTTTCGAAGTTCTCACCTCGTGGGTCGTCTTCAAGTGACTCTCTGCCTTGTTTAAAAAGGGTATGCCACTTGTAAACCATAGTTTTACTTGAAAAAGAGCCTCCGTAAACGGATGACATCTCTTACAGTATAGGCTGAGCTGATTTTCCGCGCTTGGTAATGAACTTTATAACGGCACTGAACTCTATTTTCTCCATATTTCACATTATCTTCGCGATTGACTTGTTTGGTTGACGATAACTCAAAGACTAATGATCCAATTACAATAAAACCCGGTATTTATACTAATAATGAGTTGCTCATTTAGCACGTAATTCAGCGAAGTCCCCACTTATTACCTACCTACCCATTATGCGAACTCAAAAACGCACCCTCGTTAATAATTTAGCATTAAGGTATTCCTAGATTCTGTTGATGCGTTAAATAATGATTTGGTTATAAGCGCAAAGTTGTCTACCTTGCTTTTTATTACATTGTAAATTATAAGAGACTAAATGGTCACTAGTGCGAATGTTTTTTTTTTATAGAATAGGGTGACAAACGAGCACACAGTCCACCTGATGGTAAGTGGTTGCTGCGGCCCATAGACATCTACATCTATCTTCCATTGCAAATCAAAATGCAGATGCGTTGTCACCCATGAGGACTGAGATGGAATGCCTCATTTCCAGTAAAAAGGGTCTCCGGTTCTCTACACTCACCATACGAAATACAGCAGCATTAAGCTACTATTTCACGCTGGTATTCTGTGAGAGCGTGGTCCTTCCCCGGTCGAGCCGACCCATTCGTGCTACAACTATACTACTAATATAACTGCAGCATGGCTCTACCACGTATAAAACGTAATGTAACATATTACGCTAAATGGAATACACATACTACATCTGGGGGCACGGCAGTGCCCCCGCCAAGTCAGCAAAAAAGCGCCACGGCCGTACGAAGCAGAGAGTTCAGGTCATTTTCGACCCCCTTATAACTTCGTTGTGGATAAAGCTCGAAGCCTTCATTTTCAGTAACCAAGTAGGCATTGTATATACATGGTATATTTCAAATTTTTTTAGAAAACTGGACCGAAATTGCAAAATATTTTACTTTTACCTTGATATATAAAGTAAACAATAATTGTATTCTAAATTTTAAGCTTCTATGTCTGCTAGAAGTGTCTTAGTGTTTTGATGATCGGTCAGTCAGTCAGTGAGTGAGTGTGACTAGTTATAATTCTTAAACTACTGGTTCAACTTGAATGACATTTGAAATATGCCGTGTTTATACAATGCCTGCTTGATTATTAAAAATTCAGGCTTCTAGTTTTATCCATAACGAAGTTATAGGGGGTCGAAAATGGCTTAAACTACTTCAAGAAAAGGTTGGTATGGTCGTGCCGCTTTTTTGGTCGACTTGGCGGGGGCACTGCTGTGCCCCCAGAAAACCGGTTCAGCCATTCAAAAGATTAGCTATGACAAAACGACAGACAAAATTTTTTAAAAAGAATGTTACAGACACACACTTCAATTTTATTTATATAGACATATAATAGTGGCAAAATTACAATGTGACAATTATTGCTATTTAAAATGAAATAGTACAAAAAATTAAACAGCAATAAAATCAGCGTATTGTGAGCCGTTCTAGAGAAATTATTTTTATTTTTCAATTAATTTGTATTCAGACAGTAGCACGCCCGTATATAACGCAAGGATTGAACCCGCATCATTAAACATCGATGACTGTTACCGGCGCGCCCACGCAACCTTCTCGTAACAAATTGTGCTCATTACATACCGATGTCGTGTTTATAGACAACTGTTTGAAAAAAATATAGTATAAGGCGTGAGGAGGAAAAAATGACTAGTTTAATTGACAATCGTTTGTTTTGAAAATAGATGGAATTGATGGAATGGAAGATGTTTAGTTGACCACTAGAATTTATGTAACAATATATATCTATATTTATCTATCTATATATATATATATATATATATATATATATATATATATATATATATATATATATATATATATATATATATATATGTGAACATCAACAATAAACATATTGTACAAAAGTACTTGCCTAACGCACTACAGTAACTTTTTCCATCCGTGCTGATAGTGTTATACTGAGACTATACATAATAGCTTGCTTATGTGGACATTTTCACAGACTACAGACGTCCCGGAACGTCGGTGCTTCACATCAGCTATTTGTTCTTTTACACGTAAAAACGTGCTGTAAAATACCCAAAACGTCGGGAATTAAAAAGTTAAACTAAATTCGGTAAAATTCGTAAAAATAGTTTCATTTAGTATGTAGTGTTCAAGTAAATATAAGAATTGAAAGTTAAAAAATTCAAATTAATAATGAGTTAGTAGTAGTCAGTTAGAGAACTCCATCTTATCGCAACCGCCAATCCGTCTGCCAAGTATGGAAGGTGGGCACTAGGCTTGTTTTTTTTTAAAGAATAATGATGACAAACGAGCACACAGTCCACTTTATGGTAAGTGGATTCTATGGCCCATAGACATCTACATTTATCCTCGATAAAGAATCAAAACGCAGATGCGTTGGCACCCCTGACAACTAAGATGGAATGCCTCGTTTCCAGTAAAAAGGGTCCCCGGAGCTCTACGCTCACCATACGAAACACATCAGTATCAAGCTGCTATTTTACGCTGGTATTCTTTGAGAGCGTGGTCTTTTCCCGGTCGAACCGACACATTCGTGTAACAACCATAATATGGCTACAGCTTGGCTGTACCAGTGGGATAAATCATTCTAATAATGCATTTAATTTGCGCATTCATGAAACTTCTATGTTCTTGCCAGCACTGGGATTAAAATAGGCTGATGATTATGAAACATTTAAATTAAGTGACAAAAAAGCAACAGTTGCTTAAAGGGTACAAACTCTTGAAGTGGTAGAGAAGAAAACGTGGTAGAGCCACACTGTAGATGTATTATTTGCATAGTACGAATGGGTCTTTAAGATGGGGGAAGATTCAAACTCTCATAGAATACTAGAGTTAAATAGTAAAATAATACTGATGCGCTGCGTATGGTGAGATCCTTTTAACTGCAGAAGAGGCATTCCATCTTAGTTCTCTGCGGTGACGAGAAATCTGCATTTTAACTGTTAATCGAGGAAAGATGAAAGTCTTTTCCCTACAGTATTCACTTACCATCAAGTGAACTTGTTTGTCATCCTCACTTTAGTATAAAGTTACTGTCGTAAGTTAGATATTCAAACGTCGAGAATGTCAGCGTTCTATTCATACATAGATTAATCTCTCACTTCTTTAATAAATATATTAGTACCCGGATGACCGAGCTTTGCTCGTTTTTTTTTTTTTGGAAATTACATTTAGATACAAATTACATACTGATGAATAATATTTTTTGATCTTATTGACATAATAGAAAAAACTGAACTGGTTATTTGAATAAAAAATCATGAGTGCAATTAGTGTAATTAAAATTTTCGTATTTTTAAAAAATGTTAAAAAAGGCTCGAAATAATAGATCTCACAAAGGAAGGAAACTTGAAAAAAGTCGGACCGAAGACAGGACGCGAACCAAGGCATTACGATTTCGCGACCGCTTGATATCCACTTGAGCTATTACGATCTTTAATAAAGTTTAAAAATTTACCTTCTTTTATTGTAGGGTTTTTCATTGCCTGAAAACACGGACAAAAGGACATTTTCTAAAAATAAATCCCAGCTAGATCGATTTATTGCCCCCGAAACTCCCCGGACACTAAATTTTATGAAAATCTTTGGAGCCGTTTCCGAGATTCCGATTATATATATATATATATATATATATATATATATATATATATATATATATATATATATATATATATATATATATATATATATTTATATATACAGGAATTGCTCGTTTAAAGGTATAGGATGTACTTCTTACAAAAGTACTTTACTTTTTACACACACACGTTAGTGTATTTTTTTAATAACAGCGGTGACAAGCGAGCACACAGTCCACCTGATGGTAAATGGTTGTATGTGGCCCATAGACATTTATATCTATCTTCAATTAGGAATGAAAATGCAGCTCCGTTGTCACCTTTAAGGCCTAAGATGGAATGCCTCATTTCCAGTAATAAGCATGATCCGGTTCTCTACACTCACCATACGAAACTCAGCAGTATTGAAGTGCTATTAAATATTTTACACTTTTATTCTGTTCTATCTTGGTCTTATTGAGCCGATCCATTCGTGCTACAACCATAATATAGCTGTAACATAGCTTCACACGTATACCACGCATATTTATGAAATTCTTGCCTTGTTCTCGTTGCCGGTCAGTGTGCCTGTCCCTGTAACAAACGTTCTTTTCGGAGGCTATTTCATGTAGAAGATTGAAAAGTGGCATGGTTATAAGTTATAATAATTCGCAATATCGGACTATGTAATAGATTTGATAGACGTTTTCATCAATCAATCATAGTGAATTTGAAAACAAGAAACGTACAATAACCATTGAAGTAATAAGTAATATGTACTTATAACTCGTACGAATTAACTTGAGACCTGGGCCGATGACGTAATTGTCAATGTACGGTGTGCAAAATAATGCGTCGTAATATTTTTTTATTTGAAATTTTTGAGATTTGCATGAGATTGTTAATAAAAACAAAATAAAATGTTCTGGCAAGGGGTGAAGTAATAAGTGATATACTGTTGCCATTTTTATATATTTTAAATATTTATTTTCTATAATATATATAATATTATTTTTAGTTAACGCGTCAAAGAAGGACAAAGAAATAAACATTCACACTTTCTCATTTATAATATTATTAATTTATTTATTATACACTTTATTGCACTATAAAAAGTGTTACAGATTCGTACACAATAAAAATACAAAGCATAACAGGCGACCTTATTGCTAAAAAGCAATCTCTCCCAGGCAACCTTAGGGTGAAAGTGAATCAATCTTGGATAAGCGGCACAGCACAAACTATGTATACTACTATATTTCAAATATAAAAAAGGCGGAGTAACTCCTAAGCGTCACAAGAAAACGGCACAACACAACGTCCAAACTTAACAATAAAACAACGCAATTGACAACAAACAGATAAAATAACGTTCAAGTATAACAAAAATAAACAAAAGTCCAAACCAAACAACAAACAATTATCAAAAATATCGAACTAGAGTCGAGACGCGTATCCGTAACAAAAATGCTATCGGTACTGAGCGCGCACGGCCAGCGCGGGACGCAGTGCGGGGAGTCGGGAAGGGGGTCGCATTCCAGCGGAGTCTCAAGTTAATTCGTACGTGTTGTACGTACTAGAACAGCTATCTCAAACAAAAAATGTGCGCTACTCTGTGTTCGCACGGTTGTTTTTTTTTAACCTTAGAATAAACACGGGTAGAAAGATCCATAGGTAATAGTAGATTGTATTGTTAAATAGGTAAATCATATCGAGAACAATATTTAATTTTTGTCATTTATTTTGTATATTATATTTGCCTATTTAATATAATATTACATAATATTATATCACAATTACATTTTAATGATATTTTTATCTGAATATTTTAAAAGATATCTATGTCAAATATTAAAAAAAAACATACTAAATGTATGTTTAACAAAACTTATTAACATAACATTTAAACTACAAATATATTTATTTAAATTAGAATAAGAGTTGTTCATAAATACTGGGCACGCGAGAGTTAAAAATGGACGAATTTATTCCACCTTTGACTTTGAGGTGGAAACCTAAAAATAAAATAAAAGAATAATAAGCAGATTTAAACATGAAAAAATTAGCCTAATTAAAATAACTCATATATGTTTCTACAAAAAAAATGTGCATAATAATATATTCGTCCTATACTTAAGTACCCACAGAAATGTCGCATCTGAACGTATTAATTTCATAATCTATATTCCATGATACAAGATGGCGTCTTAGGAATAATTTGTGTTATAATTAATTTATAATACTTTTTTTATTAAGTAAGTATATATATATATATATATATATATATATATATATATATATATATATATATATATATATATATATATATATATATATTTTATCAAGAGATTTTTTTTTAAATCAACACAACACGTGACAACTCTACAAGCGTCTAGCGAGTGACTGATTAAAGTGCGGTGTATGCACCGCAGTTGAGTGGAATAGAGTAGCTGAATGCAGTGTCGCCTCTAGTACGTAGTACGTAATAGCTCAATGACAATAACAAAGTATTTTACACAGAACCGACCAGTTCATACACAAATATTTAGATTTATATTTTTCATAATTATAGATAATTTCATTTTAATAGTTTTTGTTAAATCGATTTTTTTAGTATCTTTTTTAGTTTTCTTTAATTTTACGGAATAAGTTTTGTTCTTTAGACATCTGTATATATCTTAGATTAAGAATCAAAATGCTGCGTCACCTCTTCTTAAAGACTAAGATGGAATGCCTAATTTCCAAGAAAAAGGGTCTCATGTTCTCTCCCTCGTCATACGAAACACAAGCAGCATTAAGTTGCTATTTTACGCTCTGCGAGTACTAGTTCATTTTCGTTTATTTTTTTGATTTCTTGTCAGGATTCAGGAAGATATTTCCTTCTGTCATGTGGATGATTTATAAGATTTTGTATGACCAGTCTAAATATTAAAGCCAAAATTGAAAATTTTACATAGAAGTACCAATAAAATTATGAGAATAGCTAGTCTTTCTTCAATCTCAAGCAGGTAAATTTCACCTAACTTATTTTTATATATTTAGTGTAGGTACTAAAAACCACATGATTTTATAAATTTTTGCATTATTATAAAACTATTTTTTAGCATAAAATATAATTAATTAAAATTAGAATAACATATTATTTAATAATGAATGTCTACATTTATAAAACAATTATTGCATTTAAAAGAATTTATTAATTTATAAGTTATTTATACGCATTAATTTATAGATTAGTAACCATAGATAACATTATTTAGTTAGTAACAGCAAGGCAAAACATAATCTGCATTTTCAACAGACTTCAAAAAAGGAGAAGGTGTTCTCAATTCGACTATATTTTTTTATGATGTATGTTATTTCTCAGATATTTCTTCTAGGTGAACCGATTTTGATGATTTTGCAGGTGCTGGTGCTTCTCAAGTGGTCCCATATAAATTTGATCGAATTCTGCCCCTGACTTATCCTTAATAATGCGTATTTAATTAACTTCGACTACATTGTTGATGTTCTCATTTTATTGATATTGAATCCGATTGTACTGTATGGTACTGTTTTTAAACGTACAATGTAGATTGAAGTTCCGAACTTAGTTAAAACGGTTATTAATTTTAAAATTTGATTTATAAAAATACTTTTTTAAACTGTGCGTTATTTCGCTTAAAATTAATAATCAGCACCTATTATGAAAGTCTATCTGAAAACCGGAAATAGATACTCTTAATTCTCTATTTTGCACTTCGGTAGTTGGATAAAAGGCAGCCTATATTTTGCCTAGAGTTATTAACTACAACTATATACCAAATGGCATCGTCCAGTAAGTTTTTACGTAAATACACACACAGAAAAAAAATCTTTTTTATTATTATTTTGTTTTCAGCATTTATTTTAGCCCTTTAGCCCCTAGGCCTGTTTTTACTTTTCAAAAAAATAATACGAATTACAAACACAACCTGTTTATAGAGTTATTATGTTATGTATTATTTGTCTTTATATATAAAACTCCGGTGTGCGTGTGATCGTAATTCTTCTCCTGAACGGTTTGGTCCATTTTATCGTAGCGCTGTTGTCGAGATTCTGAATTCACCCGTGTAGAGCCCGAGGCGGATCGCCGGTTACGTTAGTTGATTTTTAATTTAATTATATCAGGTACCTAAGTTTTGGTGAATGACACCTCCTAATGCAAACATTCTAAAGATTTGCATAAAAAGTAAATAACATTTACCTTCAATTTCGTAATAAGAATTGATTGAGGATACAAGTGACGGTCAACTACCATCGTAATTACCATTGCTCTTGAATACAATGTTGTCTATGACGGTAAATAAGACTGTCTGAGAGCAATATATTGTGATCACTAACAATTTTCTGTAAGAAATAAAGTGATAAAGATAAATAAACAGGATTTTAGCCACGCTGCAGCTAAGCTATATAGCGGCCGAGGAAAGACTACGCTGTACAGAATACCAGTGTAAAATAACACTTTTATGCTGCTGTTTTTGGGATGGTGAGGGTGAAGAACGCAAGGCCCTTTTTACTGGAATCGAGGAATTCCAGCTTAGTCCTCGGGGGCTACAACACATCTGCATTTTGATTCTTTATCGAGGATAGATGTATGTGACAATTGCTCACAGCATTGACTTACCATCAGATGGACTGTGTGTCTCGTTTGTCAACGTTATTCTATTAAATCATTAAGGGGATATAGTAAGTCAGCTCAAATTCTAATTTCGCCCTCACTTCCACGCGCGTCGTATGCTATGTACCGACATGTTTGTAATCACTAATACTGTAAGTAGATAGGTCGTTAGATACTTATTTCATTAGGTTTATCATATTTATGCCTGTTTCTTAACGCCAACCCAGTCGCTTCTTATTTTTATCACGGGTATTTCCCATTTTAATTTTATGTCGTCCTATTGCGTAATGTGTATCCTGATCGTAAGCGACACAACTTCTACCTTCAAAAGCCTAAGCGATACTAACGGGGCGACAGGAATCAAGCTTGAAGACGCCGATAGTTTTAGTAATTTATTTTTACAGTGAAAATAATGGTATTTAAAAAAAGTAAATAACATAAGCACTGCTTTATAGTTAGTTCAGTTAGTATGCAAAGTTTCATGATCTTATTTAAAATATTTTATGAATAACAGCGGTTTATCGTTGAGTTTGGAGGTAAATTTGAATTTTTTTTCTATCGAAAATTTTTTACGGAATCGTGTTTTCGTCTAACATAGTCCTTAACATTAATCCTCATCTTTACCATATATTTATTTCAAATAATTCTGCAATACTTTTGGCATAACGGAGGATCTTGCTAAGCCATTTTGGTTTAAGGTTGTATTTCCCCTTAAAGAGATGCTTTTTCTCTTTCTATCCTCTGTGTAATGTATAAGTAACGGGTACTATTGTTTATTCTGCGGTAACGGTTACAAACATAACACATGGCGTGAAGATAATCCTAATCATTAAACAAAGACTGATTTTCCTTCTAGATTGTAAAGGAAGGTTCGATGGTTTTATTTAACGAAAAACTTTTAAAATAGTAAGAAATCCTATACTATTAAACGAGCAATTCTTGTATATATATATATATATATATATATATATATATATATATATATATATATATATATATTTATATATATATAATCGGGATCTCGGAAACGGCTCCAACGATTTTCGTAAAATTTAGTGTCCAGGGAGTTTCGGGGATAATAAATCGATCTAGCTAAGATTTGTTTTTAGAAAATGTCTTTTTGTCCATGTTTTTAGGCAATGAAAAACTGCTACAATATCGTTAGAATAAGAAGGTAAATTTTGACAGATTGTTAATGATTATAAATAGCTTAATTGGTATAATGGGCGGTCACGGTATCGTAAAACCCCGGTTCGAGCCCAGACCGACCGACCGACTTTTTTAATTTTTTTTTTCAAGTTCCTTTCTTTTTTGAGAAAATATATTTTTTCGAGCCCTTTTTTTAGGATTTTTTAAAAACACGAAAATTTAAATAAAAATAATTGCACTCATGATTTTTTATTCAAATAACCAGTTCCGTTTTTTCTGTTATGTCGCTAAGCTCAAAAAATATTATTTATAATTCATCGGTATGTAATTTGTATTTAAATATAATTTCCAAAACACACGAATTAAAAAAAAATCGAGCGAAAAATACCGAGCAAAGCCCGGTCAACCGGGTACTATCGTATTATGTAAATAAGTAACAGATAGTGTGTAACTATTTTGTGTTTTGAGGCAGAATAAGCTAAACTGTCTGTGTGTCAAATACCTTTTTCACATAGTTTCACAGTCAGTTTTTTATTATTTTTTTATTCAAATAGAGTCGTGAAAGAGGAGATTAGGTTTAAAATTAGAATTTTCGACTTACTATAATCTGGCAGACTATGTTCTTTCCTTATATGTAGATGGTGTTTCACTCCGAATTCACTCCGGACTTTTTAAAAGGTAAAATAAATTTAATAACAAGACCATATTGCCATCTCATGTTATAAGTAGAACGGGGTCCAGATTTAATGATTTTGTTTTTGCCACTTAGCAAACATATTTTATTATGAATATGAGTAATGGATCCTTTAATATAGAATTAGTTAATAACTTTTAACTCTCGGAATCTTAGAATAGTTATGAACCGCAATTGGTCAAACTGTACAGTGATCTATGACCGAGTCTTTCGGAAGTAACCCGATCATCAGACACAAGAACGATTAGGTAGAGAAACATTAGCGTGGAAGAGCTAAATGAAGTAAAAACCTATGGCATAGATATTTTTCAAATACGTGTATTTTTCATAGACAAACTATGAAATTCATCTTTAAGTAAATTTGAAGTTAACTTTTTACACAGCAGCCGGTTTCAAGGTCAAGGGAGTCACGAATTCATTGATAATTGCCACGCGTAAGGTGTGCATACATGATTTGAATTTTGATATTTTTAATCGCTTTTACATTTTGTCACAATAAAAAAAACCTCGCCTAAAATAAATTTGAAAAATATCTATGCCTATAACACCCAACCTTTTTTCCAAACATTAAAATGTCATCTAAGACCAAGATATACCCAAGACATAAAGATTATGGATTATAATAGAAACTTCTGAAACTCGCTTCCTTCTTTGCCTGAAAGTGAAATCAACATTATAATTTAATCATTGTGTCAAAAATATGTCTTCAATTTCTTATAAATTATATACCTAAAAATTAGAAATTTAATATTGTTTATAACTATCCGAAATGTTTGAACAATAATTTTATAGTAACTAGTTATCTATAAGTGTAAGCGCAAGCAACAAAATGTCAAGTTACAGCTTATACTCGTATACTGTCCCACTGATAGGCACATGCCCGTCTTATTTCTGAAAAGTGTTTAGGCTGTAGTGTCAGCCGCTGCTAAGTCACTACTACTTTACTGAATAATTTAAGTGAGTAAAACACATATTCCTTTCACAGTAGGCCATATGAGAAAACTCTAGTGGATCAGAAAGCATTCAGAGGACTGTTTGGAATTTTTCTGCCTCGTATAATCTGTAACGAGGAATTGTTATAATATTAGCGTAACTGACATAGCACAACGGGTTATAAAGCTGAAGAGCTAATCATATAGCTTGCAGAATCGACGACTTGTTGGTGGAAGAAAGGTAAAACTGTCCATCAAGAGTTCTATTAGTCTGATAAAAACTTTTTCTTCAAGACGTGCACCATTGTGTTTTTAATTAATTAGTAATGACGCAAAAGTATAACTACTAAGTACGGCCGTTACCGAGGCAGCGAATTACATGTAAAATTAAAGCTCTTAATTATAGATACTAAGTTAGTACTAAGCTACTAAGTATTTCGTTTTACAATAGTTTAACATAAAAAGGATTATCTAATTTTAATATTGAAATCTTTAATTATTTTTATGAAAAGTAACGAAAATCAAATACTTTTTATTTTAGTTATTCAAGAATTTGTAAATCAAATATGTAAACAGATATTTACACTATAATGGATTTTAGTAACATACTAATTAACAAATTTTGATTGTTGGTATTTTATGTGCTGTAATAATTAAAAAAAAATAACGCAAGCAGTAAACTGAATTCACGTTGGGCCGGCCTAATAAACCAGAAACCTTCGGGAAAGAAAGGTGCTTGAGTGACAGCCTCGTACCATGGTTGGATCGACCTCGTAATGGATGGTATGACTCAGGACCGTGTTTTGAGGCATTCCTCAGAAAAGGCCTATATTCAACAGCGGACTAGCGATGGGCTTTAATGATGATTATAAAGGTTTAGATTTCTTTATTTAAAAAATTTACAGCGATAACAAAATGGGTAAATTCTCAGGTTCCTCACATTAAACAAAGTCAAAAAATGGATTTCATCGTAATAGATATGTGATATGTGTTATTTGAATCGCTTTCTGGAGAACGTCTGTAACGATATCGATGAAATCATGATGGGTTCGATTTAGTTACATCTCATTTCTGGGAAAATTCGTTTTCTCCTTAGTTTAAACACAAAGCAACAAACTGGATTCACTCGCGTAATATGATACGTAATATTCGCTCTTCTAATTCTTAATTTAGATTATCTTCTCAATAGTTCAGTAATGATATTCGAAAAATGTTTGCACACAAACCCACGCGCACACGCACACACGATGTAATATAGTAGGTATATAAATATAAACATACAACGTATTATAAAACAAGAGTACAATATAATTAAATTACCGCGTAAAGTTCGTACAGGCACTGACTTTGATCTTATTAGTCATCTTACCGAACGAATTTCGGATTGCATACTTGAGTCTTATAGTTCTACTTTGATAGTATAGACGTTTTTAAGGTTAAGTAGTCAACTAGAAACCCTTATAGTTTCGCCATGTCTGTCTGTCCGTCCTCGGTTAATCTCTGTGACCGTTAGCACTAGAAAGCTGAAATTTGGTAACAATATGTGTATCAATCACGCCGACAAAGTGGTAAAATAAAAATTGAAAAAAAAAAATAGTTTATTAGGGTAGCCCCCCTATATGTAAAGTGGGAAGTGATTTTTTTAATTTCAACCCTAACGTGTGATATATTGTTGGAAAGGTATTTAAAAATGAATAGGGGTTTACTAAAATCATTTTTTGATAATGTCAATAATTTCGGAAATAATCGCTCCAAAATTAAAAAACAATGTGTCCCCCCCCCCCCTCTAACTTTTGAACCATAAGTTTAGAAAATATGAAAAAAATCTGAAAAGTAGAACTTTATAAGGACTTTCTAGGAAAATCATTTTGAACTTGGATGGAAACAACAGTACCCACTACCGGGAGCAGTTGCAGGAGCGCGGAGCGCTGCTGGAACGCGAACATAATGGATACCCACCTTTAAACTCATAAATGGGAACACTTATTGTGACGGACGGGAAACTACGGAACCCTACACTGAGCGTGGCCCGACACGCTCTTGGCCGGTTTTTATTGGTATAGGTGATTGTGATAATGATGATTTGCTTTGACGTCTTTGTCTTCATCAGTCGTCGCAAAAATCCAATTGTAAATAGATTTGCTTTGTAATATTCAGCTTTTTCTGCATGTCGCCTACTTTAAAGAAGTAAAGGTGACAAACGAGCACACGGTTCACCTAAAAGTAAAAAGTAAAGTAAAGTTACAGCCTATATACGTCCCACTGTAGGGCACAGGCCTCCTCTCATTTCTGAGAGGGTTATAGGGCAAGGAAGTGTCCGCCGCGCTGCCCAATGCATGTTGGCGGACTTCACATGTCTTCGAAATATTTTTTATCCTATTCCTCGGACATGCTGGTTTCCTCACGATGTTTTCCTTCACCGCCGAGCACGTGGTAAATCAGCACTTAAAATTGTAATTAACAATTTCATTGGCGCTGGCGGTGATCGAACCCGGGTTACTCGCGTTCTGTTATATTAACAGCGAGCGTTAATCATCTGAACTACCACGGCTCATGGTTCACGAATAATCGCCCGCGCGGTTCCCCGAATGGAAAGATAATTATGAGGCGTACTTTTATCCTCGACTTGCGATCCGCCTCGGCTTCGCACGAGTGATTTCTGGATCTCGTCAGCAGCACCACCTAACGAGTCCAATTGTAGATATAAACCATCCAGGACCCATTTAGATCGATGGAGCCGTTTTTGAGTTTTAGCGAGACTAACGGACGGCAATTGATTTTTATATATAGATATTATGAATCAAAATATATGTAATGAGGCAACTAGTACACGTCTCCGGTTCTTGTAACTCACCATACCAAATACTGCAGCACATAGAATACTATAATACATACATAATAGGAGGAGTGGGCGGAGCCCGTGTCGCCACTAAAATGCCACTAACACGTCAATTCACACGTATAAATGTCAACACGAGATGTGTTTTGATGTTACAATCGTTTCCAAATTTCGCATGCAAATTATTTAGAAAATGCCAAATTGCACGCTATTTACAAATAAATATGTATTAAAATCCGTCTGTCAACACATCGAATCGGGTTTGTAGTAGTGATTAACTAATAATACGACGTAATTGCTTGTATGTGTGCTCTCGGCGACGCCTATTCTCGTAAAAAATAAGGTTGACAGCCATTCTATTGCGTATTATAGTATTCTATGCTGCAGCATTATTTATTTAGTTATTTGATTTTTATCATAAAGTACCTTAAACTAACAACTTACTTTGTCATCTCTTGGCATTCTTTACCAGTCAATCCTCCCGGGGTTGACAGTTAGAAAATGCTAAGGCCGGTTTTCAATCCTAATAAATTGCATAGTGTCATATCGTTCAGTAATTTAGTATACTTATATAAGTAATCTATGTATAGAGATTTTTGAAACGTATTTCTTAATATATATCTCATTCGTTCTCATCATGGCTACACAGTCTACACCTGGACATGTGCCTCTCTAATGGTAGGAAGGATTCGCCATGATGCCTTATCGGGCGGATGAGCATATGATGATAGCGCGGTGACGGACGCCTGGCAACTTTGATGCTGCCGCTTCACTTCGCCGCTTTGGGAATTTTATATCTGGTATAATAAATGTGAAATTTATACCGCCTCTGGTCTTGTGACACGCACGGGACGAGAAGGGATGCTGAACTTATCTTATGTACCAATGAATCGATCGTCGATCGATTCATTGATCGACCTCGATCGATGTCTGTGCTTTAGCTTATCGACGGATACTGGTCGATAAAACGTTCGTTCGACGTTGATCGACAATTAGTTGATGTGGTTGTGGGCTTATCATCAATATCTTTAAAAATGTATTCAGAAAAGGACGAGTTATTGTTGGCCAGAGCGCTCTTGCTCGTATTTTTACTACGGATACGCGGAAGACTCTGAATGCGACCGTGTTTTAAGGCCAGAGATAGCTTAAATTCATCTAGACGAAATTTTAAATAGCGGTTGGTAGAGCGGGCTACGTTCTTCAACAATCAAGCAGCTCGATCGATGTCGAGTAATCCATTCTACGATTAATGGATCGATGTGGTAGAAACTATCGATCGACGTCGACTAATCCGTACCACCATCGATTGATGCCATCGATTGACGATCGATCGAATGGTGTTGTAACGACCTAATGTTTCTTTGCAGACTTTAGTACTTAGCAAGTAATAGTATATTTAGTATAGTAGTAATAATAGTATATTATATGTATAATTTATTTTCTATTCAATAGTATTATTATTTTATACAATAGTAATATCATATTTATGAAAAAGTTTTGTTAATGACTTTGCGCCAAAATAAACAGAGAACGAAAAACAATTTCAAGTTTAAACTTAAACTCCACAATGGCAAAATTTGTGTGGCTTAATATTGTCTAGTCCCAAATAGTTTTGGTATACCCTGGCATAGCAGGTATAGCCTAGACTCAAATTTTGAATTATACATAGGTTAGGCTAAGTTTTTCAGTAATATTTTAAATTTTATGAACAACGAGAAAATTGCGTGTTCTGGATTTCGACTGAATATTACTTGATACTTTGATAGTCGGATTATTTAGTTAATTGATCTCTATTAACTAACGAATACGTTTCTGTGATATTTTATTTTGAATAAACAGTAAGGAACAAGCACGTTACTAATTGCTTTATAACCACATATATTATTATAAATAATTTCTTTATATATAAGTACCTGGATGACCGAGCTTTGCTCGGTTTTTTTTTTAAATTACATTAAGATACAAATTACATACTGATGAAACATAAATAATATTTTTGATCTTATTGACAAAATAGAAAAAACTGAACTGGTTATTTGAAGAAAAAATCATGAGTGCAATTAGTTTAAATAGAATTTTGGAATTTTTAAAAAATACTAAAAAAAAAAGGGCTCGAAATAGTAGATTTTCTCACAAAAGAAGGGAACTTGAAAAAAAAAGGAAAAAAACGGGACCTTAGACAGGATGCGAAGCAAGGCATTACGATTTCGCGACCGCTCGATATCCACTTGAGCTATTACGATCATTAACATAGTGTCAAAATTTACCTTATTATATTGTAGCTTTTCATTGCCTGAAAACACGGACAAAAAGACATTTTCTAAAAATAAATTCTAGCTAGATTGGTTTATTGTCCCCGAAACTCCTTGGACATTAAATTTTATGAAAATCGTTTGAGCCGTTTCCGAGATTCCGATTATATATATATATATACATACATATATATATATATATATATCTATCCTCTTAAAACGAGTTAAAAGGAAGAAGGGTTAAAAGTTATCCGATACTCTTCCCAAGACAAGGTTTTTCTCTCTTCTATCTATCTTTTATACGTATCTCTAAAGAGAATCATAAATATATTATGTTTAAAAACTGCTATACAACGTTATAAATGTTGTATTATACAACTAATTAAGAATCAATGGCTGTATAATAGAATCCAATAATATACATAGTACAGCTACCTAGACTATAAGACCCTCGCATATATTCTTACGCAGATTTTCGCCATATAGACTGTTTAGCAAATTTTCGCCATTTTGGGACCCATAAAAACAAATTTAAATTATAATTTAAGGAATATTAGACATTATTTTAGCTTATACTTTTACTAATAATCACGGTGCCCCTATGTGCTTTCATATCCATTAATTTAAGGGTGCTAATTGAATTGACTTCTATTTAATAGAATAATTCTCCTCTAAAAACCTACATTGTTCTCCGAATTACTAAGTCAGTCACCATTAAGGCTCGTCTGAAAAAACTATAATAGTCGTTATATATATATTATATATTCCATGTAAGCTACCGTAAAAACAACTAACCATGGTCGCCATTTTTTAATATCTATATTTGTAACATTTATTTGTCACAGCCAACTGGTTAATTAGCCTTTCAGTTAACAGCTTAGCCTTTTTAGCTAATTAAGCTAGTTAGCTGTGATATATTCAAGCAGTAAACTTCTGAAATATGTTGTTGCGTTGTAAAATCCGTGGCTGAGTAAATAAATTAGGTGACGATGTACATATCAGTGGGACAAGTAAAAATAATTGTTGTTTTTAATTTGACGCTTTAAGTTTTATACATAATAAATAAATAGCGGGAATTAGTTTATTAGGAGCTTTCTCATTTTCCCGTTGCTTAGTTCTTAAATTATAGTTTGGTTTCGGTGGCCAAAAAATATATGGCTTCACTTATATATTACATATATTTTTTTATTTATAGAGTGCATATAAGTACAAGTTTACCGTAAATCTAATTTTACACTTTCAATTCACTAACTATTACCGTCAAAACTCTAGTCTTATCTGAGTATAATATTAATATGTTAAATATAATTTTTCAATCTGATATTAAATGTTGCCATCAATTAATAAAGTGTATAAATAATCCAGTCATCGAAAATTAAGTTCTTTTTGTTTTATATTCGTTTGTAATCCGTTCAAGTCTCAATTTAGAACGCTTATCTTTTAAAGTTACTTATACAATAATATCTTTAGTGTAATAGTTTCCTTGTACATCAAATAACAGCTGTAGTACAGCTGTAATATAGCCTCTTTTATGCTTCTACAGCGCTTCTCACATAAAGCTGTATAATTTGTGCCATTATTTTACTAATAAGAAGTGTATAAGCGTTGATACAACCTTTGTACAGCCAGGAAATACAGCCTCTAGTATAAAAACAAACTTCAATACAGCTCGTATACAGCTTGCAATACTGCTTGGGAACTTATATTGAGATATGAAATTAATCAGTGGAATCGAAGGTGAAATAAAACATGTAAACAATTTAGTTATACGAACTAGCAAGATGAAATGGCAGTAGACAGATAATCAATCAAGAAAGGATTACGTATGTTCTTTGAAAGGAGCTACACATGGCATAGTAATAGATTGGGAAAAACGGTAAAAGAAAAATTGAAATGGTTAGGCTAAAATACTGTAGGCATTTGAATTTGATAATTTTTACATTTATTTGAAATAAAGTTGTCTAAATTTTGTTTTAAAATGTTTTAATAAATAATAAAAAATAGTAAAAAATGTTTAAATGGTCTAAGGTAGAAACAATACATATAGAATGCAAAATCACTTAATTTTTTTTTCTAATTAAGAACTTAAACATTAACGTAAGAAAATTAGGAAAAACAATGGCAAAAGGTAGTGTAGGTATACAATTTTAATTATTTCAGCAGTTGCATATTGTTTCTACTTACAAGCGTACAACTCATTAATTACCTACTTTATTTTTTAAGAGAAGGATAATAATACTATTGCGGTATTGAAGTGAGGTTTTTTTGCCTAATATAGGTTTTATTTATTTATATTTTTTAATGTTATTTTCCCGTGACCAAAATTTTATTTGTTTATGGTTCGATAAACTAAGTTATATATTATACTCTGATACTTGCTATAGAGCTATTTTGACGTTTTAATATGATAAAGATAAACATTAAAACCGTGAAACATTAAAGTTAAAGTTACAGCCTATATACCTCCTACTGGCAAGGGTTAGGGCAAGAAAGCGTCCGCCGCGCTGGCCCGATGTGTGTTGGTGAACTTCACATGTCTTCGAAATACTTTTCCTTATTTCTCAGACAAGCAGGTTTCCTCACGACGTTACTCTTCACCACCGAGCACATGGTAAATCAGCACTTAAAATTGCAATCAACAATTTTTTTGGTGCCGGCGGGGATCGAACCCGGGTTGCTCGCGTACTGTGAAATTTACAGCGAGCGCTTAGCCATTGAGCTACCACGGCTCTTTACAAAAATATTATAATGAGCAATAAAATTAATTACTTAATAACGCATACTCAATGACATTATCTTACCACGTAATTACACAAAAGTGTGGAAGTAAATAATAAGAATGAATTAAGGTTTTAATGCAAATTTTAAATTTTGTATAGTATTATCTCGAATTATCAAGGTTCATAACTTAACTGTATCTTAAAAAATTTAACGATGTCAGAATTAAATTCACCACTTACCATTGCCCAAGTGAAGAATTTCTTCATTTTTGCAGTTAAATCAATCTTATGTGTGTAATGAAACTATTTATATGGACATTACTAGCAACATAAATTATTTTATTTTCATATTTCGACAGTATTGAAAACTCATTTTCCCGCCATTTTGCAAAGTTTCGCACTTCCGGCACGGTGCGTTTTGCGCACAACTTACGTCGTCGGTTGACGCTAATAGACTGGCGATTTTCTCACTTACAACCAAAATGTAGAGTTGCGTGGCGTAGCTGCTGTCGGATAACCAACCATTGGATAACTTGGCTTACGCGATAATATTATAGTGAGTGTAGAGAACCGGAGACCCTTTTTACTAGAAACAAGGCATTCCATCTCAGTCCTCAGAACTGGCAACGCATCTGCATTTTGATTTTTAATTGAAGTTAATTGTAGATATCTATGGGCCACAGCATCCACTAACCATCAGGTCGACTATGTGCTCGTTTGTCACCCTTATCCTATAAAAAAAAACTATTGTATTGAAGATAAAATAGGTATACACAGTATATAGTAGATGGATGGTACAGTTAAAGAAATTATAAGTATTAAATTGCTGATCTGATTACTCACTCATGTCAAAGGTGAAATAGAAAAAAAATAGTCTTAAATCTAACTCATTATCTTGAAGCTTTCTCTGATTTTTAAAATGAAAGGCTGGTTAGAATCTGACACGTTGATTCAGTAGTTGGCAAACTTCATATTTTTATTTATATTTTCACACTATTCACACACGACTTTTTCCTGAACTCGCAGTAATTAGGACGAGTTATTAAAATTACGATTAATAATTTCAGTAGTGTTTGAGCTTTGAGCTAATGGTACATGAACATGTAAAACGTTTACCTGGCCTCGGAGTTATCCTTTTCTAACGTTTATTGAAATAGTTTTATTGATATTTAATTAAATCTTAATTTTTAAAGTCCGTATTATATATTATAATTTATCGTATTATAATATAATTTATCGTATGGTGGCGAGGCGGTGTAAGAATATCCACTTCCCCATATGGTACCGTGAGTGTCGTTAAAGACGCCAGAGGCAAACTGAACCAAAAGACAGGCAGCTGCATCTTTCATATAACAATTTAAAATAATTAAAAAAACTGCGGTTGCCAATTCGCCTCCTGAGCGTGGAAACTATGGCAAAACCCCCTCTATGAGGCAATTTATGGGGGAGGCCGAAAACCACGCGTAAAATACATAAACACAATATGAGTAATGTTTATGTAAACTTTTAATATTTTATGCAATACGTAGAAACCTCAAATTGAGAAAAAATATATAAATATAAAATGAATAAGCTTGTATTCTTATATTTTAATTTTGAGTTGTGATTATATCAACTTTTGACCAACTTTAACAATAGATTAGATTTTCAATTTGTCTGTATTTTTAGTACTATTTATTAGCTTGACTTGTATGTGGGATTTTATTATTCAATTTTTTCGCTGGACGTCTGAATAATCTGAATTTGAACGATAACAATCCATTAATTTCGTGACTATGATCTACTATTATCACAGCTCAAGATCTAAGCCTATCGTTTAAGCTTTTTAACCGCCTTCAAAAAGCAGGAGGTATTCAATTCGACTATATGTTTTAATGTGTGTTACCTCAGAACTTTTTTCTATTCTACTCATTTTGATAATTCTTTTTTTATCTGAAATCTGGTGCTTCTCGTGCGGCCTCATATAAATTTGATTAAGATCTGAAAAGTAGTCTTTGAGGTATCCTTAAATAAGGCGTATTTAATTGACTTCGAATACATTGATGATCTTCTCATTTTATTTATATTGAAGTCGGTTATACAAGTTTTAATTTTACCACTTGTACCAACTCTAATATGGTCAATGTTGGTAAACATTTTAATTATATATCAATGGCTAAAAATATTAATATAAGACAATAATATATTAGTAAATGTATAAAACGATGTAGAAATTATTGATAACTAAGTTATTAATTTCAATCAATAATTTCATCTTTTGTATTCTTTATTTTTTATATTAAGTTATAAGTGGGTAATTGTTAAAGTTGACTGAATAATTTCCTGCATATTTTTTTTGATACATATCTATTCATCAACTAATTTTATCTATGAATATTAAAAGGTCTTTTTTGTTTTAAGTAGAGTGAGTGTAATGGCAAATTAATAGGTACACTACCGCACTATTAAAGTTATGTTAAATCGTATAATACTTATTAAATCATATTTTATGTGATATAAAGTAATAAAATTAATCAGACCACGCTCTCATAAAATTCCAGCATAAAATAGCAGCTTAATGGTATGGTGAGTGTAGGGAACCGTAGACAGACATCTTATTCCTCAGGGCTGACAACGCATCTACAATTTGATTCTTAATCGAAGTTAAATGTAGATGTCTATGAGCCACAGCATCCACTTAACATCAGGTGGACTGTGTGCTCGTTTGCCACCCTTATCCTATGAAAAAAAATCTCTGTCAAGTATAAAGTTAATATCACTGAGAAAGTTACAATAACAAAATTATTTTGAATGATATAGTACCTTAGTACTTTACGATATTTCCGGGGCTAAATAACCACAGAAACCGTATCTAATAATAAGATTACTATCTCTGTGTAAATAACCAATTTTATTGTTTTAAATTAATCGATGAGTATACTTTTACATCCTCATTATGAGACGATCTATAGGGAGCTCTATGTGATGTCCTCCCCCTGTAGGTATGTTATATTTAAGCAGTGGAATTTGATAGGTTATAATGATGATAATGAAGATATACAATAGCCCCAAATAAATTTAAATAAATTAATTGGTAATTAAAGCGGTAAACATTAAACAAAAAGTAAAAACATTATGTTATTTTTATGGAAAAAGTAGGTAACATACGAGATATGAGTATTTTTCACATACCTATATACATAAAAATGTTATCAAACCGTTCAATTTGAATGTTTTTGAAAATGCGCGTTTTAACTAGGCTATATGAATGGATAACAGCATAAGCAAAGTGCGGTCAAGGTAAACCTGCTTTATGTATCAACTTACTTCAAAATGTGTCTACACTCACATACAAAATGCGTCATTAGGTAACGTACATGTATAGGTACCTACTCAGTTAACATGCTTGGAACGAAAGAAAAAAGCTAAGTTTTGAATGAACTAAATTTCGTGTAAAATAAAATTAGTTGAGTATTATGTTTCTTCATTGATACAGAACGACCGCATGGCCACCGATTAGATGATAGGCATGCCTAAGTAATGATATAGTCCAGAAGAAATCGGCGCATGATTACCGAAAACTATTCCACCTCAATTTTTTTTGCGATTCTCTTCAAATTGTCCTACTGATGATATAAATGCAAGTTGCCATGGGGCAACTCGATGCCATATTTTTGTTTGTTAATTGCAAGAAAATGTTATTCTCAAACGGGACAATTTTTTAATATTTTTGATGAAATACGATAAAATGCATATTTTCCGAGTTATGAATTTTTTTTTTATATAGAAGAGAGGGCAAACGAGCATGCGGCTCACCTGATGTTAAGTGATTACCGCCGCCCATGATCAACCGCAACACCAGGAGTAAGCTCTTTTCTTGAAGGTCCCCAGGTCGTATCGGTCCGGAAAAATCGCCGGTGGTAAACTATTCCACAGAGAGGTTGTACGCGGAAGAAAACTCCTTTTGAAACGTACATTATTAAACGTACATTATATGAATTATAAAGGTTTGAGAAATTCCGAATTCGGATACTTTTGACTCATTAAAAATATATAAAGAAAAAAAATATAAGAGAAATTTTTATATTCTTTAATAAAACACGAATAAAAAAGATCCTACGAACTTTTAGAATACAGTTAATATTTTCGGAGCTATGCATTTTTAAAGGTTTCAAAAGTCCCAAATTCGAATACTTTTAATACACTAAAAATACATAAAGGAAAAGAATAAAATATTAAAGTACTTATATTTTTCATATTTTTTATGAAATACAAAGAAAAAAATTCTATTACTTTTTACGATAAAGTTAATATTTTCGGAGTTATGAATTTTTAAAGGTTTGCAAAATCCAAATTCGGATATTTATGACTCATTAAAAATATGTGAATAAATTTTTCCGTTTGAAAATTAAAATTCTTGAGTTGCCCCAAGACAATTTTATCATCAGTGGGACAATTTGAAGAGAATCGCATTACAACATTGAGGTGCAATAGCTTCTAGCTTACACATCAAGCTGGAATTAGAAAGGGAATTGGGTGTACAGATCAAGTCTTTTCCATGCGCATGATTGCGGAGAAGTTTTTGGCCAAAAATCCAGAAAGTTTTTTGTACGTTCATGGACTTCGAAAAGGCTTATGACAGAGTGGACAGGGATGTATTATGGCAAGCACTGTTTGCCATGACACAACCGGTTTCATACAGGTATTCATCATCATCATAATTACAGCCCCTCACAAGTCCACTGCTGAACATAGGCCTCCCCCAAGTAATGCCACAAAGCACAGTCCTGAGCCACCTGCATCCATCGACTTCCTGCATGTTTTACCAGGTCGTCATTCTATCTAATGGGGGGTCGCCCTACACTTCGCCTACCGGTACGAGGCTGCCACTCGAGAACCTTTTTTGCCCAACGGTTGTCGGTTCTTCGAGCTATATGGCCAGCCCATTGCCACTTCAGCTTACTAATCCGTTGGGATATATCGGTCACTCTGGTTCTACTGCGGGGATATCCTCATTTCGAAGTTTATCACGCAGCTCCGCTCTCCATAGCTCGCTGAGTGACTGAGCGTCCTCATACGGCCAGTAGTGAAGGACCACGTCTCAGTTCCATAGTTCATCACTGGCAACACGCACTGTTTGCATAGTTCGTTTTCAGGTTTTAAGGTAGGTCTAGCTGAGGAGACGATGTGTCGTAATTTCCCGAACGCTGCCCAGCCGAGTTGAATCCGTCGATTGACCTCTCGGTCGAAGTTGGACTTACCTATTCGGACTATTTGTCCCAGGTAAACGTACTTGTCAACAACTTCGAGCATAGTGCTCCCAACAACCACCGGCATAGGTGAGACATGGACATTAAACATGATCTTTGTTTTTCCTATGTTCATCTTAAGACCTATCCGTTGGGTCCTGGTCATTGAGCACAGTGCTAAGGTCCTCCAGCGATTCTGCCATAAGGACTATATCGTCGGTAAATCAAAGGTGAATGATGTACTCGCCATTGATGTCAATACCGTATCCTTTCCAGTCCAGTAGCTTGAAAACGTCTTCCAATGCAGCGGTGAAGAGTTTCGGGGATATAACGTCACCGTGTCTTACACCTCTCTGCAGTTAGATAGGTTTCGAGCTCTGATTCTGTACTCGGATAGCCATCGAAGCCCTACTGTACAAACACTTCAGCACTTCGATATACCGACAGTCAACTTGGCACCGCTGAAGGGACTGTAGCACCACCCAAATTTCGACGGAATCAAAGGCTTTCTCATAGTCCACATACGCCAGGCAAAGTGGCAGATTGTACTTTTCGGTCTTCTGTACAATCTGCCGCAGAGTATATATGTGGTCTATGGTACTGAAGCCTTTTCGGAAACCGGCTTGTTCGGGAGGCTGGAAGCCGTCGAGTCTGCGTGCGAGACGATTCGTAATGACTCTCGAAAACAGCACGTAGACGCCGCTCGGAAGGGAAATCGGTCTGTAGTTCTTCAAGAGCGCGTTATCGCCTTTCTTAAAGAACAAGACCACCGCACTTCTGCTCCACACCTCCGGAGTAGTGCCACCGTGGAGGACGGAATTGAAGAACTTCTGAAGGACTTCAAGTACCGGTGTTCCACCCGCTTTCAGAAGCTCTGCTGTAATTCCATCCTCGCCTGGGGGGGGGGCTGCTGTTTTTAAGGTGCTGGAGAGCCATTCTAATCTCGCTCAGACTGACGTCCGGGATATCATCGGAATAGTATCGGGTAAGACTTACTCTTAGATCGTTACTCACACTTGCGTGTGGCTCCAACGATGATGTGTACAGCTGCCCATAGAACCTCTCAATCTCACTCAAAATCTCAGGTGTCTCGGAAACGATGCTGCCACACTCAGTCCTCAGCTTTGACAGTTGGCTCTTTCTGGCAGACAAATCTCTAGCAAAGACTTTGGAGTCCTGGTTCCGCTCGATCGCTTCTTTAATACGAGCAGTATTAAAGTTGCGTAAGTCTCGCCGTATGCATTTGGAAATCTGTCTGTTCAGTTGCCTGTATGCTGTCAAATCTGTTGACGATGGCAGCCTCATCTCCTGTCTAACAGCCATGAGATTAAGAGAGTGATTGGAGAGTTTTTGTGTTATCCTGCGGCGGGTCTTGCAGAACTTAGCTCCGACCGCATGGACAGTTTCCACAAGCTTGTCATTCATATCGTCCACTGCATTGCAATCTTCTAGGCACTGAAAGCGGTTAGGTAACTCGAGCTGAAAAGTGTCGGGATTCTGGATTAGAGCACGAGGGGGACGAAGCGTTGACTTCATTAGACGAGACCTCTCCAACTTAACGTTTAGGTTCAGTGTGCCTCTAACCATTCGGTGATTGCTGCCGGTTTTCACCCTTGCGATCACTGAGACATCACTGAACAGTTGGCGTCTGGTCGTCATAATGAAGTCAATCTCATTTTTTGTCGAACCGTCGGGGCTCGACCAGGTCCACTTCCTGTGGGTCCGCTTCTGGAAGAAAGAGTTCATCATAAAGAGTCCCTCTTTCTCCATAAAGTCAGCCAGCTGCTGGCCCCTACGGTTCCGTTGCCCTACTCCAATTTTCACTAAATTCAGCTCACCGCCTTCTCTTGTGCCTAGTTTTGCGTTGAAGTCTCCCATCAACACCGTGTAGTGGGTTTTGGAGGAATGTATGGCTCTAGAAATATCCTCACACATTTACTGCACCTCCTCATGGATGTGCCGAGGTTGGTGCGTAGACCTGTATGACCTTCAGCGAATACCGTTTGGTGATTCTGTGTATCAGGTACGCGACCCTCGTCGACACACTCCCAATCTTTACAACGTTGTTGACGAGAGACTTGTGGACGACAAATCCGACACCTCTTGGGACAGATGGTTGCTCTCCCGGTGATAGAACAAGTTGCCGGACTCGAGGATTACCGTGTCCTCCCCCTCTCTTTGGACCTCAGATAATCCAATAATATGCCAGCGCCACTTGTCTACCTCTTCTTCCAGCTCCAGTATCTTCTCGTCAGTCCTCAGGGTGCGTGCGTTATACGTTTCCAGGTCGAGTCATCGTAGGTGGCAACCGAACCTCCACCAGAGATACTTAGCACCCCCTGCCCCGCCGTTACCATGGTCGCCACCGTAGCCAGGAATAGCGGGGCCGCCGGGGACTGGGGGCCGTTTATTTGCGTCGCTGCTCATGGGGGGATATTTACCATAGTTGCCACGCTTGGCGAGCGGGTTGGCAACCGCAGTTTTTTATTATTTTATTGTTGTTATGGGTAGCAGCCCATCTCCTTTCTGTGTCGCTCTGTCGCCTCTTACGACACCCACGGGAAGATATGGGGGTAGCGGATATTCTCAACCGCCACTACACGCATTAAGGTCTCTTTATAGGGTATCTAGTGCTTGTGTCAGAATCAACTGGGTCAATTCGGACTAGTTTGGCATCCAAAATAGTGTCAGACGGAGCTGTGTAGCTTCCTAGTAGCTGTTCAACCTATTTATGGACAGTTGTTTGGAAACTTCGAAAGGTGATGAATGTAGGTCAAGAATAGGTGAGTCAACCGTCAAATGCTTTTTGTACGCCGGCAGCCGAGTTGCAAATGATGGTTACATTAATGAACTGGTCATTAAAAGAAAGGGGAATAAAAGTGAATGCAAGTATGATGAATGTGATGGTTTTTGAAAGAGAAGAATGTAAACGTTATGTGAAATATGAGTGGAAGGGGAGTTGATTGAACAAGGGCGGAAGAAGCACGAGAGTAGAATAAATGCTGTAGAAGTGCGATCAATAAAAAGTATCACTCACGCAGACAAACCCCGGGCATAGCCCTCTCCATAGCTCGTTTAGCGACTTTGAGCGTCCTCATACGGCCAGCAGTGAAGGACCACGTCTCGGTTCTATAGGTTAACCGCTTGCACGTTGTGGCAACTATGGCATTTATCCCCCTATGAGGCAATATATGGGGGCTTATGGCTTATGTTCAGCAGTGAACTTTAATAAGCAGTAAAGAAATATGTATTATAATGTTGTATGTACTTCTGCTTCAATAATCTTGCTATCGAGTCCAATCTTATCGCATTAACATCAGATACGTAATAGGTATATACTTAGATATATTATACTTCTATACATATAATAAAACAGTAACGAAAGAAAAACTGTACATTGAGAATTTTCGAGAAAAAATTAGTGGCTTTTGTTAGAAAAACGTAACTGATGATAAAAAGTGACTTTTTACAATTTTTGTCTGTTTGTCTGTTTGTCTATTTGTCTGTGTGTATGGTACTGCATCACGCCAAAACTACTGGAAAGATTGAATTGAAATTAAGCAAAAATGTTCTTTGTTTACCAAGGAAGGCTTTAGGCTACATATTATCACGCCGTATGTTATAGGAGGTAAGCAATATTGATTTTAAAAAGTTTTTCTTCGTAATTGAATGCACAAAATAATCATTTAAAGATTATTTGGTAAATACAAATTATTCTTACGGTAATAAACCGAAATCACGTTCATTTTTTGCTCCATATCGTGATTTACAATACTTTAATGCACAACCAGGCATATTTTCATTAAAAATGCTGTGACCACGCGCATGTATTACACCCTCTAACGAAATATAGCAATACTGTATTGAATATACTACACTGAATATTTACTTAGAAAACATTTTAGCTATTTCCCAGTAGGTGACACTACTAAACATAAGGTTAAAATCCTATGTAGGCACATCGTTAATCACTAACGTATTTGTAAATAAATAGTGACGTTACTGGATAACAGAGGGCACTTATTACAATAATGATTTTTCTTTCTTCTCGAACAATATACTAGAAACAATAACATTTAAAGATTATTTGGTAAATACACATTATTCTTACGATAATAAACCGAAATCACGTTCATTTTTTGCTCCATATCGTGATTTACAATACTTTAATGCACAACTTACACCCTCTAACGAAATATAGCAATTCTACACTGAATATTTACTGAGAAAACATTTTAGCTATTTCCCAGTAGGTGACACTACTAAACATAAGGTTAAAATCCGTTGTAGGCACATCGTTAATCACTAACATATTTTTAAATAAATAGTGACGTTACTGGATAACAGAGGGCACTTATTACAATAATTTTTCTTTCTTCTCGAACAATATACTAGAGATAGTAAAATTTAAAGATTATTTGGTAAATACACATTATTCTTACGATAATAAACCGAAATCACGTTCATTTTTTGCTCCATATCGTGATTTACAATACTTTAATGCACAACCAGGTATATTTTCTTTAAAAATATTTTTAAAATTATAAAATGAATGCGTCTTGACTTTTTGACGATGTCACTTAGACTAAATGACAAAAATCGGAGATATATCATATAGGACAAAAGTTACAGATGACAATTTTGTTACTGATGTCCGGTCTATTACTACTACCTATTTAAATGTCTTTAACTATCATGAAGTCAAGTCAAACTTTTGATTCTAAGTTATATCTTACCAACAAAGAGATTTAAACATATGTATATACACTATAGAGCAGACATTGGGAACACTTTTATACAAAAGCTGTGACCACGCGCATGTATTACACCCTCTAGCGAAATATAGCAATACTACACTGAATATTTATTTAGAAAACATTTTAGCTACTTCCCAGTAGGTGACACAACCAAACATAAGGTTAAAATCCGTTGTGGGCACATCGTTAATCACTAACATATTTGTAAATAAATAGTGACGTTACTGGATAACAGAGGGCACTTATTACAATAATTTTTCTTTCTTCTCGAACAATATACTAGAGATAATAAAATTTAAAGATTATTTGGTAAATACACATTATTCTTACGATAATAAACCGAAATCACGTTCATTTTTTGCTCCATATCGTGATTTACAATACTTTAATACACAACCAGGCATATTTTCTTTAAAAATATTTTTAAATTTATAAAATGAATGCGTCAAGACGCCTTTTAACGATTTCATTTAGACTAAATGACGAAAATCGGAGATATATCCTATAGGACAAAAGTTACAGATGACAATTATGTTACTGATGTCCGGTCTATTACTACTACCTATTTAAATGTCTTTGCTTACTAAGCAAATTTGTTGTAATTAATTGATTTAAGTTCGTAATTCTTAGTTTTGTTCCTTGCTGCTGTTACTATATTTTTTTAATGCAAAAATAATGTACTTGTCTGTTAAATTAACTACAATTTAGTTTTAATTCATGATTTAATTAATTCATTTGGGTAAATAATATGTAGTTTCCGTTTTCTAACTAGATGTCGTTGGCGTTGAGTTAGATCGCGCTATGGTTTCGTCCCCAAAAAGTGATGTTATAGGTGCCGATGGGCCGCTCTCATCCTTTCGAAACGGCAGTTACATTTGTTGTCTTTGTTGGTTGATGTGTTTAATTTTCCAGCGAATAATTATTATTCTACTTCACAGCAATTCTTACGTTAAGTACGTTCGATTACTTTTCATTTTCATTTTAATTATTTTGAATATCGTTAGTATCGGACTATCGGATTAAGAAGGAATTTTCAAAAATTCCTTCTTAATAATTTTAGCTATGCCTTTTAGAAAAAGATCAAATCTGTCTCGAAACTCAAGGATTTCTAAGATGCGCAGGTTAGTTCGATCTTTCGAAACCGACGCAGAGCGTGAACAACGGCTGGGTGCTAACCGTGAGCGTAATGCACTAAGTTTGTCCGCAGAAACTAGGACTTTAGAATTTAAACGAGTTCGCACTACCGCTTCTCGATCTCAGGAAAGTGTGGAACAACGAGAAATGCGTTTAGCTATCGACCGGGATCGTCATTCTTTGTCTCGCGCATCCGAAACGGTTACACAGAGGGATCAGAGGTTGAGTCTTCAGAATATCCGCTCTGAGACTGCTCGATCACTTGAGAGCAGTCAGGAGCGTGAGATACGACTTGCGCGTGACCGAGAGCGTCATTCTTTATCTCGCGCTTCCGAAACGGAAACAGAGAGAGAGCAGAGATTAAGTCTTCAGCTTTTCCGCACTGAGACTGCTCGGTCGCTCGAGAATAGTCAGGAGCACGATACACGCCAAGCAAGCGATCGCGAGCGCCACGCAGTATCTCGCGCTTCGGAGACTTACACGCAGAGAGACTCGCGTTTAAGTTGTACTCCCTTCCACCTTTACGGGAGGTCCGCGGTACATGCATGAGCGGACACAGGACGCATTCTGTTACGTGCGCAAGTACGGTCGACCGGACCTCTTCATCACCATCACTACCAACCCTAAGTGGCCCGAAATAACCAGCGAGCTCTTAGCAGGGCAGGTGCCACATGACAGGCACGACTTGATTCCTCGGGTGTATCATTTAAAATTAAAGTGCCTGATGGATCTTCTCACAAAAGAAAAACTATTTGGTGCTACCAGATGCCACATGTATTCGGTAGAGTGGCAAAAACGCGGCTTCCCCATGCGCATTTGCTTTTGTGGTTGAAAGATAAAATCAGGCCTAACGAGATCGATGATGTCATAATTGCTGAGCTATCAGATCCCAACGTTGACCCCGTTCTGTATCAAATTGTAAAGGGTCACATGGTGCATGGTCCTTGCGGAGCCCTAAATCGCAATTCTCCTTGCATGAGGGACGGACGGTGCTCAAAAAGGTTCCCGAAGCGATTTAGCAGCGAAACACTTACAGGTGAGGATGGATACCCTTCATACCGGCGTCGATCTCCTGCTGAGGGTGGCAGTCATGCCGAGTTAACTATGCGTGGCCAGGCAGTCGAGATCGACAACAGGTGGATAGTTCCATACTCACCTGTACTTTCCAGGACGTTCAGTACCCACATTAACGTCGAGTAGTGCATTAGCGTCGAGTAGTGCACAAGCGTACAGTCGATTAAATACATCTGTAAATACGTCAACAAAGGTAGTGACCAGGCAACGTTCGCTTTACAGAGTACTGACAGGGATGAAGTGACCAAGTACCAGTCTGGTCGCTACATCAGCACTTCTGAGGCGGTTTGGTGGATACTGGCCTTCTCCATACACGACAGGCATCCAACAGTCAATGTCCATTTAGAGAATGGCCAGCGCATTTATTTTGAGCCTGATAACGTTGCAGCGAGATGGGAAAATCCGCGCCAAACCACTCTGTTGGCCTTTTTCAGACTATGTGAAGGGGACAACTTTGCTAGATCACTCACCTATGATGAGGTGCCGTCGTACTACACGTACGACAAGCAAGGAGGTGAATTTAATCGACGTAGACGCGGACACGCCGTGGACGGGTTTCCGGGAATTTTTAAGAACACCGCATTGGGACGGGTTTACACTGTGCACCCAAATAATGGCGATTTTTTTAAATAAATTGGCAATTATTTGCGAATGTTACTGCACACAGTGCGGGGCCCAACATCATTTGCGTTTCTAAGGACAGTCGATGACATTCAGTATCCCACATACCGCGCTGCTTGCATAGCACGCCACCTTCTCGACGGTGATCAGCACTGGGACAACGCAGTTGAGGAGGCCAACATTAGTGACAGTCCCAGTCGTTTGCGACATCTGTTTGCCGTCATGTTGGTGTTCTGCGGTATTGCAAATCCGCTTCTGTTGTGGGAGAAATATCGGCATCTTCTGTCCGAAGACTTCCTAAGAGCTCCGAGATGCACTACTGGAGATAATACTGAGGCAACTGATGAGCACGTTCTAAACAGTTGCCTTTGTTCACTCCAAGGCATGGTCATTTCGATCGGCGGCAGTTCTCTGGTGGATTATGGGCTACCGTCTCCACAACATCTGGATGTACAAGAGCGTGGAAACAGAGAGTACAACTCTGAAATAAATTATGATCCAAGAGCTATGAGTACCGTCGTCAATGACCATGTCTGTAAGTTTACCTCAGAGAAAAAGCAAATTTTCGACACCATCCTTGAAAGTGTTGGGCTCGGCCAAGGTAATTTCTTGGATGCTCCTGGTGGAACAGGGAAAACATTTACACCGCTGGCATTCTCGCAGAGGTCAGGAGGCAAGGCAAGATTGCCATTGCAGTAGCATCGTCAGGAATCGCCGCAACACTGCTTCCTGGTGGCAAAACAGCGCACGCAATGTTTAAGATTCCCATAGATTTAGAGAGTAATGAAACACCTGTTTGTGGAGTGTCACGCAACAGTGACAAAGGGCACGTGCTTAAAGATTGCTCTTTAATCGTGTGGGATGAATGCACTATGGCGAACAGAAAAGCAGTAGAGGCGGTAAACAGGACTTTGCAGGACATCCGCAGGAACCACCAAATGATGGGTGGCGTTACAGTTCTGTTTAGCGGCGATTTCCGACAAACGCTGCCTGTGGTGACGCGAGGAACTAGGGCTGATGAGGTGAATGCTTCGTTGAAATGCTCTTTCTTATGGCCACATATTCGTAGGTTGCGCTTAACGATGAATATGAGAACACAGCTTGGCGGGAATGTACACGCCCAAGAATTTTCTGATGTTCTCTTAAAATTGGGTGAGGGAACGTTACCAGTAGACAGTGGCCAGGTGGTTCTACCTGAGATACTTGGGAGAGTGGTGTCCACCTTAGAAGATTTGATTCGCCTGGTGTACGGGGACATCAATAGGATATCGAACCAAGATAATTCTTGGGTGTGTGAACGAGCCATTTTAACACCCAAAAACGACCAAGCTTCTACGATCAATGAATGCATTCTCGCCGAAATTAAGGGAAATGAAGTGATCTACACTTCAATAAACACTGTGGTCGACCGAGATGACGCTACACATTACCCCGTAGAATTTCTCAATTCCCTCAGTGCAAGTGGACTGCCAGCGCACACCATTAAGCTAAAGGTCGGTGTCCCAATTATGCTTCTTCGGAATCTCACTCTACCAAAACTGTGCAATGGGAACCGGCTCAAAGTCGTCTCGCTGCAGAGAGATATCATTGAGGCGGAAATTCTAACGGGTTGTGGTGTCGGCGAAACAGTGTTTATACCACGTATACCACTGATTCCCCACAATTACCCCTTTCAATTCAAGCGCGTGCAGTTTCCTGTGAGCGTGTGCTTCGCCATGACAATAAATAAGTCGCAGGGGCAGACACTGAAGGCTGCGGGTGTCGACCTCAGGACGAGCTGCTTTTCACACGGACAACTGTACGTGGCTTGCTCCCGCGTTACCAGTCCTGACTCGCTGTACATATTGAATGAGACCGAGGGAAAAACAACGAACGTTGTTTACACAGAAGTGTTACAGTAAATTACAACACTTCTGTTATTCGACGTCACCAAAATTTCCTTATTAACCTGATGTCTTTTACCAGTAAATTAACTACATAACTTTCAAATTTGAGTTTACTAAGCTAAATAGTTTTTGAGGTAGGTATCTAAGCTTTAGTATAAGTATGGGATGCGTCTTTTGAGTGTTTCTGTAAATCTACAAACTATCACTAACTATTATTAAAATAAAAATAGAATAAAAAATAGTAATGCGATACGTGGGCAAAGCCACGTGTACAGCTATAGTTTATAAAGTATTTTTTGTAGTGCGTTCCGCACCGGATCGGTGAAATATACGGGATGAAAAGTTTTTTGTTGTATAGGTGTTAAGTCTAGGCAACATATGGGCTATAATTTATTTTGGAAAATGGAACACCTGATGCAGAACCGCATCAGACCAGCTAAAGTATAAGAGATATAAAAATGGTGCCATAGCAAAAAATATTCCACGTGAAGAGTATTTTCTGCTGTGAGAATAAATTTGAAGATCTGGAACACCTGTTGTGGAACTCCAAAGCCCAGCGACATTATAACATATATAGGAATGACGTCTTAGCAAAAGTTGTTTAGTCTGATGGGCATTTCCTGTTGACTTACAAAAATGAAAGATCTGGAACGTCTCGAATTGTTTGGCGCATCACGTTGTTTTCCCGTCCCCGGGCTCTTTGAATTTGATTTTGACGACCCCGTTGTCGCTGGCATAAGTCGCGGGCAGAAGCTAGTTTTACATAACATACATAAACACTCACGCCTGTCACTCAGAGGGGTAGGCAGAGACTACAGACTTCCATTTGGCACGATCCTGACACACCTCTCTCACCTCATTCACATCCATACACCTACGCATACATGCTCGTCGGTTAAGGGTACTCCTAATTTGGCCCGTTTTCAGTAAATCGCCAATTTGGTCGATAAATTTTCGCCTACGGCGCCCCTTTCCGACTCTGCCATTCACTTCTGCAACATAAATTTTCTTTGTCACTCTTTCCTCATTCATTTTTTCCACATGACCAAACCACCGAAGCATTCCTTTCTTAATCTTGGTCACAACATCATCTTGCAAACCACACTCTTCTCTTATTACACAATTTCTTACCCTGTCGTTCAGATTCAGCCCTAACATACTCCTTAACGACCGCATTTCTACTGCGTTGATTCTACTCTCGTGCTTCTTCTGCCACACCCAACTTTCACTACCATACGTTAAAGTAGGGACCAACACAGGATTGTGAATTGCCATACGTGCCTTTTTTGACACATTTTGACTCTTCACAATAGAGTGCAGGGCCCCATTTACTCTATTTCCCGCATTCACTCGTCGTTCTATATCCTTATCATATCTCCCATCCCTGCTAAATACGCAGCCCAAATATACAAACTCATCTACCTTCTCGATCAACTCCCTTTCTATTCTTATTTCACAAATCGTTTTACTTTCTTCTCTTTCAAAAACCATAACCTTCTTCTTACTTGCGTTCACTTTCATACCCCTTTCTTTTAATGATCTGTTCATTAATGTAACCATCATTTGCAACTCGGCCACCGACGACGCAAGGATAACTTGATCATCGGCGTACAAAAGGCATTTGACGGTTAACTCACCCATTCTTAATCCAAATTCTTCAACTTTCAAATTTTGCAAACAACTGTCCATAAATAGGTTGAACAGCCACGGGGAAGTCACACAGCCCTGTCTGACACCTTTATGGATGTCATACAAGTCCGAGTAGACCCCGTTGATCCTAACTCAAGCACTAGAGTCCCTATAAAGAGACTCCAATGCCTGTATCAAGCCAGCGCTTAACCCAAACGAGTTCAGTGTTTGCCATAGCACATCCCTATCCACTCTGTCATAGGCCTTTTCCAAGTCCATGAACGCACAAAAAACCTTTTGGTTTTTGGCCAAAAACTTCTCCGCGATCATGCGCATGGAAAAGACTTGATCTGTACATCCCATTCCCTTTCTAAATCCCGCTTGCACATCCCAAATTTTTCCATCAGTTTCTTTCATGACCCTTTCAATCAGTACCTTAGCATACAGTTTTCCCACAATGCTAAGAAGGCTGATGTCACGGTAGATTTTACAGTCCTGCTGCGACCCTTTTCCTTTATATACTGGGACTATCACGACTTTGCACCAGTCTACCGGTACCCGCTTCAGTTCCCAGCATAAATTAAACAAGGTGTGCAGCAGGCCTGCCACGACTTCCTCTCCAGCCCTTTCGAGTGAAACTCTATTATATCCGGCAGCCTTACCTGCTTTCATGCTTTTCATTGCTTTCATTATTTCATCTATACTTATCTCGCTACCTCTTTCCTCTTCTTTCGGAGTTTCTACTTCACTTAGTACACACGTTGTCTCCTCAATCATAAACACGCTTTCAAAATATTCCTTCCATCTCTTTAAATCCAAAATTTCATCATTCAGAATATAGCCATTCTCGTCTCTTATAACATTCATCATAGGCTGTTTTGAATGTCCCCTGGCAGTTCTTACAAGTTTCCAGAATATTTTAATATTTGCCTGGAAGTTATCCGATATTCTTCTATCATTCTTATCCGTTCTTTCAACTACTTCTTTTACTCTCTTATTAAGCTGTTTAAAGACTGCCTTTTTTCTTTCAATATCACCATTCGTACCGCTAGAATTATTAGCCTTTGTTGCTAGTAAATCTAGCCATGCTCTCTTCTTTGCTTCAACTTATATACGTATCTCATCATCCCACCATAACGTATTGTTTTTCCTTTCATTCTTTCTCTTACTAACACCACATACTTCGGTAGCTGCATCCACTAAACCTTTCTTTACATTTTGCCATACATTCTCCAAGTCTAACTCCTTCATACATAATTCATCCAAACCACTTATATTTTCTTTCACTCTACATTTGAACTTGTTTTTCTCAACTTCATCTTGTAACCTTTCTGTTCTAATACGCTGTAACGCAGTGGTAGACACAGATGATCGATGGCGCCAACGCCTGAATAGACCATTAATTCAACCTTTCTGTTCTAATACGATGTAACGCAGTGGTAGACACAGTTGATCGATGGCGCCAACGCCTGAATAGACCATTAATTCGGCATAAAACCAAATAATGATCCGTTCCTACGTTAGAACCCCGGTAAACCCTTGTATCTACCACTGCGCCCCTCAGTCTTTCATCCACAATTATGAAATCTATCATGCTTCTATCGTCACCTCTTTCCCAAGTATACATGTTGTGTTGTGGCGAAAGCAAGTATTCGTCACAAAAAGATTCTTTTCCATACATACGGTGAGGAGACTCACCATTCTCATTTATACTTTCATTACCAAACGTTCCCAATATCCTTTCATAACCAAGCCTCCTCACCACAACCCTTCCATTAAAATCTCCTAGTATAATAATATTTTCATTTCCCTTACACTTCATTAACAACATCCTTACCATTTCCCAAAACTGCTCTCGGATATAAGTGGGCTTAGACATGTCTGGGGCGTAGACCCCTAACACAAACAACTTCTTTAAGCCCACTTTCATTCGTATCCATAGCAGTCTTGGGCTTACACATTCATACTTTTTCACACATTGGCCCATTCTTTCTGAAAGGATGATACCTGCTCCCTGGCATGCCCGCTCGATCTCGTCTACAGCAGACCAGTATGCGGTATACATTTACACATAACACATCTATTCCTCTGTCATACATCATATCACATACTTCATCCATTTTATGATTCATTGCCCCACATACATTCAACGTAGCCAGACGGGCCTCTGCAATCCACTTTTCGCCTCTCCAGGAGACAGAACGTGACGGGTGGCGAACCTTGTAAATGTTAAAATAATTATTAAAATAACGTTCTTGGATACTGTGAAACAATCATTCAGAATCTTGGATGTTGTGAAAAAACCCTCAAAATCCGTAAAATAGAACTAAAATCATTTGTGTTCGCCATAACGGCTTTTAATTGTTTATTGAATTATAGCGGTAATGTGTTACGTTAGGGCACTTTTATGTTAAGACGACACATCGAAAAAGTCGCTCCAGGCTATCGCCGTTTAATTAATTAAGTAATTTTGATGTAATTTCAACTATAGTGATTTTTTAGAGGTGTTTTCGCAAATAATTATGATCGAGTCAAAATTATACAATCGTGTTTTTGAACAATCGAATTCAAAATAAAGACATGAATTTACCTATATCAAAATTCCACTTCCGTTGGTGGTGTCATAGTCCTATACTATTCGATGAAAGGAGGTTCATTTTTTCGCGGTGTCGCCTTAAGTAGAGAATCCACTTTCCAAGTATCTATAGTATCAATAGCAAGTATCTAAGTCTAGTATTTTTATTTTATACTTTTTTATAGAATAAGGGTGACAAACGAGCACACAGTCCACCTGATGGTAAGTGGATGCTGTAGCCCATAGACATCTACATTTATTCTGGATTAAAAATCAAAACGCAGATGCAAAATACAGGTGAGGACTAAGATGATATGCCTTGTTTCCAGTAAAAAATAGTCTCCGAATCTCTAGACTGACCATACGAAACACAAAAGCATTAAGCGTGGTTCTTCCCCGGTCGAGCCGACCCATTCGTGATATATACATGGTATAACCAGGCTGCAGTTATATTAGTGGGTCGGCTCAACCGGGGGCGGACCACGCCTCACAGAATACCAGCGTAAAATAGTAGCTTAATGCTGATGTGTTTCGTATGGTGAGTGTAGAGAACCGGAGACCCTTTTTACTGGAAACGAGGCATTCCATCTTAGTCTTCACGGGTGACAACGCATCTGCATTTTGATTCGTAATCGAGGATAGATGTAGATGTCCATGGGCCGCAGCAACCACTTACCATCAGGTGGACTGTGTGCTCGTTTGTCACCCTATCCTATAAAAGAAAACAAAAAAACAACCATAATATAGCTGCAGCGTGCCTCTCTCCATCACGTATGAAAAATATTACAAAAAAAACTACAACGTTTTGGTGTAGGTTTTTATAACGCCTTCTTATGTCCCAATAGTAAAAATAAGCCTAATCGAATTCTTCGCTGCAACACAATTCGCCGCGCTATCTCAAATTGTGTTATGTTCACGAAATATTTCTATTTAGTTCACTGCCAATCAAAGGCCAAGCATGATAAATTATCATTCAAAATGGCAATTAATAATTTGATTGACTTGGTGGGTATCGAACTAGGGTTGCTCGCATATACTCCAAACTACCACGGACACAAGTATGTCTTTATTATATTAATTTATAAAATACATTAAAAGGTCCAATAAAAAATTTAGTAAGATAAGACAATTTTGAACATTAGTTTACCTTTAAAAGTGAAATTTTTTAATTTTTACTAACGGAATAAATTGATGACAGTGGTATTCTCAAAAGCTTTCGTGTTTTCTTTTTATAGAAAAATATTTTGATATAATAATCATACCAAACTACTTTTGCGGTTGCTTATTAATTCCTCTCATTTTTTGTCCCTATTTTCTTGTATGTGAACAAAAATTGAAGTAAACAATGTTGTCAACGAATGGATATGGTAAACATCTGAGCGGTAAACAACATAAATGTCATTTTTTAATTCTATTTAGCAGCTCTTATAAACGTCATAATGTACACCAGAGCTCAAAAAACTCACGAGTCTTTTATCATTCTTTTTGAATTCAATATTACAATTTTTTTTAAAACAAATGTTTAAATTTTATTTGAAATTGTTGCACAACCTATATCTAAGTAAGTGCAAAGTCAGGGTGGATCGCTAGTATATTTATACTAATTGTCCATCCCCCGTCTTAGTACGGGTGATTTTTTATGTCCATAAAAGCGCCACCTACCGGGTCCAAATGAGACTTGATTTATGTATATATATTTTTTGATTCTTTTATTTGAGCTGAAAAGAAATTGTGGTCCAGAAAAGTTGTATGTATTATATACATTTTTCATTCATTCATCATCTTTTCATTACAGCCCGCTAAAAGTCCACTACTATACACCTTGTTTTACATGTTTTACACGCTTGAGGACGATATTTGTTATAGTTACCACACTTGATAGGCTCGTGGGCAATAGACGAATAGACAATTCATCAATAATAGTCTGTATAAAAGTCGCAGTCTGTCCGCAGCTATAATAAGACTGCAGCACGAATGGGTCGGCTCGCCCGAGAAATACCACGCTCTCATAGAATACCAGCATAAAATAGCAGCTGCTGTGTTGTGTATGGTGAGTGTAGTGTAGAGAACAGAAGACCCTTTTCACTTGTGACGAGGCAATCCATCTTGGCCCAGTCTTGGTTTTGGTCTTGGCCTCGCAGTAAGAGTCTCCCAAGTCTCGCAATTACCTATTAGCCTGTTGCTACTTATTACGTTACTTTAGATCTTAGAACAACTTAACAGAGTAGGTACATTTTGAGCTTGAATTCACATAGCCATAGTAAAGACCAACCAAATTAATACATAAATGTCTGAATATTTAATGAGAAATTCGAAATATGAACTGACACCGGGTGAGATTTGAACCCACGACCTAAGCGATCCGTGCCAATGCTCTAACCAACTGAGATATCTACCGTGTCCCACAACCACGGATGTAGTTCTGTGAACTTGGAACCCGAACTAAAAGAATAAATAAAAAATAAATTGCTTTAAACACTTCAAACAACGCTGCGCTGGTGATTGTAATAACCTTTATTCGTTTAATAGTCCTATAAAATCTTCTGAAAACCACTAAAAGTAGTAATTTTTCATGAAATATGATAATGTTCGAAAAGTCTTGATTACCAATGCATTCAGCATCGTTTGTAGATGATTGTAACACTAAAAAAAATTATTGTAGATGTTTTATTTTAAATAGAGATTGGATGTTTTATTCTAAAAAAAATACTCTACAAACAGCGCAGGTGATTGTAATAACTTTGAAAAGAAAAGAAAATGCAATTGCATTCAGCGTCGTTTGTAGATAAATGTAACTCTAAAAATTTTTAACTCTAAAAAGATGATAAAAATTGATACATATTGTTGCGCGCCTAAGTTGACGGCTGGTACCTGGCACTAGCGCCATCTAGTGTCCAGAGCGAGGAGGGCTTACTGGAAAATGTCAATTTTGAACTTCCCACCAACAGCGCCACCTAGTATCGAACAGAATAATTAAGCTTTCTAGATGCCCCACACTCGAACTTTCTGCGCCTGTTCGGTCGGCGCCCATATTTACTGGAATATTCTGGATGTTTCGGTGGAAAAGGTATATTTTAAGCCGCTGCAAGCCGCGATCGGGGCAGTATTGAATTTGGCGAGACAAGCGAATGTTCAGAGCGAAATAAAGTGAATCAGTGTGATTAATTATTAGTGTCTTTTAAGTTTTAATTGGTGTTCGGTAATAAAAGTGTAAATTTTGGTAATTCAATCGGCAGTTATTATTGTCACGAACCTCAAGCTCGTAACAATATTTTACAAATACCGCAGGTGATTTTAATAACTTTTATTCGTTTGTAGACCTAAAAAACCTTCTGAATATCACTAAAAGTTATTATTTTTCATGAAATATGACAATTCGAATTGCAAAAAGAAATGCATTCAGCATCGTTTGTAGATGATTGTAATAAACAACTATTCTATCATAAATCCTAAATTGTGAAGAAACATTCTCACTTGGAATTAGTTCACAACTAGACCTGTGATTAGTGAAGCGCAAGCTAGTGCTTTAAGTTTGGTGAACATTCGACTAGTTTCGGGAGTCAGACTGTTTCTTAATAAACGTTTACATTTAATAACATATGCTAAAACATGGTTAAAATGTTTAAAAACAAATTAATGGTATTAATTTGAATGTACTTTAAAGAACATTATCTGTCTAGAAAAAGTTTGATAGACCATCACCTTAATATGAAATGGAATAAAAGAGTTTTTATACGTCAATTTATACGTCATAAGTCAAATTTTCCAAATTTTTTTAAATATATTTTTTTGCGTTTCATAGAGTCCCTAAACGTATACCCGAACTCCTATACTACCTGAAACGACATTCAGTCCTAACTGCAAGACGCCAGAGTCTCGTAGACTTAGTCTTGTTCTTGCTCAAATCTTGGACGGTCAGTCTAGGTCTTGATCTTGCTAAAATTAGGCGGTCTTGGTCTTGCAAAAATGCAAGAACAAGACCAAGACTGCAAGACTAAGACCGATTTTGGGCAACACTAGTACTTACCTACCAGATTAGTCCGCGAAAATTGAATTGAATGCTTTTTTGATGAAGTTATCCGTCGTCCATTGCGTAGACAAACGCAGCTAACGTTACTATAGAAATGCATACTTAAATTAGTTTTTTTAACAGCCTATTTTAAATGCAGTTTTTCAAAAATATTTTACTACGTTTTTATTAAGTTACTTTTTGTCGGTATGTCTGTCTTGATATTGATTTTAAATTAACTTCTTCCTTCCGTCCTTCCTTCCTTCATAAATACTTGATTTTATATAAAAGCGTATATTTTAGGGAGACTAACAACAATGTCGGATTCTTTAAAACTCTCAGTTAAAAACCATAACAAGTTTTCTGTTAGTGGTCGCAGATAGAAAGGCGCTAACCTCCATTAATTATATCTTTATCTCGTTTAAACTAAAGTCTTTGCAGGACATTTTGATTTACAATTTTCTTTTATCTTTCGACAAAACTGATGATGTTCGTTTTTGCTTTCTCACGTTTTTGAAAGTTGGTAGATTGTTAATTTTTTTTTTTTTTTTTATAGAAGAGGGGGCAAACGAGCATGCGGCTCACCTGATGTTAATTGACTACCGCCGCCCATGATCAACCGCAACACCAGGAGACTTGCGGGTGCGTTGCCGGCCCTTTAGAAAGGAGTAAGCTCTTTTCTTGAAGGTCCCCAGGTCGTACCGGTCCGGAAAAATCGCCGGTGATAAACTATTCCACAGAGAGGTTGTACGTGGAAGAAAACTCCTTGTGAAACGTACAGTGGTGGACCGCCAAGCATCCAGATGGTGTGGATGGTATCGGGACGTTTGCCGTGTCGTGCGTTCACGAAATTTGGCGGCTGGGATTAATCCGAACAATTCCTCAGAGCACTCCCCGTGATAGATGCGATAAAATACGCAAAGAGATGCAACATCTCTTCGCAACGCCAGTGAATCGAGCCGATCGGAAAGCACTCGGTCGTCGACGATTCGAGTCGCTCTGCGCTGGATGCGGTCAAGTGGAAGGAGCTGGTACTGGGGAGCCCCAGCCCAGAGATGGGAACAGTATTCCATGTGCGGCCGAACCTGCGCCTTGTAAAGTTGCAGGCGGTGTGCCGGCATGAAATACTGTCCCGCTCTGCTGAGCACGCCAAGCTTTTTAGAGGCCAATTTGGCCTTCCCTTCCAAGTGACCACGAAACTGCACGCCACTCGATATGTCGACGCCGAGGATTCCATGGCTGAGGCAACAAGGGGAGTGCCTTGAAACTGAGGGGATACGACAAAGGGGTTCTTTTTAGCGGTTAACGCGCAAACTTGTGTCTTCTGGGGGTTAAACTGGACTAGATTTAGTCGTCCCCAATCCGAGACTCTGTACAGCAAAGACTCGACTTCAGACACAAGTTTGTCCCGGCACTCGGAGACGTTTTCCCGAGAAATATTGGCTCGGCCGGTGTAAAGAGCATCACCAGTGCTGTCATCTGCATAGCAATGAATGTTACGGGTATGCAACATATCATTGATATGCAGAAGAAACAGCGTTGGCGATAGCACGCAGCCCTGTGGAACACCAGCATTAATAGGCTTGCAATCGGAGCTTGCACCGTCTACAACGACCTTGATGCTCCGATCTGCAAGAAAGCTGGTGATCCAATCGCACAATTTCTCGGGAAGCCCATAGGAAGGGAGCTTCGAAAGAAGCGCTTTGTGCCAAACCCGATCGAAGGCCTTCGCAATGTCCAAACTAACGGCCAATGCCTCCCCCTTGAACTCTACTGCCTCCGCCCATCTGTGAGTGAGGTAGACCAGAAGATCACCAGCTGGCCGACCACGGCGAAAACCGTATTGGCGGTCACTAATCAGCTGGTGATCCTCAAGGTACCTCAAGTTCTCCTCTCCTCAAGGTTCACAATACCAGCCACACCACCCTGCGAAATTCTAGATTTATTTTTATTTTTGTATTGGTCCGTAAAAGTTGCCGGCGGCATGGGCATACTCTTTCCTAAAAGGCCAGCAACGCACCTGATTCCTCTGGTGTTGCAGAGTCCACGAGCTGCTGCGGCTAACTTACTATCAGCTGAGCTGCATGCTAGTTTCCCTCTCCTTCTTTAAAAACGGCAATACTACGATCGTAAAATGTGTATAAAATAGAGAATAATTTTATTAAGTTTTTTTTTGAAACACGACAGAAAGGTGTTGATGTATTCATCTTTATCAGCCTGTTAAGTGTCCTAGATATGGGCCACTTGCATTTCTATGCAAGGAAAGGGAAGAGAGAATTTATGAAGTAAATTGGCGATCGCAATACCTATTAGACATCGCGCACCTTTGACACTGCTTCTCTGAAATAAAATATTGTATTGCATTTATAAACGCAGTTTTAATTATGTATCTAATATCCGAATAACTACTCTTTATCGAGTAATAAGCATAATCGTGATGAACCTATTGTGATGAAACTTTCGTAACAAATAGAGAGAAATTTAATCTTAGCAATAAATTATATCCGCAAAACCTAAAGATTTTTTGTTAAATAGAAAACTTAATGAAATAAATATTCATTCATTTTAAATTTAAAATAATCTAAATATCGGCACATTAATAGATACCACCTAGTGGAAGCCGGGGCGCGTCACTAGTCTAAAATAAGTTATATTGGTTAGATGTGGCGGCCGGTTAGATCCTCCTTTTACCCTCCTTAGGCCTCTTTTTTATAGGATTGGGTGACAAACGAGCACACAGTCCACCTGATGGTAAGTGGCTGCTGTGGCCCATAGACATCTACATATGTCCTCGAATACGAATCAAAATACAGATGCGTTGTCACCCATGAGGCCTAAGAGGGAATGCCTCATTTCCAGTAAAACGGGTCTCCGGTTCTCTACACTCACCATACGAAACACAGCAGCATTAAGCTACTATTTCACGCTGGTATTCTGTGAGAGCGTGGTCCTTCCCCGTTCGAGCCGACTCACTCGTGCTATAACTATATTACTAATATAACTGCAGCATCGCTTTACCACGTATAAAAAGAAGTTAAGAATTAAAATACAAGTGCGTTGTCATCCCTGAGGTCTAAGATGGGATGGCTCGATTCCAATAAAAAGGGTACACTCAACATACAAAACACAGCAGAATTACGCTGCTATTTTACGCTGATATTTGTGAGAAAATGATCCAGCCCCGGTCGAGCCGACCCATACATGCTACAATCATAATATAGCTGCAGCGTAGAGCAGCATTAGATATAATCTGCAGCATGGCTCTACCATGTAATTTTTTTTATAGAATAAGGGTGACAAACGAGCACACAGTCCACTTGATGGTAGGTGGATGCTGTGGCCCATAGACATCTACATTTATCCTCGATTAAGTAATAAAACGCAGATGCGTTCTCACCCCTGAGGAATAAGATGGAATGCCTCGTTTCCAGTAAAAAAGGTCTCCGAATCTCCACACTCACCATACGAAACACAGCATTAAGCTGCTATTTTACACTGGTATTCTGTGGGAACGTGGTCCTTCCCCGGTCGAGCCGACCCATTCGGGCTACAACCATAATATAGCTGCAATGTGGCTCTACCACGCATTAAAGTACTAAAAATATTAAAATTTCACTGCGTTTTGTACACAACTGCACTTATGCTATAACAAATATCAATCAAAAGTATTGCTAGGTAGCATTCTTTTTCTGTTTTGGTAGATGACATCCTCTTACCTATACAGAATACAGATGTTATCTGCAGATATATTTGTATGCGCAGATAGTATTGTCACCATCTTTCGATATAATACTCGTATGTCGGTGCTTTTAAATAATCAACGATAAAATATAAATTATCTGCGCTGTGATTTCATTGATTTTCATATAGGGCGATATTGCGCTCAGATACAGATATCGTATCTGCGTAGCTGAAGTGGCAATGTGCCGGCCATATAGCTCGAAGAACCGACCACCGATGGGCAAAAAAGGTTCTCTAGTGGCAGTAGGCGAAGTGTAGGGCGTCCCCCACTAGATGGAGTGACGACCTGGTAAGACATGCAGGAAGTCGATGGGTGCAGGTAACTCAAGACCGTGCTTTGTGGCATTCCTTGGGGGAGCCCTATGTTCAGCAGTGGACTTGTGAAGGGCTGAAATGATGATAATGATGATGATCTGTGTGACTGGCTTTATAGTGTTCCTATTACGAGACGCGTATTTAGTATAAGCAGAGATCAGTGGTGACCAGTTGAAGCCACTACTTGCTACCTAACTTGAATTCCACAAAATATTAACGAAGTCGCACATATATATAGCAGCAGAGTTGCATTCGAGGCCAGTCAGCTTTTTTATTGGATGAACCAATAAGGTTCCAGTTTTTAATCAGGCTCAGACAATAGCTACTGAGAAAAAAAAGTGTAAAATTGTAAGATGCAAGTGTTCAGGCACAGGGGTAATTGGGCCGCCATCCTTCATATCTCATAATTCATCTAATTTCGTTTCTTTAAAAAATAATGTTTGTACTTTCATTAGCTTTCCCGCGATTTCCCTTATGTGGATCAGTTGAGCAACGTCAAAATATGAGTCCCTACTTTTGTGCTGAAAATGGGTGCTTCAGAGTTCTGGTTCGAGAGAGCACTGGTCTTTTCCGGTACTTCAACTTCCTAGGCGTAATCCTGAACTAATTGAAGATAGCTATAGTGCATTCGATCCTTAAGGAGGCGACAGATTAGACTTTTTCAAAATAATTGAATTCATTATAAATTTTTAGCTCATAAGGTACCTTGAAGGACACGAGCTGATAAGTGCCGCCATTACGGTGATTAATCAGCTGGTTCTATTTCTAATCTACTAATTTACCTGACTCATAAACGAGCCGAAGCAATAGTGTCCATGAGGGAGATCTTGGTCGTTACTTTGGGCATTGCGGAGGCCTTAGATGGGCTTTGGCACAAAACGCTTCTTTAGAAACTTCCCTCCGATGGGCTTCCTGAGCAATTGTACAATTGGATTATCGATTTTCTTGCAGTTCGGAGCATCAAGGTCGTAATAGACGGTGCATACTCTGACCACGAGTGTATAAATGCTAGTGCTCCACAAGGATGCGTGCTATTACATACGATGTTTCTTCTGTATTTCAATTATACTCGTATGTTCCTGTTACTGATTATAACAGTGGTGGATGTGCTAATATTTCTCGAGAACACGTCATCAAGTATCGGAACATACTTGTGTCTGAAGTCGAGTCTTTAATAGACAAAATCCCGGAAGACACATGTTTGCCCGCTTACTGCTAAAAAGAACCCTTTTGTCTTATCTCTTAAATTTCAGGGCACTTCCTATGCTGCTTCAGCCACCACCGGAACCCTCGGTATTAACAAATCGAAGGACGTGTAGTTCCGCGGTCACTTGAAAGGGAAGGCTAAATTAACTTGTAAAAAGCTGAGCTGCTCAGCGGAGTTGAACAGTATTTCGTGCCGAAACACCATTTACAACTTTACAAGTTTTGACAAGTTCAGCCTCACATGGAGTACTGTTTACGTCTCTGGACTGGGGAACCTAAGCGCCCGCTCCTTTCACTTGACAGCATCCAGCCAAAAGTAGCTCAAGTTGTCGACGACAGAGTTCTTTCCGATCTTTTTCCGACTGCAAAGAGGTGTTGCATCCCATTGCATTTTCTATCGCATTTGCCACAAGGAGTACTTAGACAAATTGTTCGGATTAATGCCAGCCGCCAAATTCCACCAACGCACATCGGCACAAAACTCACGGTACCAACCACACCATGACTATGCGTTTTACTAGGATTTTCTTCCACGCAAGACTTCTTTGTGGAATCATCTACAACTGGCATTTTCCCGCACCGATACAACTTAGAGACCCTCGAGAAACGACCTTACTCATTTTAAAAAGGCCGTTAAAGCACCTGCAGTTTCCCTGGTGTTGCAGTTGGTCATCGGCGAAAGTCGACACTTATTGTGAGGAAAATTTTATTTAATGTGGGCGAAACCGCGGTCGCGACCACGCTCTCACAGAATACCAGCTTAAAATAGCAGTTAAATGCCGCTGTGTTTCGTATGGTGAGTGTAGATGACCGGGGACCCTTATTACTGGAAACGAGGCATTCCATCTTAGTCCTCAGGGGTGTACCACCTACATTTTGACTTTTAATTGAGGATAGATATAGATGTCTATGGGCCACAACATCCACTTACCATCAGGTGGACTGTGTACTAGTTTGTCACTCATATTCTATAAAAAAATATAGTAAAATATAAAAATTTAGTAAATATATTCGGGGGCTCGGCAGGCATAGACAGAACAGGCCCGGTGGGGCTTATTCTGTCTGTGCCGGTGAGGCGCATCTTCATAGTTAACATAGGGCTGTCGAAACTCTAAATCAGGCTGTTCCCCTGCGACTTCGACCGCGTGGTATATATTACGATTGGTTTTTTAAGTGGCAGAACCCTAACTTGTTTTTCTAAATAGAAGTAGCCTAAGTTTCGCCTTACGACATCAGCTATCTGCCGGTGAAATTACCCTCAAAATAGGTTCAGCCGTTTTGGAGATCACAGCCGGAACAAACAGACCGACAAAAATTGTGTTTTTGTTATAAGTACCGTATACTTACACCTTCATATAACGTAACATATATAACATAAACACTCAAGCCTGTCATCCAGAGGGGTAGGCAGAGACTACAGACTTCCATTTAGCACGATCCTGACATACACCCTCGCCTCTTCCACGTCCATATACCTACGCATACATGCTCGTCGGTTAAGGGTACTCTTAATTTGGCCCATTTTTAGTATATCGCCAATTTAGTCGATAAATTTTCGCCTAGGGCGCCCCTTTCCGACTCTGCCATTCACTTCTGCAACATAAATTTTCTTTGTCACTCTTTCCTCATTCATTCTTTCCACATGACCAAACCACCGAAGCATTCCTTTCTTAATCTTGGTCACAACATCATATTGCAAACCACACTCTTCTCTTATTACACAATTTCTTACCCTGTCGTTCAGATTCAGCCCTAACATACTCCTTAACGACCGCATTTCTACTGCGTTGATTCTACTCTCGTGCTTCTTCTGCCACACCCAACTTTCACTACCATACGTTAAAGTAGGGACCAACACAGGGTTGTGAATTGCCATACGTGCCTTTTTTGACACATCCTGACTTTTCACAATAGAGTGTAGAGCCCCATTTACTTTATTTCCTGCATTCACTCGTCGTTCAATATCTTTATCATAATATCTCCCATCCCTGCTGAATACATATCCCAAATATACGAAGTCTTCCACTTGCTCAATTAACTCTCTTTCTATTCTTATTTCACATACCGTTTTGCTTTCTTCTCTTTCAAAAACCATCACTTTCATCTTACTTGCGTTCACTTTCATTCCCCTTTCTTTTAATGACCCGTTCATTGATGTAACCATCATTGGCAACTCGGCCGCCGACGACGCAAGTATGACTTGATCATCGGCGTACAAAAGGCATTTCATGGTTAACTCACCCATTCTTAACCCGCATTCTTCAACTTTCAAATTTTCCAAACAACTGTCCATAAATAGGTTGAACAGCCACGGGGAAGCTACACAGCCCTGTCCGACACCTTAAGGGATGCCAAACCAGTCCGATTAGACCCCGTTGATTCCAACACAAGCACTCGAGTCCCTATACAGAGACTTTAATGCCTGTATTAAACCAGCGCTCAACCTAAATGCGTTCAGCGTTTGCCATAATACGTACCTGTCCACTCTGTCATAAGCCTTTTCCAAGTCCATGAACGCACAAAAAACTTTTTGGTGGAAAAGACTTGATCTGTACACCCCGTTCCCTTTCTAAATCCCGCTTGCACATCCCAAATTTTTTCATCAGTTTCTTTCATAACTCTTTCAATTAGTACCTTAGCATACAGTTTTCCCACAAAGCTAAGAAGGCTGATACCACGGTAGTTTTTACAGTCCTGCTGTGACCCTTTTCCCTTATATATTGGGACTATCATGGCTTTGCACCAGTCTCCCGGTACCCGCTTTAGTTCCCAACATAAACAAGGTGTACAGCAGGCCTGCCACCACGTCCTCTCTAGCCCTTAGCATTTCGAGTGAAACTCTATCATATCCGGCTGCCTTACCTCATCATCATCATCATCATCATCATTACAGCCCTTCACAAGTCCACTGCGGAACATAGGCCTCCCCCAAGCAACGCCACAAAGCACGGTCCTGAGCCACCTGCATCCATCGACTTCCTGCATGTCTTACCAGGTCGCCATTCCATCTAGTGGGAGGTCGCCCTACACTACGCCTACCGGTACGAGGCTGCCACTCGAGAACCTTTCTTCCCCATCGGTTATCGGTTCTTTGAGCTATATGGCCGGCCCATTGCCGCTTCAGCTTACTAATCCGTTGGGCTATGTCGGTCACTCTGGTTTTACTGCGAATATCCTCATTTCTGAGCACGCAGAGAAACTCCGAGCATAGCCCTCTCCATAGCTCGCTGAGCGACCTTGAGCGTCCTCATACGGCCAGCAGTGAAGGACCACGTCTCTGATCCGTAAGTCATCACTGGCAACACGCACTTTAGTTTTCAGAGATTGAGTTATACCTGACGAGAAGATGTGTCGTAATTTCCCGAAAGCTGCCCAGCCGAGTTGAATCCGTCGATTGACCTCTCGGTCGAAGTTGGACTTACCTAGTCGGACTATTTGTCCCAGGTAAACGTACTCGTCAACAACTTCGAGCATAGTGCTCCCAACAACTACCGGCATAGGTGTGACATGGACATTGAACATGATCTTTGTTTTGTCCATGTTGATCTTAAGACCTAGCCGTTGGGAGCCTCCAGCGATTTTGCCATAAGGACTATATCGTCGGCAAATCGAATGTGAGTGATGTACTCGCCATTGATGTTAATACCGTATCCTTTCCAGTCCAGTAGCTTGAAAACGTCTTCAACGCAGCGGTGAAGAGTTTCGGGGATATAACGTCACCCTGTCTTACACCTCTCTGCAGTTGGATAGGTTTCGAACTCTGGTTCTGTACTTGGATAGCCATCGTAGCCCTACTGTACAAACACTTCAGCACTTCGATATACCGACAGTTAACTTGGCACCGCTGAAGGGACTGTAGCACCGCCTAAATTTCGACGGAATCAAAGGCTTTCTCATAGTCCACATACGCCAGGCAAAGTGGTCTATGGTACTGGAGCCTTTTCGGAAACCGGCTTGTTCGGGAGGCTGGAAGTCGTCGAGTCTGCGTGCGAGACGATTCGTAATGACTCTCGAAAACAGCACGTAGACGCGGCTCAGAAGGGAAATCGGTCTGTAGTTCTTCAAGAGAGCGTTGTCGCCTTTCTTAAAGAACAAGACCACCGCACTTCTGCTCCACGCGTCAGGAGTAGTGCCACCATGGAGGACGGAATTGAAGAGCTTATGAAGGACTTCAAGTACCGGTGTTCCACCCGATTTCAGAAGCTCCGCTGTAATTCCATCCTCGCCTGGGGCCCTGCCGTTTTTAAGGTGCTGGAGAGCCATTCTAATCTCGCTCAGACTGACGTCCGGGATATCATCGGAATAGTGTCGGGTAAGACTTGCTCTTGGATCGTTACTCACACTTGCGTGTGGCTCCAACGATGATGTGTACAGCTGCCCATAGAACCTCTTAATCTCACTCAAAATCTCAGGTGTACCGGAAACTATGCTGCCACACTCAGTCTTCATCTTTGACAGTTGGCTCTTTCTGGCAGACAGATCTCTGGCAAAGACTTTGGAGCCCTGGTTCCGCTCGATCGCTTCTTTAATACGAGCAGTATTAAAGTTGCCTGTATGCTGTCAAATCTGTTGACGATTGCAGTATCATCTCCCGTCTAACAGCCATGAGATTAAGAGTGTGGTCGGAGAGTTTTTGTGTTCTTCTGCGGCGGGTCTTGCAGAACTTAGCTCCGACCTTGCCTTACCTAATTTCATGCTTTTCATTGCTTTCATTATTTCATCTATACTTATCTCCCTATCTCTATCATCTTCTTTCGGAATTTCTATTTCATTTAGTTCACACGTCTCCTCACTCATAAATACGCTTTCGAAATATACCTTCCATCGCTTTAGACTCAACGCTTCATCATTCAGAATACAGCCATTCTCGTCTCGTATCGCATTCAATCTAGGCTGTTTTGAATGTCTCCTGGTATTTCTTACGAGTTTCCAGAACAATTTAATATTTGCCTGGAAGTTATCCGATATTCTTCTATCATTCTTATCCGTTCTTTCTTTATTTTCCCTTTCGACTAATTCTTTTACTCTCTTATTCAGACGTTTAAACTCTGCCTTTTTACGTTCAATCTCATCATTCTTACCGCCAGAATTACCAGCTTTGGTCGCTAGTAAATCTTGCCATGCTCTCTTCTTTGCTTCAACTTCCATACGTACCTTATCATCCCACCATAACGTATTGTCTTTCCTTCCATTCGTTCTCTTACTAACACCACATACTTCGGTAGCTGCATCCACTAAACCTTTCTTCACATTATGCCACATATTCTCCTAGTCTAACTCATTCACACACAACTCATCCAAATCGCTTATATTTTCTCTCAGTCTTCATTTGTACTTGTCTTTCACATCTTCATCTTGTAACCTCTCAATTCTTATACGCTGTAACGCAGTGGTAGACACAGATGTCCGATGCCGCCAACGTCTGAGTAAACTCCTAATTTGGCATAAGACCAGGTAGTGGTCCGTCCCTACGTTGGACCCCCGGTAAACCCTTGTATCCACCACTGCGCTCCTCATTCTTTCATCCACAGTTATGAAATCTATCATGCTTCTATCATCACCTCTTTCCCAAGTGTACATGTGAATCTTCTTATGACGAAAGAAAGTGTTCGTCACAAAAAGATTCCTTTTCACACATACGGTGAGGAGGCTTTCACCATTCTCATTAATACTTTCATCACCAAACGTTCCCAGTATCCTTTCATAGCCAAACCTCCTCACCCCAACTCTTCCATTAAAATCTCCTAACATAACAATATTTTCATTTTCCTTACATTTCATTAACACCATCCTTACCATCTCCCAAAACTGCTCTCGGATAAGTGGGCTTAGACATGTCTGGGGCGTAGACCCCTAGAACAAACAACTTCTTTAGGCCCACTTATATTCGTATCCATAGCAGTCTCGGGCTTACACATTCATACTCTTTCACACATTGACCCATTCTTTCTGAAAGGATGATACCGACTCCCTGGCATGCTCACTCGGTCTCGTCTACACTGGACCAGTACGCGGTATATATGCCATGTGTAGTGACATCATTTCCCTTCCGCTTCGTCTCATTTACACATAATACATCTATTCCTCTATCGTACATCATATCGCATACTTCATCCATCTTATCATTCATTGATCCACATACATTCAGCGTAGCTAGACGGGCCTCCGCAATCCTCTTTTCGCCCCTCTGGGAGACGGAACGTGACGGGTGGCGAACCTCGTCACCGGTTTTCCTCCCGGAGATTCTTCGCACCCCCGCCCCATTAAAGGGGCGCAGGGAACTCGGGGCCATTTCTTTTCTTCTTTGCCTCATGGTGCGGAAACAAGGGGGTGGTATATTTTACGCCGCTACCACACGGCGAGTAGCAGTCTGTTCTTTCGGCTTTGTCGCTCTTTTAGCACCACCCGGGGGAAACGTGTAGGGTGGGCCTAGGATTAGGTGGCCGAAGCCTACGGACGCGAGCGACTTATCCCCCCAACACCTTCATATGCATTGAGTAAAAGCTGTTATTATGACATTACAAACAGGTATTTCAATTTAATTTATTTGTATAGACAATGTTTCATAGAAATGTTTGAAAAACCTGTCTATAAAGAATGGAGACATCTTTAACTTACTACAGTTTTTTTCCTCTTCACTCTACTGTACGACACTATCAGTAGTTCAGTCTCGCTGAAGCTGCTCCCAATCCGAAAAGTTCGCTACCGACAAAAACTCTTTTAGGTCGTCTGCACACAGGAGGCATTTTGCAACTAACCGACCTCCGGAACATCATTAATATGAACTCCAATAATAATAATAACATAATGACTGGATAGAAAAGTCCGCAATACCATGATACCCCAAAGAGTGCATCATCATGAAGCTGTATTTGCCGCGAAAGCATAGTGGGCGTTGCTTTTTAAACGCTCTCACCGGGCATGATTGCGAAGAGTGCAGCCTCCGTAATTGCTTCCTGACGAGATCGGATGATAAATTCTATAAGGACGTCATTTCAATTTTTTTCAATTACAAATAATGCTCTTATTTATATCTCATGGGGTGAAGACCTGGTGATTTGTAATACAGGCATATTCTATTCAAAAACCAGCTCTTCACAGATTCCAGGCTATGAGTATGAACATGCCTGTATTTAAATAGATATAAGTTTTTATTATGTATGGTCGGTATTTGTGAGGAGAAATAAACATTATTATTATTATTTCTCGTGATAAAGGGCTCCCACTGTTGCATTTGTGTGCTTATCCAACGAGCAATGGCTGGACTCGGCAATACAGAACATTTCCGACCGGGAGACCGTACGGAAGAAGAAAAGAGTTCCATGAGTAGTTCTACAAGGCTCTTCATGAGCATTTCGTAGACAAAGTTGCCACCCTCCACTGACTACGTTTTTGTGACCTCTAGGGGGAAACCGCAGGTTTTGTCTATGCAACATACGATCAGGTTATTAAGACTCGGAGATACATCTTAAATAATGACACCGTCGACATCTGTCGAGCTTGTCGCCATCCCGGTGAGTCACTTAGGCATGTCATCTCTGGTTGTTCGGCGCTTTCTAACTCTGTAAAAGCGCAAAAAGGACGAATCACTATCGATTCTTAAAAGAATACGCCAGTCTCTTGGAAACGTCTTTAATTCCTTTAACAAATTTACATGAGAATCAGCTTCTCATTTCATTAGCCAATCTTTACACCAGCTCCTAAGATTTTTCCGCCTCCTGTCGTCGATGCCATCGCGGAACAAAATGAATAAACTGCGCTGTTTTACTTGAACGTGTGTGGGCTATAGGAACATACGATTTATCTTTACAGTTCAACTGCACAGTTTTATCGCATAGATAAAACCGAAAGTGCGGCCCCCATTAGGGTCGTGTGATACTAGTGAAGAGACAAGTATTTGAAAGATCCAAATTTTACAAATTAAAGACTTTAGAATATTTCATGTAATTTATTACAATTAACCTTATTTATTTAAACAATTACTATATTAGCGTACAACGCTACACTGCAGTGGAACGCAAAAAAGTAAATAAAATACTTTATTTATGTAAGATAAATGTATTATCAAATGGCTTATGGTTTAAAATTCTCTATTTACCAAACTTTAATAATTAAATAATCACAGCGGTACAGGTTATTGCATATGTTTTTTCGATATTTTATTACTAATTTATCATTGCACTTTCTGAAACAAATAATTTTTATATAATTATAAATAAATATACAATAATTTATATAGTTGGTATAGAAAAATAACTTAAAAATCATATTAGTTAGGATTAATTACATCCTCACCATGGTTATTTCTGGAAATATCGTACTCAGATTAAAGTTTGCACGTGACGTAGCTGGAAAGCTGGTAAGCGAGCGATCTATGTTATGGCTTACATTTTGCATATTGGCAGGCATTAAATGAGTATTAAAGAATTCCGACTGATACTGACTGCCAGCTGATATCTGATTACTGACATAATTAGGAAAAGATAAATCGTCTGATACATTTGGATGCCTTTTAGTCGGAGTTTTACTTTGCCAGAGTAAATGAGCCGATTCACTCCATTCCTCGACATCGTTATTCAATTTAGCTCTTTTGTTGTTGCATTTCTTATTAGAATCTTTTTTAGAACATTCTAATTTGTGTTTAGCTGACGTTTCTCGTCTCGTTCCTTTGTATTGCGATGGAGCCTGTTTATCTTGCAGAAGCATTGCTGTGTTGGCTTTCATTTTTAAATCTTCATATTTGTAGTTACTGTAATTACATTCAGCTGGCTGGTTATAGTCGATAAACTCACTTTGAAACGGTCCACTTGCGTAATTCCCAGTCATTAAATTACTACTTCCAGGCATAAAATTTGAATAGAATGAATTCGATATAGTATTTGTTGTAGAATTGTACAGAGTTGTTCCAGAAAATTGTTGTCCTGTGTAACTATTATCAGGATATTCAAGCAACGGTGGAAAGTGCGATACTTGAGCCACGCCACTGTCTGGTGTCATATTGAAATCATTAAATTTTTGTGACGGTAACATAAATTTTGAGATAGTAGTATCCTGAGTTTTTTGATTGCATGGTGCACCTCGTATTAAGGCCTCAGCCGAATAACTAGTTTTCTGATTATTTTTTGAATTTTTATCCGATTTGTTATTTTTTGGTTTGGTTTGCGATAGCAGCCCCATACTTTCGTAATTCATTGCCTTTGGTTCATTAAATGTATAACAAGGTTGTGCTAATTGAGTTTCTATGCGTGATGGTTTACGATGAGAATCACTGTTGATATTGGAAATATTTTGTTTTGGGGGGTTTAAGTTGGGTTTTGAAGTGTCCATAGTAGGGCCTTGATAACGCGATTGTACATCTGACGAGCGATTCATTAGTTGCGTTACAGAAAAGAAGTTATTACAATTTTGTAAATCAGTTTGTGGTAATACTCTACTAACTGCATCGTTTTTCTTTTTATCATGAGGACCTAGAGCTAAATCACCAACAAGTGTCGGTAAGTTGATTGGCGGAGGCTCTATACTTATTTCTGTGGTACCTGCAGGCCTGGCTGTTGGCCATACTTGAAATTCTTTCTTCTTGAGTGACTTGTGTTGGGAAATTGTGCATATTGATTGGGAAATAATTTCCGTCAGTATGATCATGTTTTTTTGGCGCAGGGTTAACTTGAGAGTATAAAGTTTTGTTACTTTCTTTAACGTTTGTTTGATTTGAATTGTAATTATTTTGCATAGGCCTAATTTCGGACGTCATCCAATTTATATGCATTTTATTTGAAGATTTTTTTGTATATTTGTCTGATATTATCGATGGTTCACTAATAGTTTTAATATTGTGGTCCGTTGTAGTATCTGATATTTGTTTTACTGTATTAGCTTTAAGATTTATATTTGTTTGAGCATGATCAATAGGTGCAAAATTTTGAGGCTTAGGGGTAAAATTCTTGGAAAAGTTGTTGCTTGAATAGAAAGACATATCTTCGGACCATAAATTACTAGGTTGAGAATAAAAACTTGTTATAGCTTCCGGGAATGATGTAATTGCTTTGCTTGGAATATTATCTTTTTTATTTGAGTTAGAGACTAGCGGTACATGAAACTCTGGATTAAAAGGATTATATGACGTAGAGTATTGTGTTGGAGCAGTTGTTAAAATATTATCTTTGTTAAACGTATTTGAGGAAGTAGTACAGGCAACGAAATCAAAACCTTTATGCGACCAACCAAGATCAATGTCGTAAGTTAATCTAGACGGTCCGATTTTCATAAGGTTTTCTTCAACATTAGTAAAATCGGATTTGTTTTTTGTAGCAAATTTCTCCATAGCACAAGGGTAGAGACCGATGCTGTTGAATTCGTGTCCCGACGAAATATTGCTAGTGCTATAAATAGTGCTTTTTGCAGTGTTTAATGGATCACTTTTATAGAAATAGTTGTTGCCATTTATACTGCCGACTGATTGATTTGCTTTAATAACATTACAATCGAAATCTAGTGAAAATGTAGAATCAGTAGGTGTGCAACTTGTCGGTATTAATGTTGGTATAGGCAAGTTTAAAAATGGATTATCACTGGATGAATTAGTAAGCGTAATCTGATTGACCACTTTAGGTCCGATATCTTTAGAAACATTGGTGCTGTTTATAAACCTCTGATGTTCGGTATGCTTGTGTGTTACATTAGGAAGGTTTAGATTATTTTTCGTTGACTTTACTTTAGCATCATTTGGTTTAGGAAAATATGGTGGTTGTGGTACCGGTATATCATTTCTCCTTTGATTGCTTGCTTGATCCTTAGAATTTACATGTATGTTGCTGTGATTTTCTTCAGCAGGACTGTCGGCTCTGTTACCACTCACTAGTGGGAATGACATGAGGAAAGCTGCTGTTGGTGAAGCAGCTAAAAATTCTTCTGCTAACTCCAGTCGGGCATTACCACCGTCCACAACATTATCGCATAATGCACTATCTAATATATTAGGTAATTTGTTTTCCTTATCTTTTTCTTCTAGCAATAAGTCCTTCTCAGAAGAAATTTTGTTAGCTTTTGAAGTGTTTTCTACATCAATCTCTCTCAATTCTATATTTCGTACTACATTCGGTTTTTGAATTATTGTAGATGTTAGAGATATAGTAACTGGACTTGAGTCAGAGGTTTTTGGTGGGAAAGAGCTTATGATGTCTTCATCTATCTGAGGTTTTGTTTTAGAACTTTTATTTGAAGCAGAATCACTTGTATTTCTATCAGCTGTCAAGCTAGTGTTATTTTCATTTACCACATTATCACTACTAGTATTAGTTTTTTCTATTTTAGAAGTTTCAATATTTACATCAGCTGCTTTACACTCCTTATTTTTTTCATCTGTTGATTCATTTTTATTATTACTAACAAGCGATTCTTTAGTAACTTCAACAACCGGTTTAGTAACTTTTTTAACAATTTTTCGTTGAACATGGGGTTTGGCTTTCGTGTTATTCTTCTTTGGTTTGGTAGCAGATAAAGGTCGTGAATATGCCGATATAGGCAAAATATTAACCATTGTGGTTTTTGTCATATCTCCTGAGTTTCTGTTAACAACAGGAACAGTTGTTGATTTGTTTATTGTTTGTATATTTGGATCTAATAAAACTATTGCTGGAGGTACGGCTGGGAATAATAAAGGTCTCTGAGGTAATATGTATGGAGCACCTGAGAGCATTACAATAGTATTTTCTACACCTGAAAGGGAAATAAACTACAATGTATTATTTGTTGTTGATTAAATATTCATGCACTATCAAAAATATTTTTGGAAATGAACATAAATGTTAATGTAGCATTAACTAAATACAGATAAATTTATTATTATAAAGTTTATACCTTAAACAAAATAAGTATTGTATTGTATATATATATATATATATATATATATATATATATATATATATATATATATATATATATATATATATATATATATATATATATATATACAAGAATTGCTCGTTTAAAGGTATAGGATAACATAACATAACATAAACACTCACGCCTGTCACACAGAGGGGTAGACAGACTTACATTTGGCACTATCGTGACACCTGTGTCACCTCCTTTACATCCATACGAGGTGTGTTCAAAAAGTAAGGTGACTTTATATTTTTATGAAAAACTATTTATTTATTCATCAATATTTATGTTGTCCCCTTCAAAGTAATCCCCCTCAGATATAATACACTTGTGCCAACGCTTTTTCCAATCGTCAAAGCATTTCTGATAATCACTTTCTGGTATAGCCTTCAGCTCTTTCAGCGATGCAGTTTTTATCTCTTCAATCGTTACAAATCTTCGTCATTTCATAGGTCTCTTCAGTTTTGGGAACAGGAAAAAGTCACATGGGGCCAAATCCGGTGAATATGGTGGCTGAGGCATGACTGTAGTGTTGTTTTTGGTCAAAAAACCTCTCACAAGCAACAATGAGTGAGCAGGTGCATTATCGTGATGCAAAAACCATGAATTGTTTACCCACAATTCGGGACGTTTCTTACGTATTGCTTCTCGCAAGTGGCGCATAACTTCAAGGTAATACTCCTTATTGACCGTACGACCTTGTAGCAAGAACTCATGATGCACCACACCCCTACAGTCGAAGAAAACTGTAAGCAAAACCTTCACATTTGATCGAACTTGGCGTGCTTTTTTTGGTCTTGGTGATTCAGTGTGCTTCCACTGGGACGATTGAGTCTTAGTTTCGACGTCATAACCGTATACCCATGTTTCGTCACCTGTTATGACCCTTTTGAGCAAATCTGGGTCGTTGTTGACATCATCCAATAGCTCTTGAGCGATTGTCATGCGACGGTTCTTTCGGTCGAAATTGAGCAATTTTGGAACAAATTTCGCTGACACACGTTTCATGCCCAAAATATCCGAAAAAATTTCATGGCAAGAGCCAACCGATATGCCAACATCCTCCGCAACTTCTCTGATAGTGATTCGACGATTTTCCAAAACAATTTTCTTCACTATTTCAACGTTTTCATCGGTTGTTGACGTGCTGGGGCGTCCAGAGCGAGGTTCGTCATTGGCATCTTCTCGGCCATCTTGAAAGAGCTTGTACCACTTATAAACGTTAATTTTTTACTAAAAGTAGACT